>VZZY01022083.1:0-32458 GCA_013400335.1 Eurystomus gularis | reverse complement strand
GGGGGGGGGTGGGGGGGTGGAGAGGGCTACAACACAGGTCTTGCACCTCCTTGCAAAGACATAACTGCTACTCTATTGTAAGGGAAACACTTGCATTCTCTGCTATATTTATTCAGTCCATGGAAGCTTGTTGACTGACTTACAACAAAATTAACAAAAAAATATCCCCAAATTAAGTATCCTGAAGATACTTAATTTCTAAGGGTCTAATGAAAATAAGCAGGTGGGTAGTGGAAAGGGGTTGTCCACACTCCTGACTGTGGAAAAGTCTGCTCACACCATATTACACACCATGGAGTCCTTATAGGGCAGAACCAACCATAGACATCAAAGCAGATCAGTCGTGAGCTGTGAGTCCTCACAAAATCAGACTTCTTTAGATTCAGCAGTCATAGAACTTCTTGGTTAATGAAAATTATTGCCTTAGCTTTGGTATCTTTTTCATTTCCATGTTACAACACTTAGAGCTTGAGTTAAGGATAGAGCCAAGAGAATCTCTCAGATTTTTCTGACCAGATGTGAATATCTACAGTGTAAGACATCTACATCTGAAATTGCTTAGATTCAATTTAAAGCGAATGGAAATAAAAAGGTGACTTTAGGATGTGATCCATCTCATCTTAAATTAGACATTTCGAATAGGATGGATGAATTGCAGACCCTATTTTTGGCATGGACTTAAAAAGAAGATAGAGTGAATGTCCCAGACGTAGAGGTCTACCTTGTAGACATCTTGAGCTAGGTACGTTGAATCTCACCCTTAGCATTCTGCCTTTGAGAGTAACTCTTCACTGTTTGGTCTTTTAAGGATGCCATAGGCACTTTCCCTACTGCCATTTTTAATGGTTCTCTAGATTTCCCTAGAAACCTGTTTGTCAATCTGCATCTTTTGCTTATATTTCAACCAGTTACTAATCAGGGCATCCTCATTTATCCATATCTTTACTATTTGAGACTCACTGCTGGAAACCTGAGTATGTTTTCCCTCTAGTCCAAAGTTATTCTTAAGATTTGGAATATCCTTTATAGTAAATTAAGAAAGCTTTCAAAGAGTAAGATCTAAAAGACGACTTTGGAATACAAACCTTTCCAGCATGCGGGA
Organism: Eurystomus gularis; assembly: GCA_013400335.1. Lineage (NCBI taxonomy): Eukaryota > Metazoa > Chordata > Aves > Coraciiformes > Coraciidae > Eurystomus > Eurystomus gularis. The sequence goes on along the minus strand of VZZY01022083.1, from coordinate 31,356 downwards.
TTAAGAATACCTATCAACAGAAGTACATTGCAAAGAAAATCTTCACAATCTTCACCAATATGAATGATTAGTGGATATTTTAAGCCAGAAGATAGAATCTCACAACTGAAGCTAGTCTGATCGCTGCATGAGAAGTTACAAACACAGGATTTGTTTGCTACTTGTAATCTTGAAACAGTGTGACTTTGAGATCCAGAGCAAACGCTGTAAATGCAGTTTAAGTTGATAATTTCTTTCCTTAACTCACACGCTCTCTTTTGCTATGTATTAACGGAAGATAAAGAGATTTCAACACATGCTTTGAATTTCTTCTTTTCTGCCAGTTAGCCATTACTTTACAAATATTTATTTAGCTTCTGTGTATTTACAAAGTGATAGGTCACTTTTGATAGTGGTCTGTTAAAAACATGGTATTGAATTGCTATGTGTTCTGAATCCAGCACTTTCTTGCTTTAAAAGCCTGGGTAAACCAGTATCTGCAGAAGATGTTTTGTGGTATAGAAATTAAATATATTTTTGCTGAATCAGGCCCTAGGACAGTTTGGGAACATGGGTTTTGATTCAGCATGCTTTCATTAATTTGGTTAGTCATTGCGATTATGATTCATTTCATTCTGTGTAACCGACTGCTGCACAGTAAGTGACAGCTGAACCATGTATTATCTAACAGCTAGAAAAATAGCATCACTGTCACGTTTAGAAGGCTGAGGATTATACTTTTACTGAACACGTGTTTTGCACTAAAGTTAAAATGTTTCAGGAAAATCTTACTTTTTGTCAAACTACTTGTGGCATTACAGGTATGGAATAGCACAGTAAACAATATGAACCGTTTAAATATAAGAACTTAATTTTAATTTATGAGTGGAATTAAGCTTCTTGTTCTGATTTTTAAGAATTTGTTGGCTCTTTGAATTGGTTGTGAAATCATGCCTGGAGATGCTTTGCTGATAGTCTGATTTACATATCAGTGGTGGGTTTGAGGAGCTAAATTTAACTGAATGGGAAATATTTTTCAAGTGCTGTTATTACTTCCATGCTAATATATGTCACATCCAAAGACATTTTGAGGGAAGCAGTAATGTTAGTTACTCCGTTGCACTTTGCCAAAAATGCCAGGTAAATTCAGAAGTTAGCAGGTTGTAAAGTTAAGCAAAGCCCTAATATGACTGGAAGAAAATTGTATTTTTTACGTAGTATCCACATTTCTTTTTAAAAATTGTATCTCCCATGTTTAAAAATATGTATCAGAAAATATAAATGTATTTTTTCCTACCCTGTTTATGGTTTATCTGAGAAAATGCTGTAGAGGGTGCTGTGAAGGCACTGAGCCAAGAAAAAGTATTTTCAAGGTAAAGTACAGAGAAAGTACTTGGTGTTTGAAAGTGTTGAATTCTCTGTCTGCTTGATATCTGAACATGCAGGTGGCCAAAGATGATTGAAATTTAATGGACTAGAGCTGAGCACTGATGTACATTTATATATTTTGAATTTGTTTAGACATGGTTGGAAGATAAGTGTTTTTAGCTACTTTGTAGAGTTTATATGAACATGTCTTCTGCAGAATTTGCCAAGTGTTTTGTCTAAAATTTAGTCTGAGTTATATATTTGAAAAATCTCACAGATAGTCCCTTATATAAAAGAAGCTTTTATTTGAAGAAGAAAAAATAAACATTTAGTTAGGTTTTTAACTATTAGTATGAATGGTCATATTTGTTCTGCATCAACAAGAATGATAATAATTATAGAATTAGCCTGTGATCACACTGACACTTGTGCCCCAACTTAACTTTTCAGATATTAACTGATTCTTAACTCAGTAGAACTGTTTATTTACAAGTAAGAGATTCATTAATTAAAAGGAATATGGGTTAAAATAGTGCCATTGTGTAGACTTTATAATTTTGCCTGATACCACTTTAAAATAATAATTAAAAAATGCATTCACAGAAACTGGAGTTTCCCTATGGAATTTGAGTCATGGTTCAATAGTTAAGAATCAGTTTGGGTTTTTTTTTTAGTTTTTAACCATTTTGCATGTAAGAAATATACAACACACTTTGCAAATTGCAACATCTACTCTTTCAATAAGAAAGGACTTCCTGAAAGTTTACCAGTAAAAATCATTAGTTCAGTGGGCTATTAGATAAGTAAAGGCACTGCTGTATATTTTTTGTTGTTATTATTGAAATAATTGTATGATATACTCCTAATTTTATTCTTAGGTTAAGTAAGAAAGAGTAGTTCAGAACTGGTAGCATTTTTTGCCAGTCTCCATAGCCTCAAGATTTTTCTTTGACAAGGGCTTAGGAGTGTTTTATTATAGTAATCCATGAAAAATTTGGCTTCCAAAGAGACTGCCGTTCCTAACACAAGTAAGACTAAGCACTTCCTTAGTAACGATGACCTATTTTAAAACAGCTTCTGCCTCCCTTTGGCACTGCTGGGTGTTCAGTAAAGCTGCCCACAAGAAGGATAGTGGCTTATGTTAAAAGAGGGAAATCACCATTAAATATCTTCTATCTTGGACATAAATAACTTTTATTCAATATTTATAAAGTTACTGAATGGTATTACCATGGCAGGAAAGAATTTTATACAAGAGCTCGATGGTGTGTTGCCGTTGCTTAATATGTTTGGACATCATTCGTATCTCTTTTAGGGATGGTTTGAGCATCTGCAGAATAGTTTTTATATTTACATTACTGAAACATATTCTAGCCTTACTTTCAGTTTAATAAAGTTCTTCAAAATATTTCTCTGTGTGTGAAACAAAGGGAGGAAAGGATTGTTATTGAACTTGTGCCTATCAATCCAATTATTCTTTGCCTTTTAATTCATAATTAGGTTCATATTGCCATAATAGATTAAAACTTACGTAAGAAGTAATACATATATACATATATACATATATGGAAGCATGTAACTCACTAGATTCATGACTAAAACCTGTAACTTCCTTTTTTTGTATAGTGTAGGTATTTTGTATTGGGTTTATGTCTCCAGGAGTTTGAGGGGTTGCTGCCGGGGTGGCTTCTGTGAGAAGACACCAGGAGCTGCCCTCGTGTCAGACAGAGCTGGTTTCAGCCAGCTCTAAAACGGACTCGCCACTGGCCAAAGTGGAGCCCATCAGCAACACTGGTGGTGTCTCTGTGATAAAATGTTCAAGAAAAGATAAAAAATGCTATGCAGCAGCTGTGAGAGAGAGGAGTGGGAGAAACAGTTCTGCAGATACCAAGGTCAGTGAAGAAGGAGGGGGAGGAGGTGCTCCTGATGCCAGAGCAGAGATTCCTCTGCAGCCCGTGGAGGTTAATGGTGGAGCAGATATCTGCCCTGCAGCTGGAGGAGGACCCCACTCTGGAGCAGGTGGATGCGCCCTGAAGGAAGTTGTGACCTCATGGAGAGCTTGCACTGGAACAAGCTCCTTGCCGGAACTGTGACCCATGGAGAGAAGCCTACCAGAACAGGTTCCTGGCAGGGAACTGCAGCTCATGGAGAGAAGCACACAGTGGAGCAGGTTTTCTGGCAGGACCTGTGGTCTTGGGGGGGAACCCCTGCTGGAGCAATCCATTCCTGGGGGACTGTACTCCATGGAAAGGACCCATTCGGGAACAGTTCTTGAAGAGCTGTAGCCTCTGGGGAGGACCCCTGTTGGAGCAGTTCATTAAGAACTATATCCCATGGGAATGGCCCCATGCTGGAGCAGGAGAAAGGTGTGAGGAGGAAGAAGCAGCAGAGGCAGAGTGTTATAGACTGACCACAACACCCATTACCCTTCCACCTGTGCTGCTTGGGAGGTGGAGGTAGAAGATTCAGAAGTGAAGCTGAGCCTGGGAAGAAGGAAGGAGTTGGGGGAAGGTGTTTTTAGCTTTGTTTTTATGTCCACTGTCCTACTCTGTTATTAATTAGGCAATAATTTACATTTATCTTCCTAAAGTGGAGTCTGTTTTGCCTGTGATAGTAAATGGTGAGCAATCTCCTGTCCTTATCTAGACCCATGAGCTATTCCATCTTATTTTCTGCCCTGCCCTGCTGAGGAAGGGGAATGAGAGAGAGGCTTGATTGGTGTCTGGCACTCAAGCCAAGGTCAACCCACCACAGTAATATGCAAATATATTGACAAAGGCTAACTTGAGTCTAGTGTCACCGCTCTTTCTGGGTTCCCCGCCGAATCAACACAACAGGAGAAAGGGAGGCTCCTCCAGAAGGCAGCTCTGAGGGGCTACATTCAGCTCTGGAGCCCTGGGCAATTCGCTGCTATCAGTGCAGCACAAGCACCTCCATTGCCAGCCGAGCTGCTCCTTCCTGCCTCCATGACACTATCATGGCCCTGGTACAAGTGTCTGCTGAACTAGCTAGTGAAACTGCTTCAGGGAAGTTGAGCTAATGAAAAATATTTTCCCCTTCACCATTTTGGTAGAGCATTTTTTAAGCTACAAGAAGGAACTGATGTGGTTTGCCGTACAGTCCTGCAAGCTGCCGAGCCAGCACAACTGAAGAACTGGGAGACATTAGTTACAGTGCTTTTGGAGTTTCTAGGAGTAATGGACTTACTCCACCATTATTTCCACAGTCTGCAATGACTGGTCATGTTGCAGTCATTGAGAAATGGGCACTCAACATGTATGTTTGAGGTTTATGGTCAATGCTGCCAAATTAGTGATTGGAGCTTTTCTCGTGAAGAAAACAAAGCAAACTCTCAGAACATTTTGTGGCTGAATAGCTGGAAGTGGAAGACAATTGCTGGTGTTAGTTCAGATATAACTAGGTTCTGTGTCTTGATATCAAACAGAGTATGAAGCTTTTTTTTCTCAGACACTTTTAAAACGCTGGTTTTCTGCCATAATGCAGTAAGCTTGCTCAGCTCATATGATGTGGAAAGAAAGGAAAGAGGAAATACCTTAGTGAAGCTGGCTGAGTGAATGGACACTAGAAAGCTGTGTTGCATTTTCCAGTGTGATCTGGGACATACAGAAAGATGTATAGCAAAAGTCCTAGTTGAAATTGCTGTGTACACAAGCTTTTATATTTTCACAGGTGGCCAGACACTCTTTTTATCATGTAAAATAATGAGAGAGCTGCTTTGCCCCTAGTATTTCAGGTTTTGTATGGAGATAAGATCTTCTGAACGTTCAAATTACATGATGGCTTTGGCTCTAATTTTGTTTGCAATGTAGCTGAAATATAGGCTACATGTATATTTTTTTAAAAGAGGACATATAAATAATTCTGTTGTAATTTAATATGTTAATAAAACATCATTTTGAATAGTGAATCCTGTAGGTGACAACAATTATGATGGAATTTCAATATGCTAGGGTCATGAACTGATGAACTACCAAAGGTTTGTAAGATTACACAGAAAAACACAGTGAGAACTTAGCATTGCTGATGTCTACGCCCACACAAAAGGAAAAGATAGATCTTGCATCAAAGTACTTACTTTTTTTCTAACTGTAATAAAAGTAATTGATTCTGCTAAGTTATAAATTTGCAAACTTACTTGTGCATCTGATATGTAGTATCCTTGACTTAATTGAATTTTTTGAAAAAATGACTGTTGGAGAAATACAGCAATTAAAAATATTACCATGCTAGTAGCAATTTTCCGAGTGCCTACCTAGCCATCCTATTTTTAAGCAGTGCTATATTTAGAGGGACATTTCATTCTTTTAGAAGAGAAATAAATCTATTAGGACTAGGACTATTATGTAGGACTATTAAATATTCACATATTTTATACTACTTGGTTCCTAATATTAGACCAGTATTCATTAGGAGCTACATTCTATTAATGGTTAGAATTTTTTTTCTTTTCCTATTGGATTGCTATAGCAGTTGTCTTTGATCTGCGTTTTGTTGAAAAATAAAACAGCTTTCCCCTTTCTTATGCCTCCCCTCTAGAATGCTGGTAAAAATTACTACAGAAACAATATATTAACATGTAAACTTGTGTGACACGCCCAAATGAGTGTGATGGTTCTCCTTTCAGAATCAAAGCCTACTCTTCTGCAGTGATTTGCTGCCCCCAAATAGGAATGAATTATACATTTTTAAAATGTCATAGTCCCTCAGAAGCCAGAACTTTTATTAAAACTAACTTCCCTTTTGACATTTTTTCTATAAATATCAGACACAAGTTTCTGGAAGGTATAGTAAGCTTTTACTTTTTCACAGGTTAATATTCAGACTGTCTCAGTGGCTGGCTTAGCAAATGTCCAGTGTCTGAATGGATGACAGTGACTCCATCACTGCTTTGTACTGCTGGCTTGAATGCCTGTGTTAGTGTAAAATGAAATACTGAAAGGCCTTTTCTCCTAATGCTGTATGTAAAGAAGATGCTCATATACTAGATACTTCTCTCTGTGGAAAATGAGGATGGAACTTAATAGAGATCTGAGATGATAATGGAATTATTCTGAAAAAAGCAAGATATCCTGGGGAGCATGTTCATCTTAAGACTTTTTTCCTGTTCAAGAAATTATATATTTCTTCAAGTGCTCCAAATAGGTTTTAAATTATGTAAGTGTTAGTCTAATATCTTTAATTTTACTTACATTTATGTTGTACAAGATAGAATTTTCCAATTTTTGAACTTTTATATCCATTTTATATACAAAAGTGTTCTAGGAGATGACCATTTCAGTCTGTCAGTCCTATAGATTTTAATATAGATTAATTTAAAATTATACACTTTCTCCAACTTAGTTTTTATGGAGGGAGCTTTTAAGAAAATATTTGCGTTAGACCATATCACTGGCAAATAAAACACTTTGTCACATTTTTGTGATGCTTTCCTGAAAATTTTGTTTCCATAATAAAATGATTGAGCCTGATTTTGGTTTAACTTGCATCCTTTTATTCTGTTATAGGTCTACTGATGTCATTAGGTAACTTCTGATTTAATCTTACTGTCAAAGAAAAAATATTAGACCCATTTATTCCTCATCATTTATGTCAAAACTTATAATGGCCTTGTGGGAGTGAGAGACTGCAGACAGCCTCACTTCTCTCATGTACAATTTAAGTAGTGAATTTGTAGCTCCTGAACGGATGTTGCTGCCTGTGGAAGAGCAGAGGGAGCAGCAATCTGAAGTGAGGCACAGTGCCCATCCTGGGGAAACCTTGAAACAAATAAAGACTCAATCTGTCGTGTTGGAATTGTATTCTTTGGTCTTGTAATACCTCTTCCATTCTTACTTGATGCACAGAAACCTTATTGTGTTGTCATAATCACTCTACAGGCTTCCAAATTTTCTTATGTTTACTGTTAATACTGCTTGAGCTGGAGATGTATATATTGGAATTGTGGACTGTCGACTGAGTGTTAATATTTCGCTGATGTCTTTGTTATTCTTACGCAGTAAGGGGTTTTCTAGTAATTTTCTCAAAAATTGATAATGTTTTCCCCTCTTAGAACTGGATCATAACATCACACTGGATCATAACATCATAATGTCTAGATGTAGACACTAGATGTAGACAAGTGGATAAAATAGAGAAGTGAAATACATACAGAAAAGTAAATCAGTTTGCCCAGAACGTCCTACTAAACGAGTAAAATGATGGTTATCCATTATAAATACTGAAATTAATCAAGCTATTCACTTTACCAGTTAAAAATGAACTTACAAAGTAATGAAGAATTAGCAAGCCTCGTAGTGTCAGCACTTCTTGTGTTCACTGTTGCTTCTAGAGTACTTCCTTTTTATTTTATTTTGATCTTAAATACTTTCTTAATCTCATACCTCTTTGGCTACTCTGCTACCTCCAGATATTTTTGTGTAACATCAGTTTGTGGAATATGCACAGTATAAAGGTTAGCATTTTAATAAACAGTGAAACTAGTGTATGTTCCACAAACATGATAAAGCTTTGGGGTTAAGGTTCGAGAATAATCGCATGTGGAGTAAGTATTGTGCTTACAATAATAAAAAGTAAAGGGAGGTGAAGGAAATTGCAACTCGGTATCTACACTTGTGACATCATCTTGTATGTAGATACAGCTCTAGGTTTTTATTTGTTTGCAGTAGATAAAGGGAGGACAACAGGGCTTTCAGTGGTTCTCGTTCTCTCTTTTTTTACAGCCAGTTAACTAGCCCTTAAGAGCACATGCACTGTTTGAGTTACTGGAATTCATTTTTATACAAATTTTTTTAGAATCTAAAACTATTTGAAGAATAATTCTGATTTAAAGCTAAAAGAATGCTATTTAAGTAATAAAGCACTAGGTAGAAATTTTGCATGCGTTTGTATAATATTAACAATCTAAAGTGTCCTCTGTATGTGTGTATATATGATATTTATGAAAAATGTAAATTATTTTTTAAAAAGAGGAAATAACAAGTCAATATCTCTTGTGGTATCATTAAGAAAATCTTTCTGATTGAAAATTTTTTACTGTCCTTTACACTATAAAATACTTTAGCACTATTATATCGGTAATAGACAATATGTTAAAATAGTTGTTTTATTGTCTTGAATTATCTTTGTCCGATATCTTTCTTTTAGCTTGCACATCCATATATGTCTGTTGCTAAAGGAATACATCTTCATGGGTGCTAACAAAATTAACTCTTGCCTGTAGTTAAATTTACCCAGTTTAGCCAAGAATCAAAGCACAGAAATTTGAAAAGGGCGTATTTAATTAATGTTATTTCTAACAGTTGGCGTTTGATAGCTGGAGCTTTTTTTTTGCACTGTCAGCTGCACCATTTCAAACTGAAGTGCTGTTTCTAATTTGCTGGTGACAGACAGCCGTGCCAGTCAAAATGCAAGAGCCTGGATGCTATCAGTTTCTGTTCATTTGCTTATTAACTTTCTTGCTTTGCTGCAACGTACTTGTGCTCTCTCAGTCTGTCAGACACACTTAAAGGAAGTTGTACTCTACATTTCTACACTAGTTTTGTTTTCCCATGCTTCCTTATTTTCATAAGATGTTTTATCCAGTTTTAGTTAGAGCAGATTGATCTAAATTTTTGAGAAGATGGATGGGTTGAGTCAAGGCGCCTGTAAGAATGACACCAAAATGCTGAACGTACAGAGAAATCACACGGCCCTGTTTCTGACTGGGTGCTGAAGAGGGCTACAGAGCTCTTTTCAGGGCCAGGAAGGAGGCCTGCTACTCTCCAGCTCCAGCAGTTATGTGGGTGTTTCCTTGGCAGAGGTGGAGAGAGAGTTGACCTTAACATTTGTTAACAAGTTTTGGGATTGTCTGCACTCTCACAAAGAAGGAAGTGATTAGAAACAAGGACAAATCTGACTTAGACTATCCCTTTGCACTCCCAAAATACATTTTCACAGCCTTGAACTAATATTGCCCCTGAAGCAGCACAAGTAGGTTTTGTTCCTTTCTCTGGGCTTTTAATAAAAATAGAGCAAATGCACATCATCCACGAGATGCATATCTTAGTGTGTTCGTCTTTGTCTCTCTCTTTCTCTCTGTTATTTCCTGTCATTGAGGAAGGATGTCATTATTGCAAAAAGTTTTCACTGGGAAGGTAGGCCATTCATTTTAAGGGGCATGTGGATTTGAGCTCAGTCCAGTAGTTGAAAATAAACAGGTGCAAAGCTTGTGTTCCAAATTGAGAATGCAGTTCTCAATACCGAGAATCCAAGAGTTTCTCGAAATACATTTCTCGATATATGTAACTTAGTACATGTCCCAGTTCTCTGAATCCAGCTGTGCAACTTAACTTCAAGGTTTTACTCCATAATAGGACAAAATTAAAGTGTGTACCAATTTTCTCCAGTTTCCCTGTGCCCTGGTTTCCACAAAAAGGAGGCATTGTCATGTGCATCAGATGGCATACTAAACAAAATAGCTGGTCTGGATGATTCAGAGGTGAGGATATCTGGGTCCTGATGCACAACAAAAGATTTGTTTAGGTTCACCCCAAGTCCTACCCTGAATTCCATTACCTGCAGTGTGCACTGCATTGTGATATTTACTATCTGTGTAGTATAGCAGTATCTGTAGTTGCAAAATCTGTAGTTTGGCCTGCAGTGATGTTTCTAACCATAGATTGTGTGATGAGTTGTGCTCTCCCAGGTTATTCTCGTTTGACAGGGAGGTTGCTGAATTTTATACAAGTTATGTTTTCTCATCCTCGTTAGAAAAAGTTGAAGTAGTCTGATCAGGAAATGATTAAAGCATGAATCAGAGTGACAGTGTCCTCATTTGAAAAGAAAAAGTGCAGTCTCCTGGATACTTAAGGTTTTAAAAACACTCTTTGCCATCAGTACAATTGTGCCTCCAGGAGAAATGAAGAATCCAGTATGACCCCATGACTGTGCACTTGATAATCATTTCACTCTTAATAATCTAATCCGTCCATTGTAATGAAGCAATTAGCTTGCTGTGCCCCTAGCTGTAGTCTAATAGTGAATAATGGCATTTATTCTTATTTTAACAGTTTTACTGTTGAATACTATTAGGTGGGGTTTATTTGATGTGTCATTTCAGGCCTCGTACACAGTAGAAAATATCTTTTTGTAAGTCAGGCTATCTGTTGTGAGGACATTTATGATGGATGAATTTAGCTCACTGCCATGAATTTCCCTGGGTCAGAAGTAAAGGTAATATAACATTGGAGGAAAAAAAAGGGAAAAAATAAAGAAAAAAAGGACAAGGAAAGGAGAAACCGCAGCACTAAATCTGGCTGCTGTTAGTTCCTCTGGTTTCATTTGAAGTGATCAAAGAAGTGATCTGTGACAAAGAATTACTCATTCCTGATCTCATCAGCTAGCCTCAGAATCTTTGCTGTATTTTTCAACTTCTTTTATGGTCTAGCACTCTATTTCAATATAGGTTATCTTTTTTGGGCTCTATGTTTAAAATAGGAACAAAAATTCCTTGTATATTTTTCAATGGGATATGGGAAAAAAATTTCTTATGTGTAATATTTAAAGTTAAAGTATGTTATTTTGACTTTGCCAGCACTGGGTAGCACTTGTTTTCATTCTTCATTCACTGTCTCTCTTTCAGAATCCCTTTCACTCTCTTCCTTTTTTCCCTGCAGTGCTTATTCCTTATAAATGCTTTCTATAGTACAGGCAGGTTTTGTCCAGTGCAACCATTACAGTGCTCCTACAATCACTTTTTTCTTCATAGGAATGGCATGCAGTATCAGACACGGCGTTCAGGAGATGTGAGGAGAAGGAAAGCAGAAGGAAGAGTGTCTGGGTTTTGTTCAGTGTAATTGCTGAAAAGCAGATCCAAGTGGAAAGTGACATTAGGAAGTTCTTGAGGAGAGAAAACACCTTTTTTGTGTGTAGTGTTTTCAAGGTTTTATTTATTTTCAAACTCTACCAATAGAATTTCCTAGTGCAGTGTATTGTGCAGAAGTACTACAACTGTGTATGTTCTTGTGGGCTCCTTGGCTTGTTTTCACATCCTCAGTAAGTTCTGGGTGTACTCAAGGTTTCATTAGACCTTCTCAACTTTTTGTTGGGATTTGCATGTTCACTGAGGTAATGAAAAAAATATTTTCAACTTTTGTCAGGAATTTTTTTTTTGACAGAACTTTCCATGTGCTGCTAGAAATCAGACAAGTTTTGATATATGGATTCTGCTGGGAGAAACGAGAATTTCTGCCAGCTCCTCTCCCTGCCTCCTTGGCAGTCTCACTGGGAGGCTGGTGGGAAACTGTATTCTGCATCCTTTGAGTCGTTCCATCCCCAGTTCTTCAGCAATGGAGACAGCTGGGGCTTCCAGGACCCTTAATTCTGAGCAGCATGTTGGGTGGCTTGTTGCAAAACCCAGACTCCCAATTAAAGTAGGTTGAAAACAGTAATTTCACTTTGTGGAAAATTTCTGAATTTTGGTGTACATTTTTCCATAAAATGGAGTTGCTGCAAGGTTTGAATTTTATATCTTCCTTTCCTTATGTGGATTTTGAATGCACTCCTGTATGGATTTTTCTGGTATTTCAAATGAATGTAACTCCTTTCTTTCTTTGTCTCTTCAGTTAGTTACATACAATTGTTACAGAAAAATGTTTAAGCCTTAAGAGAGCTCTCACAAATATAAATGAAAATATTTAATTGTTAAGAATGTGTGATCTGACATATTTTAACCTGTACAGTGGAAGTTATTATTAACTCTGACTACTTCTCTCTTTACTGGGGACTGAAATCTCCCAACTAACTGCATAAACCAACAAAGTTGTCACCCAGAATGGGCATACAATGTTAAATTGTTTTTGTTCTATTTATCTTGTTTGATTAAAATCACTTGCTGGACCAACCCTTCATAGGTATATGTATCTGACAGCATAGTGGGCAAAACTTCTGCTAGAAAAACTCCAATATTACCTATATTCTATTATGTTTAAATATTATTTTCTGTGTATTTAGCACAACCAACAAACAAAATGTACTTCTAATTATTGTTATCACTTAACAAATAGCCTTCTGTTGTCTCATTTAGAGCAAGAAACTTGTTTAACTCCTCAGAAAACTAAATTAGTCCCATGCTTAGAGAATAATAGAGAACAAATTTAATTGCCTACCTTTCCCTATTCTTCCTTATCTAATTTATATCATGAGCATTTGAGGGCAGCTCTCAGGACTTTTTGTTGTTTTAGAAGTGCATGTCTACTCTTGATCATGCTGAAATTTGTAGTAACTATTTGAGTTTCTGCAAGTTTTGTTAAAATGTAACTGTGACTGACATTCCCCAAAGGAACTGCTTTAATATGCCTTTTTGCTTTCATTAATTTTTTGAAAACCCAGAAGAGAGCACATGCTGAGAATATATGAAAAGGCAACCATAAGCATTTATAAATTAAACAGGTGAATAGTAAATAACACTTAGAACTAACACCAGTTTCAACCTTAAATTTCTTTGAAGGCTGCATCTTTGTTAATCAGTTTCTTTAAATATCACTGGAACTAATTACTAAGTTAGACACCTGGTGTTGTTTTCTATTTTTTCTTGTTCTGTTTATCAGCAGATATTAAAAAGTATAAAAAAAAGATAAAAAGATATAAAAAGTAAGCAGTATTTCACACTTTCACCTGCCTTTTAGGGTTTTTTTTTTGGGTCCCTGTTAACTGTCAGAACTTTAAAAATTTTGGAACAGTTTCCTAAAAAAGATTGGGGCCTGAGAATAGCTCCCTTCTGTTTCCTGGTTTTTAGCTTCCTCCACTGTCGGAATTTCATGTTGGGCTCTTCTCCCAGGACTGCTTTACTGGTGCACTTCCACAGGCTCAGACAGCTGCCCTCTTAGTCAGGGGTAAATCTCTGAAAAAAGAATAGGTAGCCACACAAGGAGAGGCAAGAGTATAAGGGAAAGAGTCTGTCTGAGCTATTCACAGAAAATGGTTTGGAGAAAAATGCAATTTTTCCTGTACCGTCTTTGGACTTTACTCCAAATGATGAAGAGTGAGTGTCCTAGTCAGAAAAGTATTTTGGAAGATGCTGATTTGTACTAGCTTATGATGTGATCTTACACCTTTATTATAAGACTAAATTACAGTCTACTCTTATTTCTCATGCTGGCATTGAGGAAATTATCACAATATCCTACGAAAAAATGGAAGATTTTATTTTCATATTTTTGCCTGTGTTTGTTTAGCATTCCAAATGAAAAAAAGCTTGAAGCTTGACTTATGGGTGAAGCAAACAGCTCATCTGCAATTGGGAGAACATAAAATTACTTTGCTCTCTTTTTCACCATTCTTACTTCAAGCCTGAATGATGTTATGGCACATTTTTCCAGAACTGTGCTTATTCCTTGTTTCAGGATACATGTGCAAATCTCTATGAAGGCATGGAATGCTATGGTGCTGTTGCTCTTGATAAAATAGCAAATAAAAGCAAATTTGCCAAGACTGTTTCTTTCAGATGGACAGTCATTTTCTTGAAAATGTTGGTTGTTTTTTCTGAAGATCCTTGAAACTGAGGAGGAACTTTTGTTAGATTAGAAATAATTTGTTGTGTGGTGATCAGATGTTCTGAAAGGTTTTGGCATCAGTCTCTGTACCTGAGATCCATGGCAGACTGAAAACATATAAATTTGGATTAAACTTGGCTTTTCACTGTTTAACTTGATACTTTATTCCCATCTTGAACTTCTGCTCATTCTAAATAAGAGTTGGACTTTCTGGGGAGGGTTATGTGCCTGGATGGTGCTTGACCGTCTAAAGCTCATTGTGCTCAAAGATAAGAAGCCTGTCAAGATTTTCAGGGCTTCTGTCTGGAGTAGAATATAGTGATGGAATTAAAAGCATGCTCTTTCTGTCCTTTGGAAATTTTTTTGTTTTTAAAACCCCCTTTTTTTCCAGTTTCATTAGAAAATGACAGGCCGTCCAAAGATTCTGAAGGACTAGATGACAGAAGATTTAGCTGAATAAAGAGAAAATTAGAGAATTCTGAGTAAAGGGAAAACTTGAAATTTCATCATATCCTTATTTTGAAAAGCAAGCTCTTTTCCTTCAAGTAAAGGGTAGAATATCACAGAAGACTAGTGGGAAATCGCTGGGTTTCCATCAAAATCTTTGCATTCTTACAGTCTGGTCACTGTCCATTTGTTCTGGAAGTGCTGGGGACTGGGCTGTGGGCCCCAAGTTGGAGTTGTCCTATGGATGAGTCACAAGCTAGCAGTATGTGTTGTTCCCCAAGTGGTCTCAGGCACCAGAGGCAAAGCCTGGCCCACCTGTGTGAGGCCCCGCCTTCCCCCAGGTGATCATGGTTGGGGTGATGGGCGAGACCAGAACTATATCAACCGGATCTCACCAAGTTAGAGAGCATTCCTGTTGGGGCTGGTTGCAGCTTGCTGAGCTCTCTCTTGGTGGTCTGTTTCCCCCTTGGATTGTCTGAAGGAAGAAGAAGAGGGAGTGAGCTAGCAAGACAAAATTGGTATAGTCAGCAGGATTGCTTGGAAAGGGAGAGGAGAAGTGGCGGCACAGTTCTAGACAGAGAGTGAAGAAACACTGGATATCAGATCTTTGTCAAATGTGAGTATAATACAATTTATAGAGGCTTACCTTTTGAGAGTGTATATTGAAATCAGGGTTCCTATTTAATTTTGTGTTCGTTTGGTGTCTTCTGTTTGGCCTACAGAACATTTAGGAGTGAGGCCACCAAAATGGCTATATAAACATCTACTAGTAATATTTTCTGATTTTGTATCCTATTATGCACACATGTTTTAAAGGAGTTCTCAGCACTTTACAAGAGAGTTTTAGGTAGGTTAGGGAGGTGTTGTTGGTTTCTTGGGGTTTTTCTTATGTTTTGTTTGTTTTTTTTTAAGTGGCACAGATCAGAAAGCCAGTTGGTAACATGGCCCTGTAAAATCACTAAACATGTTTTATCATGGGTTTTTAAAATTTACTATAGCTATGCCTATATGTAGTTCTTGTTTCACCCTTTCTCTCTTCCTTACATTATTGAACCAAAGCTCAACTCTGCTCAAGCCCTGGCATGTTATTGCCAGTTGTGTTTGAAGGACTCAGCGGGTCTTTCCAAAATGCTATTTTGCCACTTCTAGGATCCCTAGGAATCTAGCTTCACTTGTATACTCTAGCATATACAGATTGGGTGTGCTGTTGTACCTCTATCAGATTGAGGAACCAGAAAAGCTGAAAATGCAAAATGTGGGTATGCAGATTGCTTTCATAGGCTTGCACTAGCTGTGATAAACTAAGGTATTACTTTTTCCTCAAAAGCTAAAATAGTTGTGGATTAAAAATTGTCAATTCATGAGGCTCAAATGTCTCAGGAGCAGTAGGGTCATATTACATTAAATGTTCTTATATTACTGAGATTTTTATAAGTAATTATTTTCCAAACTAAGGGTGTAAGGTGATACAGAAAGCAATCACATTTACTAGTATACATGCCTGAGACAACTGTCATGGCTAGGAATTTGGTTTAAAGTTGCTAAGACAGTGATTCCTGAAGTGTTGAAGAAAATATGTATGAATAAGCATATAGCAAAGTCAAGACTGAAAAATCTAACTTAGAGGGCTTTTTTACAGAACATGACACGTGAAGAAATGTGACATCTGTCAGACTGCAGGATATGCTATAGTAGAGGCCATGCAAGAATCTAGTGTTGGTGGGACACAATTAATGAGGGAAAATCATAGATATGTAAATGCATGCTGAGAAAAAGCTTGCTAAGTCTAGACTACCTACAGGTGGCTTTACAAGAAGGCACTGCAACTGAAGTGATTTTGCAAATAAATTGTTTTATGTTTTGTAACACCTATCAAGCGATCTGTTTATTGGCCTGAGTCATGTAGCTTGCAATGAAGTTTGGTATGTAACACTAGCCCCGGTTGTTTCACTGCTTGGTGAGGAATAGAATTAAAAATAACGTGAAACCTGTTGGATGAAGCTGGGGATATAGATATTGATTTGGTTTATTATTTAACGCATAGCATCTGGAATATTACTTGCTATGGAATGATTTTTATACAAGAGAAATGTATAGAACATAGCAGATATATCAGGCAAATTTGGGCTTTGCAGAAGAAGCAAGCAAGGCTTGGTTTTGATCTGGGGACACAGGGGGCTTTCATGTTACATGACTGTAACTTTCAGTAAATGATGCAGTCATGTGTACCAAAGAGATTAATAAGTTTCAACATCAAGGATGTAATGTCCAACTTCCAGAGGAATATGAGGTACTAAGTTGGCTGTTCTCTTGAGAAAATTACGGACAGGCAATAGTAAAATGAGGTTAAGACAGGCATGTGGTTTAGTATGTTGCATATTTTAAATTCTCTGCTACATAATTATTGATTGTTCATCGATAAATGTGCTGGGAAAGAAACAGTGCTCTGCGCCTTTCTCAGAGTCTTCTGATGGATAACTTGATGTACAAATTGCAAATTCCTGGAATTCAGGAACTGGTTTTTAAATACTAGAGGACATGTATCTTTTCTTTTCTCTCCCTGCAAAATGGGAATAAAAGTTTTCTTTCCTGCATTTTTCTAGGTTTTCTGTAAGAGCTGGAACAAAGTATCAGTTGTTCTATCTTGACACTTAAGGAGGCTGAACTACATTGGGTTTACATTTCATTGTAGAATAGAGAGGGATCTAGATTACCTGTTCATTGTCAATCTCTTTGAATTTATTTAATAAATACCTTGCTTTATCTCACCTCGATAATACAAAAGACAGACAAAATAACTTTTTTTGTGAGTGACAGACTACATTATTACAGTGTATAAACTACCAAATTGGTCTCCCTAGATTCATGTCTAGGCTGGTATCTTTGACAGTGGCTGGGCATGAATGTTTAGGGAAGAATATCTCAACAGGCATTTTTATAGCTATCCTTGTTCAGTGAAGTTTTTGCCAGAATCTAGGACTTGCTGAGCTGGGTATTGTACTCACACCACTGGGCACAAGAGGCACTGATGATTTTTTGTGTGGATTTCTCTTAATCCTTTTTGAATCCATTCATACATACTTCTGTTTTGAACATCTTGTGTATCCCATTCCCAATTGAATGCCTGAAAGCAATGTGGAAGGAAACTCTTCTGTCTTGTTTATTTTTAAATATGCCACTTAATAACTCTAGTAGGCACCACTTAGCTGTCTACTCTGAGGAAAATAGTGAAGCCTTACTCACCTTCACCACATTCACGGTGTTTGGATAGACTTTTGTTATATCCCCTCTGAATTGCTTCTTCTTACAGTTTAGACAATCTCAGTTTATCTCAGTTTCATCTTGGCTGCTTAAAAGGATCTTGTGTAGATTTTCCAATACAGAAATCATTCTCTGCTACTGATCATCTTTATTGTCCTTCCTGCTAGTTTTTTTGAATAAAGTTTATTTTTTCTAAGGGGTGGTACCTAGCAGTAAGAGGTTAAATATATGAGTATGCCATATTTTTGAGTGATATAGTAATATATTGTCTTTCATAATAAACCACCAAAGTTATTGGTTTTGCTTTTTTTAACTGCTGCTATAAGTTCTTTTTCCTGAAACATAGTAACTAATTTATTAGCAAGCTTTATATTTGTAGTCAGGGTTATTTTTCCCATGCTCATTAATTTGTACATACCCACACTGAGTATTAGCTAACATTAAGTTACCTGTCTGTTCACTCTTTTAAGATTTCTTACATTTCTTCTCAATCAGCTTCACTTTCCAGTAACTTTATACCACTGGGGAATTTTATCACCAAAGTTTTATTTTTTCATATTTCCATTGTGTTTAGATGACAATATCCAGTCTTTGAGAACTGCCATTTTAAACCAAGAATGCACTAGATACAGGATTAAACCCATATGCTTTAATTAAAATCTTTCAATACTCCATATGAAAGTTTTCTCAGCTTTGTTTTGTTCTAGGTACAGTACAGATAAGGAATTCCTGTGGTTTAATAATTTTATTAAACTGATACCAGAAGTTGATTTGAATATTACTCACCTGTCTTCTAGTGTTGCGATTTACTAAACAAATATTTTTGCACGTAAGAACTACAAAGTTTTCTTATTGTATGTTGGACTATAGTAGTTATATATGCAAATATAAGAGAAACCATAAAAAACTTAGTCTAAATGTGATTATAACATCATGTAATAAAACTTGCTATGTTTTTTCATACAGGATTTTTGTAAAGAATTTATAGTTTGCCTTAAAAGCAATAAAGCAGTGCTAATTGAAACAATTCAGAGAACATAGATACATGTATGTGGTCATGGTGTGAGATTTATCACTTAGCTGGAAATCTTTTTAAAGTGGTGTATGTGACTACACTTTAGATAACAGAACAGATGGAGTGCTGTTTTTGCCAGGTGTTAATGTTTTACAATTTATTTATTTAATTCTTTAATAGCCATTTTAATCTCAGGGCTTTTCTGGTAACAATGCTCCTAATAGGTTTGGGAAGCTTATAAAGCATCTACTGTACTGCATTCACACTGTGTTCTGCGAGTGCAGTGCTTGAAAGTTGTGGAATCCTCTGGTTGTAGGAGCCTTGTACAAAACACACAGAAATACCTATTGAAGACTATTTTTCAGTCTCACCAGTAAGCTTCAATATCCAAGGCATCTTTATAACCAACAATTGAAAATGCATGTATGTTTGTGTGTATGGCATATGCACATATAAAGATACGGAATTGTGTGAGGCAAAAGGGACAATTGCCAAGTTTCTAATGGTATACACTTATTTCATACCAAATGTTGTAATTAAAACATTTATTGTTTTGATTTTAAAAGGAAACTGGTAATTACTCTTCATTCCTGTGTGTGTTTTTTTTTTAGTGTGTAGTTGAATGGAAGATGAGTTTCTAGAAGGAATGAATGATTTGGACAGGTCACCATGTCCAAACTCTAGCTCTCAGATCAGAGTGTCTTAATAGTCCATTTCATAACTATTTTATAGGTGGAGCTTGATTAGTTTAACTCTATCTTGCTCTCACTTTTCTTATTTGAAGTTGTGCTGGTCTACCACTCTTTTTAGAGGCAGAAATCATCTTCCAATTTCCTGCTTAAACCGGTCTCAGATGATTTTTACCTGTTCTTTAACATTTTTCTTCTTTCTCTGATTATTTGCCTCTACTTATCTCCTTTTTTTTTTTCATTTTCCTACAATTCAAATATCTTATCCTGTCTCTTAAATTAGGCTCTGTATTCCTTATTCTCATCCTACTAACTCTTCAGGTATAAGTTCATGTTTCTGGAAGATGAATAAACAGGACTGTGTGTGGTGTTCAAGGTGAAGCTTTACAAGAATCGGTGTGCTGCCAGTAATGCTCCTTCCTTTGGCAGAAGGGGCTGGACTGGTTCTCTCTGTCCAGTCACTATCCTCTTTTATTCTGGAAATTATAGACCATTTCTAGTCATTCTGTGAGCATGAACACCTCTTGTATGTTGACTGCTTAAATGCATGATCTTCTATTTAGCACAACTAGCTGTAGCAGTTTGAGAAGGAACTTGGAGCATGGAGACTAAATGAGCTTGTATGCCAGCAACACACTTCATCGCAGATGTATTTAATGTTAATGAGTCCTGTGACTTCCTTGCTCCGCAGGGTAGATGGCATGGCTTGGGAGCAAAGCTGGGGGGTCAGCATTGAAGTTTGTCACAACAGCTACCTGTGAGGAGAGATGGCTCAGCCCCAGAAGAAGTCAGATCAAGGGTCAGCCCTCAGCAGGGCAGTCCTGGTGTGGGGCTGTGGGGTGCCCTAACCTCACCTCACTCTGAGCTCAGAGCTCTCATGGCTACTGCTGCCACCTCCCCCAGCTCCCTGCCAGGAATCCTCAGTGGAATCAGAAGGCTGGAACACCTCTCCTATGAAGACATGCTGAGACAGTTGGGGTTGTTCAGCCTGGAGAAGAGAAGGCTCATGGGAGATCTTACTGCAGCCTTCCAGTATCTGAAGGGGGCCTACAAGTAAGCTGGGGAGGGACCCTTTACAAGGACTTGTAGTGATGGGACAAGAGGTAATGACTTCAAACTGGAAAAGGGTAGATTTAGATTAGAAATTAGGAAGAAGTTCCTCACTATGAGGGCGGTGAGACACTGGAACCGGTTGCCTGGGGAAGTTGTGGATGCTCCATCCCTGGAAGTGTTCAAGGCCAGGTTGGGTGGGGCTTTGAGCAACCTGGTCTAGCGAGAGGTGTCCATGCCCATGGCAGGAAGGTTGGAACTAGATGGTCTTTAAATTCTCTTCCACCCAAACCATTCTATGTTTCTATGAATCCCTGGAAAGTAACAACTGTTTCAGGATTCCCAGTGCCATGTGACCTGCCACATTGGCTCACATCCTGTCTTTGTTGTGGTTTTAATTCAGGTTGACTAGTTTATATTGCACAAGGTGTTGATCTGCCTTAGTTCTAGTGCTGTGCCTAACTTGGTGGTGTCAGTGAAAGTATGCATTGTGTTCTTTCTTTTATATATGAGATTAATGACAAGTTTTAAAAAAACTTCTTCCCAAGATAGATTCTAGAGGAACTTGACTATTTATGTTCCTTCAGCTTAATGCTTCCTCTTCTAATAGGATATAATGACATCTTTTTGACATTTGACTGGTTTAATTAATTTTTGTGTGGTATAGCTCAAAAGCTTGCTGCAATCTGGACAAAATGGGTCTGGGGTTTTTTGTGTGTGGCTTTTTTTTGGGTGGGGTGGAGGGGGTGGTGTGTTTTTCTGTGTTTGTTCACTCCTCAAGAATCAACAGGTTTTGAAGGAAAAAGATTAATTGACTTCCTTTTAAGCTTTAATTAGTCTGACTTTATCTTGTAACTGCTAAGCAGACTTAGAGGCAGACATGTGGTGGGCCTGTTCACTGAGTGCCTGGTAAACATTGAGTTGCCTTTGACACCAGAAAGAGATGTAACTTCACAGAAGTATTCTGAGCATTTAGAAGCCCAGTCATCACTGGGACATATAGATGAGTTTCTGCTAGCATAAATAGCGGTATAAAATTGTAATTAACATCTTGCTGTGCTGGCAAAACTATGAATGGAAACACACTTGACCTTTTTAAGTGGGATGGCGTGTTCAGTAGAAACGACTGTTTTCTTCAAGTATAGTCTTTCTCTTACAACCGTTTTTTTTTTAATTAGGAAGGTTTTTTTCAGTTGTATAGTAGAATTCCTATCCATGAGAAATATTCCTCAAGTAGGTGTAGTGTGTGAATTAATTTCCATTCTTTTGGATATTTTACCATTCTTCTCCTGCTATCTTCTGTGTGACCATTGCTAGAAAATTGCATTCACTTCTAAGAGCCCCTGGTCAGAAGAAAATTGATGGATTAAAAGTTGTTCAGGGAACCACAAAGTTGTTTACAAGAACCTGGGAAAGAACCAGGAATATGAATTCTTTTAATTTCTTTGTGTTATTACAGGGTTTAGTGGTAGTAAAAGGGAATGAATATAGCAGTGTGCACAATTTTAGAAGCTAATAAAGAATTTTAAAGTATGAATACTTAAATTATCATTTCCAGAATTTTTTTATTATTAGCCTATGGGATAGTCTATTACAGGGAATGCCAGAACTCTTGTTACTTGATCCTTTAAAAACAAAATTAAGTGTTGTATCTGTAGGTACACAGAGAACAATACTGATGATAGATGGAACAACTGTTTATTAGTTTATAGTACTATAATTCCTAATATTGACTGAGTGGTTTTTATAATGGTCTCAAGAACTTTGTTATGCTTAGTGATTTCTGTGCAGCCTAGTCCTGTTCATCTCCATATACTTTCCTCAGAAATGCAAATGAATGAGGCACATCCTGGATGCCATATGTTTAAGCTGCAACATCTTCTCTTTGTTTTGAACCTCTTCTGGTTTTTTGTTTGTTTCTGTATTTGCTTTATTTACTTGATTTTATTTACTTTATTTTCTTGGCTGTTTCTATTCGGTGGGGAAGTTTATTTCTTGTAACTTTTTCCTGGACTGTAGTTCACTTTCTTCACAAAGCTGCTTCTGAAAAAATTCCTCTGGCTTCAGGCCTTGCTTGGCGTGCAGTATAGCATCCTTCTGTCAGACAGCCATCCTTACCTTCTTGGGTGTATGTCTGGGTGAAGACATGTTTGGAAGAACTGTAGTGATTGCCAGACATTTGAGCTAAGAAATATGAAGGAACTCCAAAAAAGTCTCAAAACTACTTGTCTGAAAGTTTCACTAGAAAATTTCCAATCTGGCAGTTTAGGTCAATCTAATTAGAATATCAGATGAGCTTCTTTCTGGATTTGTGCTTGAACAAGAAGGGAATTTTCAAAATTAGTCTAGTACATAGCGGGCATTGTCTGTAGAACTGGTCTTTACAATGTCATTTTGTTCTTATTATCATGCTCTTTCCCATTGCACAGAGGCACTGGAGGAAGCTTTTCCTCTTTTGCTTTGGTGGGTTGACCCTGGTCAGCAGCTAAGTACATCTGCTCACTCCCTCCCCTCTCCTGTGGGATGGGGGGGAAAATGAAAGGAAGGTGAGAAGATCTGCAGATCAAGATAAAGACAGTTTAATGGATGAAGCAAAAGCTACACATGCAAGCAAAGCGAAGGAATTTATTCATTGATTCCTGCTGGAAGGCAGGTGTTTAACCAGTTTCTGGTAAGCTGTGCCTCAGCTTGCAGATAACCATGACTATCCCTGCTTCCTTGTTCTTTCCTTGAGCTTGTATTGCTCAGCAAAATGTCATATGGTATGGAATATCCTTTTGATCAGTTGGGATCAGCTACCCCAGCTGTGTGTACTCCCAGTTTCTTCCCTACCCCAGCCTACTTGAGCAGAGACAGACTGGGAAAAAGCCTGGACACTGTGCAAGCACTGTTCAGCAACAGGTAGAACACTGGTTTGTTATCAACAATGTCAGTCAAATGCAAAAAAAAAAAAGTGCAGTGCACAGGAGGCTGCTATGAAGGAAATTGACTCAGTCACAGCCAGACCTAGCACACCTGGAGAGTTCATGTCTAAGAAGCTCCACTACAGAGATATGAGAGAGTGATTATTCAGCATCCAGTGGTGTTGGGTGCAACAAAGAAACCTCTTTAACTTGTGACACACAGCTGCTTGTGTAACTTCATTTCTTTGTTCTACCGTGAGTTACTCAACTGTTCTCATTATGACAAATTTTTTCAGTATTGTACCCTGAGGTGACCTTTCTCTGCCATTCAGACATTGAAATGTTATCACTATGGTTATGATAGATTCATTGGATTCCCATGTGCATCACTGTGTTTTATTCTCTGACAATAAAGTCACTCCTTCATCTCTAGACAAACACACCTTTTCTGTTGGCTGCCATTCTTTCTTGAAAAGTAGAAAGACTTATAGATGATTCTCCTTACGATATTTTTTTCTGAGTAAGATTCCACTTAGGAAGGAATCCAGGATCAGTTCAAATGTATTATTTAAGATAATTCTTCCCTTTTATGTGTATTGTTCCAGAACTGAGATATTGCTTCACATCCTGGATGTCACTTTCCATCCTAGGTATCTAGAAGAGTTTACATTTTTGTATGTTAAACAAAATTATGTTTTCTTTCTGTCTCTGAATCACAGGTACACAAATACCCTCATGGTAAAGGCTGTCAAAATTGTTTCTTGACTAGTATGAAAGCACTGAGAAATAGTTAACCACATTGAGGGTGAGGATCAACTGCCTGAGGCAGTGATAGTAGTATCAACTGCAAAGGGAATCTGCATCCTTGAGATCTGCAGATCCATCACTCTTGCTAAGCATTATGCCTCAGTGACCTCTAGATGTAATGCAGAATCTGGCAGTTCTGCCATAGAGCTGTGGGTGAGCAATGCAGGAAATAGTGGAATACATGTGAACTCCTGAGCTAAAAAGTTTGATCTTGAGTTTTTAAATGTGATTCTCACACTTTGTGTCAATCTGTCTACAGATTATAACAATGTTGAAGAATTTCCTACTAGTCATAAATCTTCCTTTTTAAAAAGTTCATATTATGGCAGCAAGAATAACTGAAAAAGTCCTTTGCAAATACTGAATTATGTGGTGAGAGCAGGATTAGCATAGTGTATGTTAAATTCAGCATGGGGCAAATGAGGAGGTCTGAAACAAGTACACAAAATACTAAACTGCTACTTAGCTGAGCTATGCTAAGTGAGACATAGAATCTTTGGTAAAAACAATGTGTGATCGTGTAATTATTGTAACACATGCATAGAATCCAAATAGAAATCACAGAACAACAGTATTTTCTAATATATTTTCTAATTCTTCAGTTCTTCATTTTCTTAACAGAAGTGATGATGTGTGAACATAACACATCAGGTTGCCTTGCACCAATCCTCATAAGGGTGGAACCTGTAGAATGACAACTCCTATCTCTGTTACGGGAGTGAATAAAGTATTAGCAGTGACTATTCAGTGGTTTCTGGCTGAATGCAGAGAAAAAGCATGATGGGGTATGCTACCAGTGACTGTCAGCAGTATGAGCAGAGAAATGCTTGATAGTTGTGGGCTCTGTTTCCAGCTGAGGTGGGAAATAAGTGTAATACTTATTAGGATTTATAGAGGATTATAATGCATCTCCTGTAAGATGCCTGATCCCAGCAGGGAGCTCAGGAGACGGAGCCTTTCTATTCTTATTTCAAGCATCTGGATCAAAACCTGATAGGACTCATAGAAGCTCAGAGCTACCTTTCCAGATACAGTTTTGTTCAGCCTAGGTTAGAAGATCCTTCTTCCAGATGAAATATTTGGAGGATTTGGCTTCTAAAATCTAAGAATTCTCTTTAGTATGTGTGATCTGAAGTAACTCTCAGAGGGTTTTTTTGTTTGGTTTCCATATGATCACCAATGGCATGTCCTTTGTCAAAAGCTAAGGCTTTTCTCCAAAGTATGTAGCTCAATATGGCCTCATTAGAATTTTTTATTTTGTGAAAACAAAGCAGATTGTCCTTTTGCAACTTTCATATAAATAGAGAAACCTTTATAGAGTTTATTAAAGAAATGCAGTGTGAAGTAAAACCTGTGATGTAGAAGATAACAGTATGGAGTTCTCTGTATATGTAGTTAAATCTATCACTTTTCAGAAGGCAGAGACAAAACAAAACTGCCAGAAACAAGATATTGATGCTTCATGGTTGCTAAACTTTAAATTATTGGATTTAAAAATTAAACTACTGTATTTTTTTCCCTTATGCTCTCTATCAAACAAATTCAGATATCAGGAGAAGGAATTTTGGTAATCTGCTGAAATGAATAGATATTAAAGGTAACATAAAATATAACATTGTGAAAACTTAGCCATTAAATTGAAATAAAATTTGTGTCATTGTCAGAACAATGCTATCTTGGAGATATTAATGGAGGTAAAAATTCATTAAAATGTACCCATTAAAGTAGGAGTGTGACTTAAAAACAAAATGAGAGAATATTAAGACAGTAATTTTAGCTTTTAAAATTTATTTTATACATTGTAAACAATCTATTTTATGGTCTGTGGCAGCACTGGGAGAACACTAGAACAAGTCTCAAGTGTGAAGGAATTTATTTTTTTCATCATAAATATATTTCTGGGAGAATCAGAAGATTGTTGGCTGTGTCCGTACACTTATAATACAGAAGTGGTATGCATCACAGAGAATTGATTGGGTTTTTATATTCATAGAAAGAGAATGTAACCATACATTGATGACATTTTTACATCTTGAAATTAGCTTTTATTGAGAATAGGCAGGATAGTTTGCTTAACTGCATTTGATACATGAAATGTTTGTGATTTAAGAAACATTTTCTTTCGTGTTAAGGAATACAAAGCAGAGAAAGAGTGGCAAATACCATTGAGAGTTAATTTTTTAAAGTATGCTAAGTGAGGCAGATATAATCTGAAGTTAAGAGAGCATCTAGCTTGATTGGTATAAACAAGGAATAAAATAATTGGCTTGCTGACTTACTATTTTTATAAAACATCAGCGTCATTTTCCAGTCCAGCCTGTGACTACAAAGGCTCTGTGTTACTTGGAGTGTGCTTACGTGCACGATGGAGTGTGGACCAGGAGTGGCCGTTTCCCATTGCTGGCTGCGGGTCAGGAGGGCTCTGCTGTCCCTCAGCTGTGGTGCACACAGCCTGCCGAAAGCACAGGAAGTACCTGCGTTTTCCGCCATATGAATTTGTATATTTTCTTTATAAGATTCTAAATAATATTTTAAACTGTATTGACAAGTTTTTGCAGTAACTCAAAGGATGACCTCAGTTATTTTTATATGAGATGGAAACGGGGATGTAACTTTTTAAAGTATAATTATTATTCATATAAAAATAATACTATGTGCTTGCTGTTTACTCTGCCTTATATCAGTGTGAAAATAAACTATTTGAGTACAATGTTAGCAGTTGGTAAAATGGCAGCTGTAGCAGTAGTAGTGGGCTTTTCTGTCTTTGCAGCAAACCAGTAACTTTGCTAGATCATGATGTAACTGATAGGAAAAATAAATTCCAGTTCACTTCTTTGTTCATTAAACTGCATCAATTTTTTTTCTAACAGAATTGTGAAACTAATAATTGCTGCTTGATGTTACTAAAACCTCGAGCTAGCAAGGTGTGCTTCTGACCTTGCGGTGATTATCTGCCCTGCCTGTATATGATATTACTAACTTGTATATGGTATTACTTTCCTCTGACTTTTTTCCGTTTAGTGATTGAAAATTCTGATTTGGTGTAGGAGAGGTCATGCTGTCTTATACTTCATACAGTATTTAACACTCAGGAGGATGCCTGAGTGCAGATTAATAATAATAGGCTATCTGAGCTGCGATGCAGGGGTGATATTCTGGCAGTTATGAAGGGGTAAATGAGTTTAGCAAATAGTTTAACAGCATAGCTTTATATTGCTGAACAGCTAAAAGAAATTAAAAGATTTGAAAAGAGATGCGTGGGCCTGCTTAATCCTGTGCAAAAGAAGACCATGAAAAACCTCTTAAAAGCTCTTGATTAAGTGACAGGGAAAGAAGGAAAACAATTAAAACACTTAAAAGATGAAAATGCTAAATAACACTTTTTCCTTAACCATACCTCTTAATGTTTTTATGCTATCTAGGGAGTTTTTAAGAAGAAAACTCTCCTTCACAAGATCTGATAGTCTTTAGATGTCCCATGAAGAAAAAGGAAAGGACTAGGCAAGCTGGGCTGTAGCTACCAGGGTTAGTTGGATTCTTCTTCCTCATATTGACAAACACATAAAGTGGGGGTAAAAGAGCATGAGAAAAGATGCATCTTTACGTTAATTTTTATTTGCAGTGTGCTGCTGAAGGAACACAGACAGAGCACGAAGCTTTGCTAGCCTGCCGTACCTGAGTCACTGTTTTTAGCTGACTTACTCGCCGTTGGCTCATGGGGGTGCTGCAGCCATGAGGCTGTGGCTGTGCAGGCAGGTTCTGACCTGGTTGGTGGTGGCAATAGGAGGGAAACGAAGGAGGAGGTAAAAGGCAAAGAAGAGAAAGAACTGGTGAGGCAGGTTTGAGTCTCACCTTCTAGGATTTTTCTTAATTTATGAGTAGCTGCTTGAGATGCCTTTTAAAAAACTTTGGTCTGATTGGGATGTTTCTTAGGATCAGGCCAATGGATGCTTGTTACTATTATTTTGGTTATTGGGCTGCAGGAGATGAGGAGATGACGAACTGTCTTTCTGGCAAGAAATAATCTAACATAGCCCATTCTGACAATCTGATTATTTTACCATTCATCACTAACACACTGTCCTTTGGTGACAGAAGTATTTTTTGAAATGAAGGGTTTTTTTTGGTTGCTAATTCACTTTATCTGCCTCATATATTTTCCTGTCAATATTAATTTTCTAAGACATTTGACATTTTAAGAGTCTTTATAGCAATTAATATGCAAGATTGCTGATTTATTGCAAAAGTAGGATTCCTTCTTGTTCAGCGACTTCATAACCTGAGTTCATTAGGAGTGAGGCATGGTGGTAGACCAATGGAGACTTCAAGAAGCATGTTTCCAATGTAATAACCCAGCTGGCATTTTAAGCTGAAGGTTAGGTCTTCAAATCTTGACAAACTCTTTTGTAAATTAGTGATAACTTAGAAAGCTTTTTTTTTAACCCACAGTTACCATTGTCATAGTTAAGATGTCACGTTAACCTCCTATTCAAGGCAGAGAATACTAAATTATTGTATTGGTGTAATTGCTTTTGCATCGGTGTGACCATTTTCAACCTTAAGAATTTCTTGTTTTTACTTTTGTGCATGTAAATGAAAAGGAAGAATGAAAGAATGCATGTGTTAATCATATACAGGGTAATGATTTCTTACTGAAAGTGATGTCCCATTTTTTGGGCGATCTCCATTTCATATTATACAAATTTTCAAAGCAAAGGAGTATGTTTTAGTGGAACGAAAAGTATTCCACAGAAATAGTTAATTCAGCCAAACATTTAGAAAGGAATAGCTGTACTGATTTATTTATGATAACTTTTCAATATTCTACTTACCTGTGTCATTATTTCTAAGTAGTCCCTTGTATTAGATTCATATTGAAAGATCAATGTATTTGTATGTGATCACTAAATCATCAGTAAAATGAAGGATGACTTGCTGTTGTAGGGGAGAATAGAAACTTTTTACCTTAAAAAAATAATGCTAATGAAAGAGTAGTTATTAGTTATATGATATTTTAGACTCTCTTGAGAAAGACATTAAAAATTGCTGTTACTGGTCAGTTCTACTCAAAATGTTTCAAGTTGTCTTCAACTTAATTCAGCATCCATCCTAATAGTTTGTAGTTAAAATGTACTGTCGTAGATTTTAAAGCTATGAGGAGCTCTTCCTGAAGAGGAGCCATTATGACCATATGGTCTAACTTCTGTATAACAGATTGTAGAGTTTTTGTAATAGTCTGTCTTAAAAACTTTGGGTATGAGAGCTAGCTAGAAATACCTGATCTGCTATAGCTTCCCTTTTTATGTAAAAAGAAATATTGATAATAGCTAGTAATCATGCTGTTATCAATACACATCACAGGATCTCTTGTCTTCAAATGTGTATTAATGCATGCATGGAGTTTTAAAAATGTTTGGTCAGTAGGAAAATTCATGAAACACAGTTTCATAGATTTTGTCCAAGTGTACATATCCTGGGCATTTTCACTTGCCTACTTTATTTCAGTCTCCAGGTTTGAGTTAGTTTTCATGGTGGGACAACTGTTGGAACTGCAAGTCTCTCTTGTTTTCTGTTAGGAAGGAAGATATCTTTTATGTATCAATTCATTGAAATGCCTTAGATAACTTCTGTGAACTGAAGAAGAGTAAATGCCTATTTAATATTCATGAACATCAAGATGATGAATTTTGTACAGTATGCTTTGAAAATAAAAATAATTAAAAAAATGAAACTAGCCAGTCCACTTGTTGCCACTTGTGCTACATCCTTCAAAAAGCTGATGTTAGGAATGTGGTTTAGTGGTGGACTTGGCAGTGCTAGGTTTATGGTTGAACTCCATGATCTTTAAAGGTCTTTCCCAACCTAAATAATTCTATGAATGTTATGTTCAGTTTGTCACTTAGTGACAGCTTTTTCTGTATTAAACAAAGGATCAACGGCACCTGTCAGAAACCACCTGTCATGTTGCTTGACATAGATGCTTGTTAGATGTGTCTTGCTTTAGGCAGGAACAGTTACAGGAACTGTTTGCACATTTCAGTACAAATGTTTATTATCCTGTTTAATTTTTTTATAGCTAGTACATTTTGTGATAAGTTGCAACAATCACAAAAATGGAACATGCATAGATTTTGCTGTTTCAGCTTTTCAGATGACAAAGCGAAATTGATAATTTGTCTCTCTTTTTTGGACAGTATTTACTTAAATTAAAATCATAATTACTTTTTTTATACTAGTACTTATCTATCGTTTAGCCAAATGGCAAGTCTTATTTGTACAGAAGCTGCTTTGAATTCTCATTCAAATGTTTGCTTTTGTAAACTGCATTAAGATAGGAAATGGATGGGTGGTATAATGAATGATGACAGAATAAAATGTAATATAAAAAGTGGAGCTAATACTTGTTTGTGGAATGAGCCATTTCTGTTTGAAATAGAATCAAAACAACACTGATACTAGCAATGAACAGTTAATGTGCTACTTTGCCTTGAACAACCGTGCTTAACTTTAGTAAAATGAATAATCTTTAAAATTCCTAAGGTGACCCACTGTCTTAGGAACATATATTAAGATCCAGATGTCTAAGAAATTTATCTGACATCTAACCATCGTGATGCAACAAGGTGTTTGTTCTAAAGCTCCTTGCATGTCTAAGTTCGGGCCCTAGCATGTGCATAGAAGTGTCTTAGGATGAAGAAACAGGAGATTCAGCTTTTCATAATAGAAAAACTAGTCAAAGAAGTTCCTGTTGCATGTAGTGATGGATACATTTGATAAGAGATGAATCCCCTTGCGTTCTAGCCGGTCCTTAGAGATTAGAGGGGCTGGGGGCAGCTGGACTTATCTCTTAATAGATATGCCAAATATCGTGATGACTATAGGTCTGACACCAAATACACAAACAGCGTGTCTGCTGTAGGTCTGGTTGCATTCAGAGAAAGCAGTCAGATACGTGAATAGCACAGGTTATTCAAATACAACATATACAGATTCTCTAAGATTGCTGGTGATAAATACACTAAGCTGCAGACCAGCTNCTATAGCTCTAAAATAAGATTGCAATCATAAGCTTAATCTTCCGGGGAAGCAACCTCAGAGTAACAAAGGGTGCAAATCTTACCAAAAGGCATCTCTTCTTGGGGAGGGCAAGCAGGACAAACCCATTGATCTGTCCCAATGATTTAGCATTGAATTCTTGTCCCACAAAATGGGTCTGAAATAGGGCTAATATTTATACTATTGTACAAAGTCTGGGGGATGGGGCTGTGGTCAAGCTGTTCAAACTT
>VZZY01022081.1:0-51211 GCA_013400335.1 Eurystomus gularis | reverse complement strand
TCACTTCTTATTCTATTCAATTTTTCATTATATTTATAATGAGTCCAAAGGGACAGGACCAGATAGAATTCCCTATATTGGACTGGAACTCACTAAATAAACTGTGTGGATACCTTTGGCAGAGATTATTTTCAAACTTCACATTACTTTCCTGTCTTGGCAATTCATCCTCTCATCCCTTCCAAATGGGAATTTTGCATAACAGTTTCAAAGTATCTGAGTTATGTGAAGATTTAAGTCTCAGTGCTACTGATGTTAAATGCAATTTCAGCTCCTAAGTCTCTTAAGCAATTTTGATAAAAAGACTACCTTTTTATTCCACACATTTGTGAAAATATAAACCAAATTAATGAGCCTTATAGTTTAAAATAAAAAATAAACTCCTGTGATAACACCTGAGAATTTGTATGAATGCCTGGATCTCATTATTTCAGCCATTCTTGTTATTTTTGCTTTTCAGTCCTCAAGTTCATTTAATGCAGTTGGAGTATGAGACAAAAAAATTTGTGTTCTGATTTTCTAATTTACCAGTTCACCAGTGCAGACTTCATAGACTCACTGCCTTCAAAGTAATGGAGTGGAATTCAATATATAGTATCTTCTTTGAAAAGGAATATAAGTAGCATAAAAACTGTAGTTTGCTTGTTGTAGGTTGCTCAGATTTCAAAATCCTTCACACTAGGATAGATGGCATCAGTCCACGCAAGTAATGAAGCTCCTTATGTACTGTTTCTGAAGAAATATATTGTATGGCAAGACTCTTTCTGGATTTAAAACTAGGTAAAGTGCTTTTTAAAAAGGGTATGAATTAATGTGTGACTATTGATAAATTTCTACAGAGAAGACCATTGCAAGAATGCCCTCTGAATGATTCGGTTCAGCACACTTATTGAGTTTATGTATATGATGAACAGCTTCTACAGAAAACTATGGATGCAGGATCTTCCACCCCAAATGAGTTCAGCACACAGTGCATTTGTGAACAAAGCAGCAGGTAAATGCTCCTGGTGCTGCAGTTTGCATAACTCCAGGACACTAGTAAGAGTATGCAATTAGATAATACCCTTGTCATGAAGGTTAGTGAGTTCTGGTGTCTGTTCTTGGTTTTATGAGCTAAAAAGATTAGCTAAACAGAATGGTAAATCAAGGAAGAGAAGAAACCAAGCACAAGGGCAGAGGAGCCTAGAAAGATAGACTTGTAGCAATAAAATGAAGGAAGGGAAACAGTACAAAGAAGTCCAAAACCACCAGACAACATCGGGATGAGTGGGGACATAAAAACTGAAGAAAACTGAGTTTGTTTCCACGTGGCATTTTGGGAGTATGGCACCAAACTGGAGGCCTCTACATGTGTGTATCCATATGTGCATGGTTGCCTCAGCTTTCATTACATTTAATGAAGATACAGTTAACGGAATCAGAGGAGCCTGGAGAACTGTTACATAGTACAACACTGGATGGAGAGATGATCTGCACCTTTCTTGCCTGGTGAGTGGTTCAGGTGGGATACAGCAGGGCAACCAAGTTGGCTCTGCATAGATGTGAGAACAGCTCAGCTGAGTTGTCTGTAACTTTGAGCAGGTCTGGTTCCTTACTGGAATTTCTTTCTCATGAGAGCTACATGGATACATTTATTTTCTACAGTTGGACACTTAAAAGTCTTTTCCATCCTAAATGATACTCTGATTCTATGATAACAGAGGTGTATATGCCATCTCCACTTAATTCTGTCTAAGGAGAGCAAAGAGTCATGCTTGGTTGACCTCTGTCTTGCAACTCTTTTTTTCCTTCTGTTTCTGGAAACTAGATGTGCTTTAATTTCTGAGATAAGGTTTCATTTCTGAGAAATCTGAAGATTTATACGGAAATGTTTTTATCTTGCCAAAATTACTTTGTTTCTTCTTTATTTACAAGTATTCTAATACTGGGAAGTTAATTTTTTTCTCTTCCTGCATGTTTAGTCCTAAGAAAACAATAGAACTGGGTAAAAAACCCTTCTGTTTTCAGGGTGGTGGGATGCTTATCTCCTTTGAAGAAAAAAATAATCAAAATGAAAACATGAATTTGGAAAATTTTGCCCTCTTTTCCAACAATTTAGATGACCATATTTTGCATCTGACTCACAAAATGACAATGAATTCTGCTAGCAGTGATGTTTCTCAAGTGACTGTCATCTTCTGGAAAAGTTTTTGTGTTTCTGAAATAGTAAGCTGTAGGCACCTGAAGTAAAGTTGTGATCAGAATACCCCAGAGGAAACACATCCGAGAAGTGCTGTGTGCTCTGTGTGCAAAAATGGGAAAAGTCCACATTCTTCTTTTCTTACTCACATGAGAGTCATAGTGGCATCATCAGAAAAGTAAGGTAAGCAGTGCATAATTTATCTGTTTAGAAATATGCTCTGGCTTTAGGAAATTATTCCATGCATTCAAGTGCCTACTAATTGCAGCAGCAGTGGCTTTTCCAACAAATAAGTAGGATTTAGTGCTGCATATTAAAATCTTCACTATGACCTGAGCTCCCACTCTATTGAGCCTCAAATTGTTTGTTTTAAAACATTTAAGATACAAGCTTTTTCTGCTCGATAACATCAATTTCAATGATGGTTGCAGTAGCAGAGGGTTAATAATGGTATTTTGTTACTCTGCAGTTTACTGGTTTGGCCTTCTGCCTCCTGGTTTATCTACCCTAAGACCAAATTTTATCCTGTAATAAAATCAAAAGCCACTATTATTTTTTTTAATGTAAGTACACTTACAATTATTATTACTAGTGTGCTTGATAAGGTTAAATCATGAGGACTTTAATGCTAACTTCAAAAATTACATCTCTGATTTAACTAGAATAAATGAATGGTTGCTTCTGTCTAATTAAAGGCAAAAATGTATCGATAGTACTTGGGAATTTTCTGTCACTTAACACTGTATTTCAGCAGCATTTATTACATTCATTATATTATAATTACAATTACCTTACATTTACTGAGGGTCCAATCCTCAGAAATCTAAGCTTTTTTGTTTGAAACTGAAAGGGATCCAATGTACCAAACTGAGGGTAAAGTTCATGAGCCTGTTAACATATTTTATCAACAGAGCCCATTAGTCCTTTTCTCTATGTACAGATTTAGGGTGATATTGTCAGCAGCTGACCACACTCAAGGGCCCTGTTTGCAAGGACAAAACTGCAGATGTTTTCCAAAGAGTAAAATGGTTCCCTTTGACTGATCCCTGAATTTTGGGGTGTCAGTGTAGCAGAAAGACTGTATTTCCATTTCTTGTCTCTTTTTCAGGTAGACAGAGGCAAACAATAACTGGTGACTGGCAAACAGAAAGGGACCTCTGGCTGGTTTTACTCTTGCAGGGAGCAAAAGCAGCATGGCATGTATGAAGCATCAGCTGAGCTGAAAGTTTAAGAATGAGAAGGATTACCTTGGAGTAAACGGTGAGTGCTCATCTGACAAGAGACAAGTGTCATTTCTTCTTCCTTCTTTACTGACTCATCTGTATTCATTTTCTTTCCATATTGGCTCTAAACATTAGCACAATCATGCTTTACTTGCATGAACACTCCCTGGGAAACAGACTTAAAAACCTGAATAATTATTATAAGGTTTTAAATTTTTTTTTAATGTTGCATTTGATTACACAATGTAGAGTTCATGCTATGTTTGTTAGTTTCTTAACTCAGTGGAGAGAAGCAACTTAATGCAATCTAACTATCACTGTGCAAATTGTGAATAGTAACAATCTACAAAACAAGAGCTTTGGTTTATTAGATCTTCAAGAAATCTGTGAAAATTTCTAAGTCCTTATTCCTCAACACATACATAAAAATATATTTATTATGAAATACTCGGTTCATGTTTGCAGTAGGAAGGAAACCCTTATAAAAGATGGACTACTTCTGTTTGTAGATCAAATACAGACAGAAGCAGTGAATACAAACTGCTGAATGAGTGAACAGTATAATTATACTTAGAGCAAATAATTCAGAAAAGGATTATTCTACTGTTAGAACAAAACAGTGGGTCAATTCATCTGTGAAGGTCATTATATTTTGTAAGTGATATACTTTTAAAACGTTCAGAGCACAACACAGAAGACATTTGTCGTCTCACAAATGTATCCCTACTTGTTACTGGTGCAATTTACCAGACAGATCCTGCTGTTTTACCAAGATCTCTGCCTACGCCATTGAAGTCAAAGGAAACTTTGATTTTAATGGGAATAGGATCAAGGTTTAGCCATTCAACATGTCCTTGAGCCAAAACAAAACTTCCGAGGAGGTTAATGTCGAGAGCGCTGTTTGATTGCATAATGATGCCAACAGACAAGATAGGAAAAATCATTGGGCTGCACTGTAATTGAAAGTGTATGTGTCTATTTTAAACTGCTAATACTTCATCTAACCTACTGTGCTGAACAGTCACAAAATGATCCTATGCAGTGGCTGAATTGCTGTCCATAAAGCAAAAGCAAGCAATAGAATGTTATTCCATTTCTATAATATATTTATTTCTATGTTATTGCAGCAATAGTAAAAAAAAAATTACAGTACTCCAGCACTGAGATGTTACATTTTGGGAATAATTTACAGATATACTATTCTAAAACATTATTTTCTGTGAAACAGTGAGATACAATCTTTACAAAATGAAATTATTTAGCAAGGTGATAAAAAATTTACTCCCTGGGTAGATTTATCCACCAGTACAGTGGCAAATACTGAGTAAAGCCACAGTCTTTCAAAAGATTAAAGTACTGGAAGTTAACCTTTAAATTAAATTACTTTCTAAGCATATTTACTGCCCCCTCAGTAGCTGTCTGTAGCTTGAGATGGCATCGCATTCTTTAGGATCTGATTTTAGCAGGTGAATTCTTCTGAAGGGGTACAATCTCACAGATGGAAAAGCTGCAGGAATATATCCTGTTAAACTCCAGGAAAAACACTAATATTCTGCCAAGAAGTTTTTTAGATATGGGGATGTCCTAAAGAGTTTGAAGATGTACACACAATATGTTTCCCTTTTAAACTGTATTTTCTTGATTTTTTTCTTGAGAAAGCATGTTCTCCACTTTAAAATAAATTTAGGTTAAACATTTCCAGTAATAGATACCAATTTTAGGACTGACCCTGGAGTATGTTGCTTTTTTTTCCTCCCAACTTATGCTATAACTGTGGGTGAAGAGAGACTGTCCTTAGAGAACACTGAATGTGATTCTCTGCACTGCCACATTGCTCAGAACTCAAAAAAAAAAATCTGAATCTAGTTTCAGATTCAGGACTGAATTTTCCAATTTAATTTATCACTACTGTGAGCCAAACAATCCTATTCATTATAGCAGAGTCAATCTATGTATTTACTGGTCAGCTAAATAAATGTATTCGTTTATAAGCAAGTTGCAAGAGTACGTGTTCCATCTTTTTTCATTTCACTTGTGAAATTTGTCTTCGTATGCTATATGGCAGCCTCACTGGAATTATTTTCCGATATTCTGTTAACTATTGTTATTTATATATTTAATTTTAATGTACAGTTTCAAAGTTGCTTCCATAATCTAGCTGAAATGCTTTATCCATTAATAGCAAATTTTTCATACTGAGAAAAATAATAAGAATAGATAGGAAGATACAAAAATTTAATAGTCTTTTCAAAACTTAATGATGCAAAGCAGCCAATGCATCTGTGCATATTAATTCAAAGCAATCCTACAGTTATGAAAACAAAAACCTGTTTTTCTAAAACAATGGTAAATGCAATTAAATGAATGTTTTAAGGGAAATTGTACAATTAGTTATTTTATTAAACAATTCATAAAACAATGCTAAGGTATTCAATAGGTGTAAACATCTGGTGTTTATGCTGCTTCTGCAGTACCACAGATGACTAATTATTTTCCAGGTGTCATGGAGAAAAAAATTGGTTAATCACCCAGTCAGTTTAGACTAATGTTCTGCAACTGAGAGCTGCTGCTGCTTCAAGTTTTCTGTGTGTGCACATGCACACACAAGCCTGCATGCATGCCTGTAAATATATTCCAGACCTCATTCCATTCAAAGGAAGTTACAAGATGCCCCAACCTTCCCTCTTGACTAATTAGGTCCTCAGTGCTGTATGTGGGCAGGGCAGTTGTATACCAAAAGCCACGGTCAGCACTTCTCACAGTCTTTTTCTCAATATTTTATTTTTCCATAGTTCATTTACTCACCTGAATCTCCCAAAGACACCTACTGTTGTGCTATTTAGTTTAATGGAGCAGGTAGACTCGTGGACCTACCTCATAGAGAGCTCCGGAACTGGATTTTCCCAGGCTGATCTCTAAAGGACAGTTATTCTTCTGAAGTGATGCCTTGCTTGATGTTGTGACCCAGAATTCACAACCTTGCATATCAGTTACACAGATATATGTTACAAATGCTTATTTTCAGAAGAATTTTTTGAATTCTTTTTCAGTCATCCTCCTCTGCCTGTAAAACTACAGAGTTACATTGAAAACACTATGCAGAAAAATTAAAGTTCTCTTGAGTTCTAGGTTGATAAAGGATGTTGAAAAAAATAGTACAAAAAAAGTACTAACTAGCCAGAGAGCAGAACACGATGGAGCAGGGTGGTGTAGAATAGAAAGATAATTGTAATGTGAGTTGGCTGGAACTGAGCTTCAATCCCAAGAAATGAAAATCACCCTTCCTCCTCAGGTGCTCCCTATTGCTTCTGCCTCTCTTGGCCACTCATTTATGCAGGCCCACACCAAACCCCCTTTTGCTCAGATGTTGTACAGCAACACTGTGTTCATTTAATGACTCTTCCCTTGGAAATACCTGACTTCAGAGCACGTTTACAATGTAATCACATGTGTGAACACAGCAACTTCAGACACGAAAACTGGATTCAGGATGACAAGGGCAATGACACTGCAGAATTTCTCCAATTCAATCCCTTTAAATTAATATCTGGAATCTGTGGCTTCCTCTTTTCCATACTGAAGCCTAGTTCAGTGTGACAAGTGCAACAGTCATGCCCTCAGTTGCAAAATATGTATACACACGTGTATATATTCACATACATATATATATATACACACATATGTGAATATATATTTTACCTATGTAAATATACATGCATACATATATATGAAAAATCTCCTGGAATATACCAAAAACAACATGCAAATGCAGATAGTCTCAGCATAACCCTTATTAGATATTGGGTATTAGTGCTATTTTCTCACCACCACACTACATGGACAACATCTGTCCTGCTCTTTGTAAGGCCCTGCCAGAGAGAAGAGTAGGCTTCATCCTTCTTCTGCATTGCCCAGTGCAGAGACTAGCCACAGGCTGCTTCCAAAATTGATGTAGCATGTGAAGGTTGGGCCATTCTGGAAAGCATCCCACAGATGATCTATACACCTGACTTTGGCCTTGGGACAACACTATGAGAGCATATGGGTTATGCAGTGCATCCAGCCCTACATTATCAGCAATCTACAATGTGAGGCAGGCAGATCTTGGTGTCCTGGACAGTCAGGGACAAGAAACTACAGTCCTTAAACTACATAGTCCTCTTGTAGTAAGCATCTAATCTAATTGTCATTACTGCGTCACTTCAGTAAGAAAATGAACTGGCTGGGCAGGATAGTAGAAATTCTGAATACAAACCCTTGGTTAAACAGGACAAGGCAGAAATCAAACTTGCAAAGCCTTTAAATGAAAATATAAAGTCTATTGGCAAACCTGTATCTAATGATTCTTTCTCATAGTCTGACATTAATAGTGTTAGCATGTTGAAATTCAAGGCATATATGATATTTCCCTTCTCCTTTTTCTCCCTCAAAAATGCTTTAATGGCCTTTAAAACCTGCATAATCAAGACATGATTCTGTTGTCACCAGTCTAGAATAAATCTTGCTCTCCGGCATTTAGTTATTAGGTAACATAGTCACGTTTCTTTCAACAGTGCTCTGAACACAGAATAAATGGGTTGTGATGCTTAGCACTCTTGGTTAAAATCCCATTTTTATGGTTCAAGAAAAGTGCTATGACCCATGCACTGCAACTACTGATTTATCTGCACGGCAGCTTGGGTACCAAACCAGTTTTAAAATACTTCTGAAAACATCCAATGTGTTATGACTTAAAAACAAACAACAATAAAATAACACTGTTGAGTTTCTGGCAAGTGCAAAAATTCAGAGAAATCCTTAGTAAAAACTGGATGCAAACAAAACTATGTATGTCATCTTAAAGGCACCTTACTTGAGAGAAAGTCTGTAAACTGTACAAAAAAACCTACAATACAGTAATGCCAAGGAGCAATATTAGAAAGTCAGAGATCTGAAAATGTCAAAGATAGTTAAATATTTAAATTATTTTTTCCCTAAAAAATTCTAAAGAGCTTCTCTAGTGAGCTCACACTATGGAAAGGGCTAAGAACAGATTTACACTCTTGGCTACATCACTATAACCATTTTAAACCATGTCAGGCCAACTGCAATGCTGGCATGTAGTCCTACAATCTGGACTGATTCCCAGTTCCAGCCTTGTTTTGGATGTCTGTGCAACTGTTGTTTTGATTTTGTTTCCAAATTGCAGTGCATATGAAGGTAAACTGTCTCACCTGCAGAGCTGCTGTTCTGAAAATTTCTTATGTGCGATTCAAAGGAGGGCGGCTCCTCATTCAGATTTTCCTGGACTCCTAAAATTTTCTGCTGTATGAACTTTGCTTAGGTGGGTTTGAATGTTTGTTCAGAAACAAAGATTAAAGCAGAGCAGATATAGAACCATAGTATCATAGAATGTCCTAGGCTGGAAGGGACCTCTAGAGCTCATCTGATCCAACCTCCCTACACAGGTAGGGACATCTCTACCTAGGTCAGGTTGCTCAGAGCCCCATCAAGCCTGATCCCTTGGCTTTGTTAAAATATCAACAATAATCTACCACAAGTATTTATACAGGGTATTCTACAGAATCCTAGATCTATTGATTCCTGTAGTTTGGAAGGGACTTCAGAGGTCATCTAGTCCAGTCTCCTCAGAGAAGTTCTAGTTAGGACAAGTTGCTCAGGGCCCTGTAAAGTGAAATTTTTTGTGTCTCCAAAAACAGAGATTTCTCAGCTTTCTGAGCAACTACTCCAGTGATTTACTATGCTTATAGTGAATGTTCTTTTTCCTTATCAAGTCAGAGTTTCCTGTATTTCAAGTTGTGCTCGCCCATTATCTCACATTCTTCTACAGTACGCTTCTGACTTCTATCTTCTCTATACCTTCCATCAGGGAACTAATAGCAATAATATATTCCATGACTCTTCTATTTTTTAAGACTGAACAGACCCTGTTCTCTCACCTTCCCCTTACGTGCCACAAGCTCCAGCCCCCTAACCATCTTAATGCCCCTCTGCTAGACTTGCTTCAATCTATCCATGCCCATCTTGTACCATAGAACTCTTAAACTGACACAGTACTTTATGAGGTCTCATGAGTGTAAGGTAGAGAAGAATAATCGATTTCCTTGGCCTGATGGCTACACTCTTGCTAATACAATGTTCAGCTTTCCTGCAGAATCACATTGGCAACTCAAACTGAACATATGAAATGAACCTATACTTCCAAAGCGAGCTATCTAAATTATTCCAGACAGACACTAAAAATATTTTTATGGAATTTTCAGCTTTTCTTTTTTCTGCTTCAGAAAGCAAGAATAGCAAATGGTTTTTGAAATTTCTTAGGGGAAAAAAAAGACATTTCTCATAAAATCTATTAAATAGGCTTTTTGAAGATTTCAGTCTGCAATAATTAAAATAAGAATTGGGAAAATAGAACAGATACCACTTCAGACACCTGTTTAAATTGTGATGTCCCAGTATATATGTTTTTTCTTGACCTGCATGCTTAAGGATATGCCTTTTTTTTTTCTAAACATAAGTAATGTCTTCCCAGAGCTGCTACTTGAAACATATCTGCTTGTAGACTAATACTTTTAGGTCAAAGGGATTTTTATGCAACAGAAACTTATACATTCCACCATGACATAGTAATGGAAAAATTTTCTTGATACTATACTTTAAAAAGTTTTGTTAGTTGAATCAACCCTTCTAATCACCCAGATGCTACACCGTACAAGAAATGAGAGTGTATAAACACAACATGCAGTAGACAAATAGTTTTAACTATGTATAACTACATATACAAGCTAAAGCACTGGTTAATATATAGAAACTCAGACATAAGGTCATGCAGGAATAAGTCACAGAGATTCTCTTCTCTTTCTTATCTAATACAAATGGGAAGCAGAATGCTAAAGTAAGTGTTTCGGTGCTGCGAGAGGTACTGTCAAAGCACTGTACACTTCTCATGAGTCTAAATAAACAGTTCTGGGGATTACACAAGATTGGCCCATTCTTCTGCTACTTGAAGTCTGAAGCTGTCCTCCATCATGTGAAATGACTGATGATTTTTTGTTTGCTTTACATCACTATTGTCATCATATTCTGAAAACAAAGAAAATATATTTCTGAGTCTCAGTTTCTTAAGAATATAAAGCATGCAAATAGCAGATGTAGTCTCTTTAGACTATGCATTGTTGTTGATACTGAAGCTCTGAATGAAAGTGACATTTGTTACAGTGACAGTCTGGTTATTCAGAACACGATTCATTTTGTCTCACTTGTCAATCAATGCACAAAATGTGCAGTTTAAAATAATTGTGCGGCCTAAGAATAGCCATATTGATCCTGGAAGGTACCTGGAGAGTTTAACTTACCGTACATACCTAAGGTTTTCTGTCTAACGTTACCTGAAGTGCATCCTATCCACAGCTGTTTAGATGGGTTTGTCATCTGACATTGATCACTTATCAATAACTTTGAGTAAATTAACAAACTCTGTACTGTTCAATATCCTCATTTACTTTTTTCATGACAGTCTTTGTTCATAAAAGTGAATATTAATGATAGTGGCCTGTTTGCAAATGTTTCTTAGAAAGGTATTTCTCAGCGTATGCCACTGTGGGAATTGTGTCCAAAGAGGAAAACTAGCAAAAGCAGGAAACAAAGCAAGCCTCCAGTCAAAATAGAGCTTTATTTGTCTACACAACAGTAATAATAAAGTCTGGAAATTTCTTCCTAAGTGTTTTTTGGTAACCAGCTATGACTTCCTTTCTGGTCAGCAACTCTGGTGAGGCAATTTACTTCTTTATCCTTAAATAGTTTGCACAACCAAGTGGAGAATGAATTCATGGCCAGTTGATCATCAGGTCCCTTGGTGTGATGTCCAAGCAATCTCTTCTCTGACAAAGAGGTTGAATTGGACTTAGGAGATGGTGAACTTGTGACTGAGATTCCTATCCTGCTGAGAAATTTTGATAAAATTTCTTTCCCTTTCAGGAATACAGTGGTTCTCAAATTACTGGAAACTGTTTCTTCTAGGCATAGCAGAGTCTTACCTTGGTTCAGCATCAGCTTTTGTCAGCTCATTCATCTTTTGTTCCTTTCCTAATTACTTCCTCCAAGCTTGACATATTTGGCAGATATCTCAGGAGAAAGTCTACATGAGTAAGACTGTCAGACTCTTCTAACTGAGGCCTGAGGTGGGATTGAGACACCTCCTTATATCACTCATGCTTGTTTCCCTTCAGAGCACAAAAATGTCACCTGTACATTAAGTTCTTGATAAATTAAAAATAAGGAAGGCAAAAAATCCCCACAGCACAACATTACCTTATGCTTCTTTCTCAGTGTAGTTGAAAAAGAAAAAAAATCTTAGCTTTTCATTGGATTTGTTTAGTTTATGGGAATAGAATCGATTTTTTGAGAAGCACTGGTGGAGTAATTGCAAATAAGCCTATAAAAGTAGACTATTCTGCACTGAGGCTCTAAGTAATATTTAGATAATCACATATTTTTCTTTGCTATCACAAGTCAATGGAAGATATTTTTATAAGAAAGAAGAAAGAAGAAAACTTTAGAGACTCTCGGTTAATTTCAGATTTTATGAGATTATCTCTTTTATTCATCTGAATTTGTCAGACCAACACAGTTATCTTATTAACTGCATGTGTTTTCAGTACAGAACCCACATTGTTTCTTGACAACAGGATGTTACTGAATGTTCCCAAAGATACTCATGTGATTTTCAGATGTCTACTTCTTTCCAGACAAAAAAAAGTCTTGCCAGCTGGTCTGCTAGGATAGGGTTAATTTTCACCAGAAGCTGGGAGGGAGCCATAGCTGGGATACACAACTGAACCAGCCAATAGGCTCTTCAGTACCACACTGTCGTATACCCATGATGCCAGGAGCCTTCGGTTCAAGCCAGGGGTTGTGGTGTTTGTTTCAGTTCTCGTGATCTGTATGGTTTATATCGCTTGTTTAGTATATTGTTTCATCTTGCTGTTCTTTTTGCATTATTGTATTAAATTCTCCTTATCTCAAGCTGCAGGTTTTTTGTATTTTCCATCCTCTTCCCCTTTCCATCCAGGGGTGGGGGGGCAGTGGGTGAGTGGCCATATAGTGCTCAGGTCCCAGCAGGGTCTAAATCATGGAATGGTCTCATATTCTTTTTGGTTTTGGCTTTAACTTCACAAAAGTCAAACAACAAACCCCCAAAAGAGTGATATTTCAGCCCTTAGTTGTCCAGGTGCCTCTTTAGTCAGGTAACTAACCCTTTGGATGTTGAACGTTACCAGGTATATAATCCTTTGTGAATCTTGCCACAAGTGTCTCTGGTGAAGGTCTTCAAACCATCAAGGCAGTATTCCTCTGGTGTTTAAAGGAATTAATCTCCGCTCATGTCCAGTGATTTGAATCCCAGTCCTTCATCTGTTAAACAAGGCAAAGGCATTGCTTTCTCACAGAGAAGGGTTTACAAAAGCAGTGACACTGTAATTTTGAGATGATTTTAGACTCTTGTAGCAATGGGAGCTATACACATAAATTAGATGACAAATTGAATATACTGAAAAAAAGCAAAAAACAACCAGGAAGACCTCAACCCATCCTTATACATTAAATTAAGAATGGATACTTGTTTTGGAGCTTGCATGCATTATAGCATACTGCTCAAATAGAACTAGTGCTCTCTTACACTAGTAAAAAGTCAATGTGCCATATTGTAGAAAATCAAGTGTACATTGGCAATGTCGTTGTGGAAATCTTGTGATTAAATGCTTGTGAAATAGATTGTGCCTTTAGGGCATCAGAACATTAAAACTCATCTTCACTTTCCAAGAACACATGTATTCACTGCATTTTCTACTAAAATAGGTAGTTCCATTAAATCACATTATAATTTAAAGATTGATGAGCCAGTCTAATTTGTTACATGAAAA
The DNA here is from genome assembly GCA_013400335.1 of Eurystomus gularis. NCBI lineage: Eukaryota > Metazoa > Chordata > Aves > Coraciiformes > Coraciidae > Eurystomus > Eurystomus gularis. Next base: position 37,889 of record VZZY01022081.1, on the reverse strand, counting down.
AAAGGACTGTAATTGAGAGATTAACAATGGGAGTTTGGGGTTACATCACCTTGGCCTTTGACTCTTTCTCTCTTGTCCGAGTCTATTCTTTGTTGGTCTCTGACAATCACTCACAAGGTATCATGTACATTTTCATTTGATGTTTCCCTTTCCTTCATTTTGTTTCATCCTCATGAAAAAAATAACCTTTGCCTCCTCCCTCCCCCCCAGCACTTTTCACTAGTGTTTAGGCTTTTTTCCTACTTCAGGTGTCTTGGATATCACCCAAGTAGGACACAAAGATCAGTAGGCCAGTAAGGTATAGTCCAGATGAGTCTTTATTAGTTGCTAAATGCTGCTTCCAAGTTGCTTTAAGGATATTTCTTCTAATCCCAAATGGAATACGTCAACTAGACATTTATCTCTGTTCCTCCTGACAATGAAATCAAAGTAAGACCCAAATTTGACACAGTGCCATCCATAGCAAAGAAGTTTGGTATAGCATACCTCCGGTTTTGCTTCCAGTTTTAGATGCAAATTTCTTTACAGCACCGTTTCTCGATGAACAGATTACTTTCGTATAATGGTTTACATATTCTTTTCCAGACAAGTACTGAAATGTAAGTTTTACACTTAGCAGACTAACTTTGCTACTACACTTAGCTTGTATAAAATTAATTTAATACCAAAATATTTTGGAATAATGCGCCTCAGAAGAATTTCTTGCTCATTCTTCTTGTAAAAGCTGTCAGACAGAGTATGATCTGTCTTTGAATTTATCAGCAACCAGGGGGCATCCATTAGCTTTTGATATCCAAGCAGTTGCCAAGTGTTTCCTGTTTTGCTATTTGCTCTATGAGGATCTTACCACATGGCAAAACAAGCATTTATCTGCAAGGCATGTAGCATTTTCTCACGTATGCTTTTCTGCAGTCTAACAGCAAAACTCTCACAGCCTCTGCGTACGAAGCCAGTGCTATAGGATACAGTATGCATCTGTTTTACAGATGATCAATTTATGACAGAAATCAAGCAGATATTAGAACTACAAATATTGAATCTCTGGTAATTGCTTTCAAAAATACATAGGGCAGAAAGCTTATAAACCAAAGTAGGGATTACTCAAGGGCAGAGACATTTACAATAAGATACAGTTTGTGACTGAAACTCAGAGATCCAAAAGTATTTTGCTTATATCAGCATGTGAGCTCATTCATAAAATTATAATCTGGGTGTGGGAGAAACCAGCCTTAGAGCAATGAGATTATTTCTGTCTTGTATTTTGAATTAGGCATTTGCGTTATCTTTTTTTCACATTTAATCTTCTGCATCACCTTTTATTTTCTTGAAAGAGTCATTAAAATTTTCGGTGGAAGTTGACACTTGCATTTCTACAGAGAACATATGACCTCATCTCATGAAGCGGCAAACAAGGTTTGTATATAAAGGCTTAGTTTGCTGGATCTGATCAGAGGAACGATTTGAGAATCCAACCTGAAAAAGTGGAAATACATGCTGATTAATAAGTTCACAAGTATCGTCAATAGGAATATTTAAATCTAGTCACTCATTTAAATGTTATTGTATCAATAATCATGTGATCTTTATTCCCTTTCACTCAGACTAGTTGTTAATAAAGTTCACACTTTCTTATCAGAGAGGTAGTAAAAAAAAAAAAAAAAGACTGTCTTGTTTTTTTCACTTTGCATTAATTTCCATTCTCTTTCCAAAACAAGAACGAAATTAGCACTGATTCTTTAAATGAGAATTGACTTCTGTTGAGTTTTTTGTTCTTGTTGCTTAGCAGCAGCAATGCCAGCATGTGGGTGTGTCTGCTTCTAGGGCACTTTTACTGATATTTGATCTCTTCCGGGCATTTTCCACATTAATGAGATAATGTTCAATATGATGTTCTGAAAAAAACAACCCTGAAGCTCTGTCTCTGTTTCTTAGTTTAACTGTGAAGTGGTTAAAGGGAAGGACAGACAAACACCTGTAAGGTAACGCCTGGCTTGCAAGAGAAATGCATATCCATTGGAGGCAATGCATTTTCAGTTTATGAGTTGCTTAGCAGTTTCTTCTGTGCCTTGTTTTATACAAGCAAGGCCAGTTCTATAAACTGAAATCATTTGAGCATCTCAGAGGATTAGGAATTAAATATGAAACTCTTTTTTGAAAGAATATCTGCCATTAAGTAGTTGAAGTTATAAGTGATTCATTTGTTATTAAAGTCTAAACCATTTAAACAGTGGGGAAACCAGACTCAGTATCTGGTCTTTCCGTGTCTGCTATAAGGATATGCCTGCAAAGATGATACTAAATCACTTTGGTGTATTTATAAGCAGAATTGTAGATTATTGTGCTCAGATCAGATGACAAAAAAAAAGCCAGCCTTAATTAAGCATAAGATCTGTTCCTAAATGTGTAAGAAAACTAGCTCAGAAGAAAACAAAACAAACCCAAGTGTATTTTTAGAGATATTGTAGGATTTTCAGAATGCCAAAAAAAAAAAAAAAGGGTAAAAAAAGACCCACAGTCTCAGCAAAAAAATTTGAACAAACCACAAAACACAATTGCATATATAATTGTGTCCACAGGAAAACAGGAATATAGAGGAAAAGATACTTAGGCAACTAACTAAATGAGTTCGTTATAGCAATGATGGTGGTATGCAGGCTTGCAAACAGCAGTATATTAATGTTGGATATAATGTGAGACTATTTTAGGTTCTATGTGGACATAAATGTTTAAACTATTTTAATGGACCATTAAGTTAAATGCGCCATTTATGTCCATTTAAGATCTAATTTAAATTGTTAAAATTTTACATAATTCCAAGCTTTTAAAAACTCACTTATTTGAAAGATTAAAAAAATAATAGTGGTTATGTCACAGGTTGAGATGCTTTCCCAGTAATTTCAGTTGTGATTCTTCAGGAGGCTATGTTTGGCTACTCTTTGAAGATAGGAACTAGTTAGCGGAATGGTCTACCCCATTCTGCAATTTTTAAAATGCTTGTCTTTCTCAGTCCTTCTAATTGACTCCTATTTTTTCCAAGATTTAAGCATATATTTAAATTCCATTGATTGAGCTAGCTTGTAGATCTTTATTTTTTAAGACTCTTTATTGCCAGCCCTATGTATCAAAAATTCTGCATTACTAACAGTTTGACAAAATGGATTCATATTCTTTGTGTAAATATTTTAAGTCACTCAGAAAAATATTTGAGACTTTTGTAAATGAAAAAAGGTAGTACACTGGAGAGCAATATTATGCTGTGGTTATTACTTTGTCTTGAAAAAAATCAATACAAATGGCGTGAATCTGTAGGAAGTAGAATAAGAAATACATTTAAGGCTGGATGATATTTATTTTCCTGTCAGTCCTGATTATTCATACGGATTCTTTGGTATGCTAAGGATTTTATGGACTAGCTCAGGTCTACACTGATGGATGATTTGTGGCAGGGGGAGCAAATGAGTGGACTGTTTTTACCGTTAGTGCCATTATAAATATTTTAGAAGGCTGAATACTTGTTTCTTTTGGAGCAATTTCCCTAATGTTGCTTAAACCTAATTTTAGCCAACACAAAACTACTTCCTTTCTTACTTCTGGCAATCAAATACTGTTTCTGTGACCAAAATATTTGTTAATTTGATCTTTTCTACCTAAAAGTTGAACCTGTTATCCAAACCTGGCTTTTGCAAAGATGCTCTGGAAGTGGAAGTCAAAGATGCTCTGGAAGTGGAAGTCAATTACACACTAAGACTAAAAGCACTGGCCCGTGACAGATTTTCTGCCCATTAGTTCACTTTTTTTCTTGATCATTAGACCAGTATGTTATGTATTGTTCCTGTATTTCTGTTTCTAAGCTGAATTACAATCAGAGTTGCTGTGAGCTGTTTTCCAAAGCTATGAACTTTCCCAGTGGGTAACTTTATTAACTGAACTTGCTTGGCATAGCATATAAAACTTCTGCACAAAGCTACCTTCTTTTCCTTATCAAAAGATGACATGCTGATCGCTGCAATATTTGGTTAGATCAAGGAAAAGGCCTTGTGTAGTCACTTTTAGTAAGAATGTAGGCTTCACTCTGCTCCAGTTCAAACGTAAACCAAATGCTTCCCAGGGTCAAAGCTAAAGAAGCTGAGAAACTCTGAGTCTCTGTAGGCTTCATAAAATATGTTTCAACCTATAATAAGCTTTTATGGACAACAGTTGCTGAATCATTCAATATCTTCAGTTACACACTGTCTCCTTATCTCTTTTGACAGCTCTTCATTGTGATAAAATATATGGGAATAAACATATACAGTGAATGCCTATCCTAATTTGTCAGCCTTAAATGAATCCTACTCACCACCAGTTTCTTTGTAATTAAAGTGGGCAAGTTGTTATTCTAAGTAATGGCTTAGCTGGTAATTTTTATTGATTAGCAACATATATTAGAAAGAGATAAATGACCAGCCTAATTGTTTGTGGATTATTGTTTCCTGCGCACTCATTACACTGGGTCCACACTGAAATAAGGGATACATTTCTCAAAGAGAACAAATATTGCTTTTTATTAGTTGAGCCAAACACTTCTGAATGCCCAAGCACAAATCCAGGCTGGGCAGAGTATGGATTGAGAGCAGCACTGAGGAGAAAGACTTGGGGGTGCTGGTTGATGAAAAGCTCAACATGAGCCAGTGATATGTGAGAGCAGCCCAGAAAGGCAACTGTATCCTGGGCTGCATCAAAAGAAATATATGTGAATATATATACTATTTTCTTTGGTTTAACTGTCAAATACTTAGGGTATATTTTATGTTTTGATAGTTGTGCTAAGTAGAAGCTGGGGTTTGAGTATCTCCAAGGATGAGGACTCTTCTATCTGGCTGGGCAACCTCTTGCAGTGTCTGACCACCATCACAGTAAAAAAACTTACTGTTTTTTCAAAATGGAATTTCCCATAATTCAGTTTGTGCCTATTGCCTCTTGCCCTGTCACTGGGTACAAGAAGAGTGTGGGTCTGTGTTCTTGACTCCTTTGCATCTGTTTTTTATACATATTGATAAGATCCCCCCTGTGTCTTCTCAATATTTTTTAGTGCTGTGAAAATCAAGGGCATCTGTTATTGGATGGACAGAGGCACAAGGTAAATAATGTCCTATACTGCAAATATGAGTAATATATTTACAAGTATCTTTCCCACAATACACATTCACGTATACAAACATAACCTTGGACGTCCTGGGAGCTAAAGCAGAGGACTTTTCAAAACTGAGGTCTCTGGACTTAAGTGGCCATCATGGTTCTGCCTTTCACTGTATGTCATCATCCCTCATTTACCTCCTATCTCTTGCACTAGCTTTACCACCACGGGCCCTCTCTACTTCCTGTACCTTTGCAACCATGTGGCACTGCTGGTTTCAGGAAATGGTTCAAGACCTGAGGCCTGGAGTCACCCTGCTTCTCCCCCTTGTTCAGCTTCCTAGTACCACATACTAAGACACAACAATGCTGTCATCTTCCTTCACCCTACATTCAATGAATGGCAGCACTGCAAGCCCAGTGCAGCAACTGAGAAGTCCTGTGTGTTCTCATCAATACCATCCCATAAAAGACACCTTAACTTGTTATGCAGTGCTATAATAACAATAATAATAACATGCTTCAGAAATTTTGATACCTGAAAAGATAAGGCTGTGTCAGTGAAGGTTTGCTCCCAAGCTAATTGCCTTCTTTCTTCAGTAGCAGTTAATTAACTTTGACGGACCACTATGTTTCAGAGAATTCAATAATTCTAGTTCTGGAGACAGCTGAGAAATCTGTGTGATGCAGACATACTCTATACACATATATTCTCTGTATATCTTCCCAGCAATTCCTTAAAAAGGAAAAAAAAATTACCACTTGCAGAATAGACTTATGCTACTTACTTAGCGTGGAAGAAGGGTGGAAGTTGTCCTGAGGTGGGATAATGACAAGTGCATATCCTGTATAGACTGTTGTGGGTCACTAGGCAGGTTCTGTTGTTATGTGCTCTGCAGCATCTGCAGAGTGTCTTTACTTTCCATCCCCTGGGTCTACTGCTTACAACCAGTAAATGCAATTTTACTGGTGTTGCACAGAAGTCCTATATAACACACTAGATAAACCTTAAGATATTATGAGGATGCTTGTGCACATTAATGTGAACAACTCGCAGGGGTAGTTTCTATACTTCAAGAAACATTCCACACTGTTAGAGGAGAAAAATGGAAGAAATGCAATCAGCTGCAGGAACTCTTTGCTTTGAAACTTTTAAGATGCAGAAGCCAGTAAGTATGAGATTTTGTTTGTTTGGTTGGTTTTGATTACAGTATGATTGAGAGCAAAGTAACAAAAAATCCCAGGGCATAAATACACTAGGTGTCATTCAAATTTATTGGGAAATAAGTTCCTGTCCCACAGGATTATTGCCTTTGATGCTAATCTGGCAGAAAGACCCATTTCTCTCTGCCATTAATGTGAAATGTTGATGCTTGAGCTTTCTGTTATGGTCAGTTCAAGTGGAGCCGAATACAGATACACACATCTGTGTAAACTGTTCTTTGTTTTGCTTTCTAGGATAATTAAGTAAAAGCCTAACAGATGAGCACAATTACTCAAAATTAATCACTTTCAGGCTAATTAAATCATGACAGATTAATGGCTGGTATCTATTGGTACATTAGGTTTTTTATATCAGCAAGAATACCTAAGTAGCCCTCCTGTTTTAGTAAAACATCGCTCTAAGAAAATGGTAAATATTTGTTTAGTATAATCAACTGTATTTTTAATTAATCTTTAAAAATAAGATTATTTTAGCTACATTTTGTATGGATGATATTTGGCTGCTCTTATCCCGAGCAAATTATTAAACAACTTCATTGTTCTGATACTAATTAGCTTCTTTCTGAAAATTCGGGGAACAGAATGTCACTGTGGGCCAAACAGTCTGACATTAATACTGAATGCACTTTATGACAAAGGATAGGACTCAGTTTGTAGAAGCAGCTCAGGAATTTGAATACTTTATGATGTTATTTGATATAAGGAAGACGTTTTTCATTATGAGGGTGGTGAAACAGTGGAACAGGTTGCCTAGGCAGGTGGTAGATGCCCCATCCCTGGAAACATTCAGTGTCAAGTTGGATGGGGCTCTGAGCTACCTCATCTAGGTAAAGGTATCTCCGCTTGTTGCAGGGGTCTTGGACTAGATGACCTTTAAAGGTTGCTTCCAACCAAAACTATTCTACAGTTCTATGGTTCTATATTTCAAATATCTGGTGACTAGGTTTTACAATAATTATTTGAACAGACATTGATCCCCTAGTTAGATTCAGAGTAGTAATTTCACATGAGGTTTAGTGTTTACCTTTCAGAAAGTACATTAAAACATTTGTTATGTGAAGAGAAAAATTCAAATAGGAGGTTTTTCAGTTCTCTCCCAGAGAAAAGTTCCCAGGTATAGAAACCATATTGAACGACACTGCTTTCTAATGTATTTGTTATATTTTAAAAGAAATTTTATATAGTAATTGAATTATCTCTAAACATTCTCTGTTAAACAGTGGGGTACTTATGTATATATTTACTTTGAAAATTCATAAGAAGGAAACATTGGAGATGCCAGGGTGCGATAATGTAATCATGTCAAGATCCTCACAGCAGTGGTACTTTTTCTAAAGAACTGCATCAATGAACCCAGTTTTTGTTTCTTTCTTCATAGAATTATGGAATCAAAGAATCATTTAGGTTGGAAAAGACCCTTGAGATCAGTTCCAATGGTGAACATAACACTGCCAAGTCCACCACTAAATCAAGTCCTTACGTGCCACATCTACACATCTCTTAAATGCCTCCAGGGATGGCGACTCAGATATTTTAGAAATATCCTGGCCAATATGCACAGGTTGCTTCACCTCTTTCTTAACCTCCACATGACAACATATGTTACTCATGTATTCCAGCACTTTGTTGAATTGAGGCCATGAGAATGAGAAGACTGGAAACAGGATGTATAAAGAAAATGTTATATTTAAAAGAGAGGCCAATATAAGGTGATACGACAATTTCATATGCTCAAATCACTGGTGTCCTTTCAATTTATTAGAAAAGAGACAGTGAGTTTGTGATGTTTAGTATATTTCTGTGTATCTAAATACCTCACTCATGTTCTCAAACCCTTCTTTGCTTTCCTTGAGAGTACTTTCTTGCATGGGAGAAGTATACTAAAATTACACAAATATGTGGCCTTAGGGTGACTCAGAAGAAGCATTTTTTCTTCATTTCAGTGCTGGCTGTTTATGAAATATGCATGAGGCACAAAATTGGCAGCAGCAGATGTATACACACTGAGGATGCTACAGCTGTTGGTTAAAATCAAAACAAAACAACAGTACCAAGAATGATCAACAGCAACAAATGGAAAGAAAACTTTATCTTCAAAAACTTGTTTGAAATTTCAGAGGAATATTCAAAGCAGCATGCTTTTAAAGTTGTTTTTTTGTAGGTTCTAGCTGGACCAGCCACTGAAAATGAAGCTTTAGTGGCATTCTGTGACAAACAGTTATGCTCACTATGTGTTGAAACATTACCTAATTGTCTCATCGCCCTGTCTTCGATTGCTTCAGTGACTTTGTGGCTTCAATGGCTTTGATGACTGAGAAAAGCAGAGCTTTTCTATCTGTGATATAAGTTGTGATCCTTTGCTTTCTGATTTGATGCAGTTTGTAGAAAAAACCCAAGGGTATGTATAATCAAAGTATGCAGATGCAGCTCTTCAGGTTTGCCAAGTTCTATGGTATACTTTGTTTACCAATGTCATTTTGTGATTACCTGACACTGAATGTCAAGTTACACAAGAAGGGCACTTCTCACTGCAACATTGGCTACTCTGCATTGGGAAGCTGATAGGTAAGAAGAAATGAAGGGTCTGATGCTGTATAAACATCTAGGGCACACTGCATTGTAAAATTTTATAGTTATAGAGCTTAATGACATTTAATATAAAAATTGTGTGGCTATTTTTCAGTTTGTTGAGTTTCTGAACCTGTTCTAGTAATCAGAGGCTGAAAATATATTTAGCACATTTAATTACATAGTTCGTTCAGACAGTTGTTGGGGTGCTGAGACCTTTTCGTAAGGATATTCCCTACTTTTGCCTAAATTCAATTTCATTTCTGTTATTCAAGAAATTCTAATAAGACTAAGATGAGATAAACTAGAACCTGATCATTTAAGATCTTATTTCTCTGGCAAGAAGAAACAGAGAGAGATGATTTTAAAAAAGGAATCAGAACAGAAGCCAGCAGCTCTTGTCACATTTCCCCGTGTCTTACAACTTTTGCTTTGGCTCCTCTTGTCCACTGCAGTACATTTTTCACCCCAGGGGTCTGATTCTGAACATATTCAAAACAGACACCACTACAGCCACAGACCACAATCATTCTGGCTTTCCTGTGATGGTACGGATCTAAGAGGATGTTAGTGTTTCTAAAACAATAGAAATAAATTGTTTCACCAGTAAATTATTGCATTGGCAGTGCTTGTACCTCAGTCTTTTTTTTCATTTTGTGTACTTTGGGTAAATTGACTATGGGGAGATCCTGGAGGATGCAAGCAGACTTCCATATATATGCAAAGTCTATGAAATGGTTAAAAATATCTCATGCTACTGTGGAATTATGAGTGTGATAAAGCCAAGTCTTTTTGCACGGTGATTTAAAAAAACCTCAAATATTATATTTCATTGAATCTAATTATATATGTGAAAGAATATCAGAATCCAGGTGATCCAATTGTAACAGGTTTTTTTTCTGTTCCAAAAATCTCAAGTGGTCATATGGACTGAGAGTTGTAGTAACATCAGTTTTCAAAAAAAGCGTGTAGGAAATATATGTCTACTACACATTGAAGCATGAGAGCACCTAGCATCAGTTTAAGACCCTGTAGAGGACTGGGAAGCCCCAAAGGCTTTTTGCTTCTGTTTTACAATAACTGTCTCACTATATCAGAATGTTTTACATTAGAATTATGAGGCCAAAAAGCTTCTACCTTTATTTTTAAAGTTATTATTTTATTTTTAAAATAATAAAAGCAACTTGACAAGGTCTCAGAGATCTACTATTGTAGTGGCCTTCCAGCACTTAAAGGGGGCCTACAGGAAAGATGAGGAGGGACTCTTCATCAGGGAGTGTAGAGATAGGGCAAGGGATAACCATTTCAAATTGAAAGAGAGTAGATTTAGATTAAGTATGAGGAAGAAGTTCTTCAGTGTGAGGGTGGTGAGACACTGGAATAGGTTGCCCAGAGAAGTTGTGGATGCCCCCTCTGGGAAGCATTGAAGGCCAGATTGGAGAGGTCCTGAGCAACCTGATCTAGTGGAAGGTGTCTCTGCCCATGGCAGTGGGGTTAGGACTAGATGATCTTTAAGATTCCTTCCACCTGAAACCATTCTATGATTCCATGATTCTGTTAAGTTGAATATTAAGATGGAACTCAATTCTGTCCAAACTCTTGTAATCACATCTTAAATAAACAGATTTGTAAATCCTGATGGAGTTGAAGTGTATGAGATTGACTAATTTTGTCACGTCTTCAGTATCTTTAATTTGCTGAAATAGTTTTACAGAGCTACATGGGACTATTTTATTAAGTAACTATATATTGAGTATCTGCAGTCTCCTTCATAGGCTACCAAATGGATCAAAATACTTCTGCCCATGAATGCAATTAGAACTTGAAAGACTCAATATTATTAATAAAATATGTCACAGGGGGATCAAGGGAAGCACCATGCCCTCATTTTGTGTAATAGCTGGTTATTCTCAGTTCTGTCAAGAAGTGAACCAGCTCCTAGAGACAACAATCAATAAGAAATTATTTCCAGGTTTAAGGTTTATTTTTCTTTCTGTTATGACATCTGGCACTGCCACTAGAAATGACAGTTTTTTGGCAAGTGATTCAGCAGGTTTCTTTGTAACACAAATCTTACTAGGTTTCTGCAGAATGCTGTCCTGAGAAGCACTAAGTTTCTGACCTGGCTTGTGAAACTCACTTCTTCATGAAAGGCCAGAAAAGGGATTCATAAAGCTGGATGTTCACAAGGGACCATAACACATCTAGGGTCTACTCAAGTAACCTACTTCTGTAGTTGATTTGTCCTTGCCTTTATGACTGTTCTGAGATTAATATTGGGCACATTATTGGAAATACAGCACATGAGAAAGGAAAGAAGGTTCATCCTTTGGTATTTCATGATTCTTATCACCTTTCACATGTGTATAGCAAACTGCAATTTGTCCTAGATGCATTTCTACTTTGAAGTCAATGAGGACTTAGCTCTTTCAGTCAACTACTAACAGAAAGAAATTTAAAATGAAAAAATAGGCTCTTTAAAAATGGTATCCAATCTAAATTTTTACTTTGATTTTATCCATTTAGTCCCAAATATTTTAACTGAGTAACGTATTGCACGTACTGTATTTTTTTTTCTCATGGTTTGGTTATGTAAGTAATAAAAGCAGTATAAAAAGCTTAAAGTAGAGATTTCCTTGCAAGGTATTCTGAAGAAAGACATAATAGCAAAAATATCAAAGGTCAGAAAGAATTTTAAAGGACCCAATATTTATTATTTGGCTTAGAAATCATGAAGTTAAAAAAAAATAAATCCATATTTTTTTATCCCAGTGCATGATCTTTGACACTGTAGCATTGGCAATAATGCATAAATAACCAAAAGATTATTCAAGATCAAAACAAAGCCTCAAGGAGAGTCTGTAAAAGGTCTTCTCAATGTCTTGCATTTACTCAGATACCAATCCAGGAGTAAATGGAAGAAGCAATCCCCCCTTACTTGATATCTTTGTAACAAATTGTTGCAGTCCTTAGAAAATGAAGCATACAGGACAGACATATAGATTCTTTCTGTGGTGTTTTAGTTAACCTCCTTTGTCATGTTATATCCATCTCATATATGATTTTGAAAAGAAGTCTAGATAAATTAGTATTTTCAGGAAATGCTAAGTTTCAAACAGTTATCAGCTGTTAAAATACATTACCTTTCCTCATGTCTTTTAGTAACATACACCTAGTGTGCAGAATGCCACAGGCAACAGTCACTAAGAAAGAAGGTCCTTAGTGTTGAATGACATGCAGAAAACTGGATTTAGTAAAAATTCTGTAAGTAAAGAGTTTCTCCCTAATGTGAACTCTATCTTCTTACAAATAAACATCAAATATTCGTATACTCAAGAAAAGGAAGATTGACAGACCACTTAAGTACTGTTTTTATCACACTTTAAAACCTCTTCAAGAACTTCTTCTCTGCATGCAGCTGAATTCTCAGTCCAGCCTTTACCTACAGTAAAACAATGGCAAGTCTGCAGAGCAAAAAGGGACAAAAGGTGAGGAAATGTGAAAGCAGGGCTTGCATATGACTTTGCTGACCATCCTGTGCTAACTGAATGATACAGGAGGCTTGAACATATGGATATTTTTCATATGTTAGTAATGTCACTAGAATGGCAGGGAGATATTTTTAGCTCTCTGAGGTGTTTTTACCTTTCCTCTTTCACTCAGGTATCTTCTAACTCCTGTTTCTACCTCCTACTTGCCAGACCTGTGGAACTGTTCTCCCTGGATGGCAACAGCAACCATCAAATTGGATCAGGCACAATTGTTTCAATTTGGTGCCACTTTCTTACCTTGCCTTTGCTATAGGTCAAAAAAGATAAGAGATGGACTCACAGCTGGACACAATCTTTCTGCTTGCCCTAAGCTAGTGCAATCCACTGGGCATTATATTTCTTGAATTTGATGTAGACTGTATTAAATATTCATTGATGTTTGTGTAATTCTGTCATTCAGGATACTGGCCATTTGCAACCTTTATCAATTAATATGGGCTAAAGTTGCAGCAGGAAGAAACCATCTAAATTCCAGTGAATGAACACATTATCTGTGGAATTAAGAGGGCAAGGTTTGTGGGGAGAGCTAACATATTTCACTTCATTTTAATACGGCTATTCTTTCTGCTCACATTCTTTGCCTTATTTTTTACCTTCAGAACACACAGAATACAGGGTCTATTTTTTAAGTCACCTGGGAATCACAAGCTCCAATTAGGTCCTTGGCATCAGTTTAGGAAATTAAGTATTTTTATAACAGGAAATAAATTCCTTTCCTTTCTTGGTGGAACATGTAGGTTTCTGAAAGAAGACTGGGGAAGTGTGTTATTGGAATTTGTCCCTCCTTTGTTCAGCCTACAATCTATTCTACGATCCTTTCTTATTTGATTAGCTTGATCGAGGTGATTAAGGGCTTTATGATTTACCTCTCCAGTTTTACTCACTTTGTGAACACCGGTATGGAGGAACAAAGAACAGAGAAATTGAGAGCAATTCCCAGAGCCCAAATTCAAACTTCTACCTACACTGCAGGGCAGAAAATGAGCAACGGTGAGACTGAATAATTCTGTTATCTTTTCAGGCTTTCTTTCAGTGCTCTGCAGAAACATGACTATTTTCAGAGTACAGATGTTCTGGCTTTGCTCATTCAATACCCAGTTTTTTATGATGAAGGAATTTATTGAAGAAAGCTGTGATGTGTCAATGCACAGCAAAATTGCACTGAACTCAAGGATGAATGTGCACAAAACATGCATCTTCTTTTTTCTACTTTAACATTTATATATTATTTATGTCTGCACTCAGAAAAATTTCGATATTAATACAGTCTTTTTAAATGTCACTCAGCAGTATTTCAGCATCTACTTTCCTGCCGCAGACCACTAACAGCAAGTTTTTATATATTCTCAGTCAGAAAGAGAACAGTAACTAGATGACCTTCTGATCTTATCACAGCATATTGTCATTATGCTCTCTTGTGATCAAATATAAAGATAAAAATTTAAATGTGAAGAAGCCTTGGACTTTCTAAGGAGAAATAACAACAGAAGCCATACTATGTGTCTGTCCTCACATTTTTGGCATCTGGATGGAGCAAGAATGCCAGAAAGAGAGCACTCTTCCCTTTTAATTTATTTTATTATGAAAATCACTTTCCATTTTGTTGGTTGCTGACCATGTAGTCCTGTATAAGCATATTGAAAACATTTTGCTTAGGAAACAATAGTGTACCAGGCCAACTATGATACTGTGCTGAAATATTTATTTTTCCAAATATGATTATGAACAAGCCCCAAGGCTGCCTAAGCCTCCTGTACTGAAATGGCCAACAAGGTGCAAGAGCATGAATTTAAGCTCTGAGCAAAGCATCAAATGTGGAATACATAAATGTAAACCTAGCAATCAGGAAATGGCATCTAAGAAATTTCTAGGCACTTTAACTCCACCTATTGCCTCTGTTACAACAGTGGCAGCAATTTTACACTATCTTCTAGAACCTCCAATTCTGTATCAATCAATGGACATTAAAGAATTAAAGGTTCATTCCTTCAACATGTTCATAGTAGAATTAAGAAGACCTATATCTCTATTTACTCCTTCAGGGCCAGATAGAGTAGGTAGTTAGCTTGAATAATAATTTCTTATACAGTTGCATGAATAATTCATTCTTTGATCCCTGACAAAACTGAAGAAAAAGCACTATTCTTGTATCATGTCAAACACTTTTTTCCGTCCTGGGAAAGCAATAAAATGGGGGCTTGATGTAGGTAGTTCATTTCCCCTAAACCAATATTTTTCTATTTAAAAGTTTGCTAGACTTTGTTATTACTCTAAAATAAATAAACTTTAAGTAAGATGTTTTAGACTAATAACATGAAATATCTTGACTTTCAAAGCAATGTCCTTGAATAGTTTAAATTGTCACTAAATTCAGCATGCCTCTAGACATGCATTAAAGTCAGCTTTAATGAAGTTTTTGAAATCCTGAATTTGTTTTTTTCCTAATTCTTGTTCCTTATCCTTTATGCAACACTATGAGGATTGTAAAGCTTTCAATAGATAAGTTCAGATGTGAGTAACCTAATTACAGGATGGAGTATTAGCTGATCAGAACCTGGAGAGAGAGAAAAGTGCATGAGGATCTGAAGTAAGCACCTCGGATTGAGAAAAAATCAGTACAGAAATATCCCTTGTTGTGCAATACTCTCATCAGGTGGAGAGCAAGGTGAAGTCCAGCAAGGAAGTTTGGCATATAGAGTTCAAACTTAAACTTGCTAGAAATTATTTAGTCTTTATTTTTAATTTTGGTTCCTTCTTCAACGACCTTCCTTACCAATGTTGATCCAGCAATCACAGTGGCATCTCTCATGGAAACCTTTCAGTAGATCTGCCAGCTTTCCCTTGATCAATCATTTATTTACCATCCTCCCTAGACCTATTTTTCAGTGTAACAGCTAACAAATACATTCCCCCACTAACTCCTTTGTCTCTCCTACCATTTCATTAGGCAAATTTCTCAACTGCCTCAGTTCTAATTTTGGCTAATCTAGTATTGTCCAAACTCCCTATGCATGTATCATGTGGCTGATTACTTAGAGAGATCCTGCAGACACTGAAATTATACACCTGATACCACTCTCCATTTGTTAGGTTAATACGTAGATAATTTGGACTTGTCCTATCATAGCTTAGTGAAGTGCTGGGGCCTGAGCTGTGGGCCCCGAGTTAGAGCTGACCTGTGAATGAGTCACAACCTAGCAGAGTGTTTTGGTTTTCCTATTGGCTTCACGTTCCAGAGGCAGAATCTGGCCCACCTGTGTCTTTGTGGCTTTGCCCTCACGCAGGTGGTCATGGTTGGGGTGGTGGGCAAGGCCAGGACTGTTTTAACCAAGAGCCGATGAGGTGTGTCTTCTGTTGGGGCTGGTTGCATCTTGCTGAGCTCTCTGGGTGGTGTCCTTCCATGGGAGGGGCCACTGAGGGAGCCATCTCTGTCTGTTGTGTCCAGCAGATGATGCTGGCACCACAGTGGGCAGTGGAGGAACTGGTCTCACAGGAACCTGTGGCAGGACTCTCTGAAAGAAGAATTCTGAGGGGATGTTGCTGAGTTCAGTGTTGGCCTGTGTGATCAGGCACCTGATGGCAGCATAAAATGATGATGGCTGAACCAGCACAACAATTAGCCATTTTATTTTAAATAAAAGAGCCAGATACAGGAAAGTGTATAATGTCCTGTAAGTACAAAAAGACCAAATAATTTTTTAAAAAAAGCTACAGTGTCAAATGTACTGTCTTATTAAGTGGGGAATACAGCATTTAGTGGTCTAAAAGAAGCATATAGACTCAGCTAAATTTACTTTGGATATTTCACCTGTGATGTTTTCTGAATTTATCAGGAAACAACTATGAAGGTCAGCTGTTTGTGATCAGATCTCTTTATTTTCTCTTTCCATTTGAATTGTTAGGTAATGTCTTTCATGTTATTTATAACTCCTTTGTAATTTTTTTATTGTACTGAAAATGAGTGAAGTGCATTCAACATCCATGAGAATCTCTTCCTAACAGGCACTGTCACATATGACATTGTCTGTTAAACTTTTTAAAGTTGATATAAAGCTCCCTAATATCTGTTGAGATGATGGAATTGAATTAATTACTTATAGGAAGCTGCTCATAAAAGGGATATAAAGTAACAAATGTCAAACCTTTGCCAGGAGACAAGAAGACATTATTGGTAAAAAGAGAGTTTGTATTATGCCCAGTGGCAAGTCTGGGAATAGTCTTCATATTTCATGTCAAATTTGTCTTTTGGTTTCACAAAATTCAGCATATGCTGTGGTGATTGAACTGAGATAAATTTTCAAAGGCTACTAATGATAATGCCAACTGTAAAGATATATAAGCAAATAGATAATTTCCAAAGTTTCATACAAGCTTCTCTTTTGCTTGATCATTCTCTTTACCCCCTCAGTTCTTGTTATTCACAAGGTGAGAATTCACCAGGATAATTCCATCAAGTGTCTTAAGATCACCTTGGGTATTCCAAACTGCAGCATCCAAGGATCAAAGTGTTTGGTTTCCAACATTATCAAAGTAGTTGGACCTTACCAGCAGATGAGCATGACTAAAAGAATGAACAAAAGAAGGAAGATCCCTCTATCATGAAGATATTAGATGTGCAAAATGTGTTTTAGTCTTACATTTTCTTTGGGGTGTTCAGAGGAAATAGAAGGAAAAAAAGAAAGAAGGGGGTTTTTTTGTAACATATTCTAGCCTGAAATTGTTCTTCAGTGTTTATTTCATAGAATCATTGATAAATATGTTGAATAGTACTGGCCCTAGATTTGAACCCCAAGGAACACTGCTAGTGACCAGTTGCTAGCCACGTGTAGCTCCTGTTGCTACAACTCTTTGTGCCCTGCCCTTCAGCCGGTTCTTCACTCAGTGCACCATGTAGCTGCTCATCCCACAGTTGGACAGCTTGTCCAGAAGGACAGTATCAAATGGCATAGTGAAATCCAGAAGAACTATATTAGCTTTCCCTTCATCACTGGGCAGGTGACCTTATCACAGAAGTATATCACATTAGTTAGACAGGACTTGCCCTTTACATATAAGCCCCCTTTAAGTATTGAAAGGCCACAATGAGGTCTCCCCAGAGCCATCTTTTCTCCAGGCTGAACCACTCCAACCCTCTCAGCTTTTCTTCATATGAGGTATTCCAATCTTCAGACCATTTTCTTGATCCTCTCCTGGACCTGCTTTCACAGGTCCATCTCTTCTTTCTTGTGCTGGATATCCCAAAGATGGTTGCAGTATTCATGAGAGCAGAGTGGGAGAATCATTTCCCTTGACCTGCTGGTCATGTTTCTTTGTATGCAGCCCAGATTTCAATTGGTTTTCTGGGCTGCAAGCACACATTGTTGGCTCATATCCAATTTTTCATCCCCTAGTCCTTCTTTTTCATCCCAAATCCTTCTCCACAGGACTTCTCTCAATCCATTAATCTCTCTGTATATACTGATATTGGGGATTTCTGTGTACTTTGCATCATGGGATCTTAAGCCACTTTACTGAAACCCAAACACATGCCATGAGAAAATGAGAAATTTTGAGAAATAGTCCAACCATAGCTCATGAGAAACATTTCTTCAAGATGTTCTCCTATGCAATTGTTTTCAATCAGTATAATTTGAGTTATTCAATAGAGCTAGTTGAACATTACTATTTAAAAGCTTGCTTAATTAATTCTAAGGTAATATTCCCCTTTTAGAATGTAAAACCCATTAGGTGCATATCAGATAATTTACTTTTTTTGAGTAATCCCATCAGAAAGAGTTACATGTTTGGATAACTGCTTGCCACTAGGAATAAGAACTTCATACTTCAGAATTTCTGAGTTGTACATATTATTTTAAAATTCTTTTAATAATGCAGGAATTAAGCCCATGTAATATTCATTAGAAACTGAATTTTTTTGAGCTTTTAAGTGAAAAGATGGATAGCATATATAAGAAAGAATAAGGCTTGGATTTGGTCATTTTGTATACATGTCATGTCATATCTGCCATTTGAAATATACTTCAGTAATGAGGGGAAAGAAACAAAAATGCAACTGTATTGTGTTTAGAAAAAGAAGCTAAAAAATAGAAAATATTACAAATAAATGAAAAAGCATCTCAATTTCAAAAGAAACTAGGAACTAAACAGAGAAGGAAAAGTAATATATTATTCTGAATATGTAATGGTGAAGTTTTTTTTTAATATTTTTTTAACATTTGATCCACAAATCTTGCCTTAAAATTTAAGATCTGTTGGTTTGCAGGATTTATTAATTATTTTCTTTCAAGTTACTAGTTTACCAGTTACTGTATAATCATCACAGACAGCTATTTTAGTGTCGCAAAAGACTAGGAAAATTTGTCCCTCAAAATTATTGAATATCTCAGCTCAACCCCTATCACACAAATGTACAAAGTGAGGCTTACAAAGTTATCAAACAGTAGAGGGAGAATGGTTAATTTCAGTTTTCATTAAAATAGTGTGTTATGTAAATTGTCAGTGAACTATGTGTTCAAGTAGTTGAAATGTGTAGCCAGCTGCTTTCAGAGATATTTTAATTATTTTATGAAGGAAGCTCCATCCTCTTTGGTACATATCCACAGAGCAAAGAATTGGTTAAATTATTTTGCTAGATTATTTGCATTAGGTCTCTGGATTTTAAACTTTTAATGAATATAGCAAATATTATGGAAGAATGCCCCCAGGAAGACCCTGATGGCTGTTAATTTGGCCTTCTTCAATGTCAAATATGCTATGAATAAGCTTCTTCATAGTGGAAGATGAGAAATACTTAATATGCTAGGAAATACTTGATACGTGCACTGTCTCATGATTTGTGCTATATTTAAGAGACAAATTCTACTCTCAGCGATCGTTCTTTGCTTTTAATAAAGATTGTAGAGAGCACTTCTGAGCAAAGATAATAGTTCTTATTTTGCAACCACAGCAGATAAAACTAACAGATTGTATACAGCATAAACATTAAAATAATTTCTTAGAGGTTGAACACGCTGATCTTTATTTCTTGTTATATTTTTTCTATACTAAATAAAAGTGTGTGCAGCAATATTAAAAAACACAGAAATGTTATTAAAAATATTGTGTTACTGCAGTTTTCTAGACACTATTAAAATATTGAAAGCTAAAGTTGTCAGACTTCCCTCCCATCAGATGTATTTCCAAAATCAATCACCACTGTAATATTTGTGCCACCCTCTTTCTCCCCTACCTCGGTTCTCTCACATTTTTTCCCAATAAATTAATTTCAAAGAACAATTTCTTTTTCTCCCTATTTTGTCTATATATACTATGGGTTCCTGAGGTTCTATTTTGGTGCCTTTAAAGGAGCCTGTTTGTTTTGAGCAGCTGAGCTATTCAAATCTTTCTTACTAGTTCTGCAAACATAATATCTTTCATTTAAAATTGTCTAAATGGGTTTGTAGACATGATGCCATGACATAGATTTTATTTTCCACATCATAGCTTAGACCTATGCAATGCACATGCCTTAACATATGACTAAAATCCACAAGAACTGAGTGTAGAGGACAGAGAGGCAAGCAAAATATCCCAAATCAATCTCCTTTTTGTCTGTTCTTTGGAAATGTGATTTATAAATATGTCTAATTTTTTTTCAGTTTCAACTTTCCCAGGAAGCATGCATTGAACTTCTGCACCAGTATAATGTAAATTGTTTTTCATTCTTATGTGGCTCTTCATGACAGCAGAACAGTCTCCTTGAGAGAGATGACTGATTCTCCTTTCCTGAAGTAACGTGACCAAACCTTTGGCAGTCCAGCCCTCTGACAACTTCATCTTTTCCTCCTACTAAATTAAAATACGTCCTTCTCTGGTAGTGGGAAGTCATGTTCCTGCATCTTCAGAGATAATCTCTGAGTAATTAGTTCCTCAATTTTTCAAATTCATAGTGTGAGAAAGCTACAAAGGTATGGTTTTCATAGAGAAGATACTCAGTCTTTTACTCTGAACTTTTGCACTTTTACTACCTCAAATCATCAGTCCGTTTTGAAAACACAGACTGGAATCTCTACAGTAACATCTCAGAAAATGAGAAGATAGTTAATTATTACCTCACTAGAAAGAGTTCACTGCAAAGCAAATATTTTCTACTAGAAAAATAGCTGTGACAGCTATGCACTGCTAGGAATGCTCTATCAAGATGTTATGCTAGTTTAATTCTTCTATTTGTCCACATGCCACTTTAAGGAGTTCTCTTTTGCTTGTAGTTGCTGAACAGCTGTACCTGATTGCCAGAAAGATTTTAACAGTCCTGTTCCTCAATTTTCTGCTAAATTTAACTATACTGATTGTGACCATTTTCAGGTACCAGTACTTATAGTTTATAGTACAGAACAGTAGTGTTTGACGTTCAAAGCACTAGATAGATAGATAGATAGATAGATAGATAGATAGATAGATAAAAGTGCAGGAAGTTTAAAAATATTCCAGTTCCTCTCTTCAGATCAAATATGTCTTCATTCATTCTGTGAAAGCTGAGAGATAATAATCAAATAGGCAAAGATGCATAGAAATATATACATCTCTGTATATATATGCCTATAATTACATTATCAGTGAAGGATTTCAACAATAAATGATTCTACAAAGTGTCAGGAACTTTAAAATTTGAACTATAAAGAGATATGTTCTTGAGTTATTCCCATCAGTCTCCTGATGGACTGGAGAAGAAATATATGTTTATCAATGCTGACAGTAATTATCCAGGAAAAGAAAGCGATAACCTTTATCATGTCAAGCTGTTTAAACTTAAAATATACAGTTTCTGAGGTGCTGTCAAGTACAGTTAACTAATAAGAGCTCTTCTGGAATGCAGTGACAGTGTGCTGACAAGCTCCAAGCCTGTGCAAGATCAAGGCAACTTAGAACCTTGTACCAATTATCTGTTGGATATGTAATGGTCTCCTACAACTGTCATGTTTGCAGAAAGAGAAGTGAGAATGAGGAGAGATACCTTAATGAGACATATGGTACAATAGTCTCTAGTGCTCTGAACTAGGTGTGTGTCATAGATATTGCTGAGGATGGAGAATCACTTCTACCTTCATCCTTCATGAGATGCCGTGTATTTGACTGGCTGCATAGTTTGTCTCAAGGTGCGCTAGCTCAGAGTGGTTTTAGAGCTGACAGAAAAAAGACTGATGTTACTTGGTGCAGAAGAATCTATCACAAAACTAAGTGTGAATGCAGTCTGGCATGACCTGAATTATTCTTTACACAACAAATAAGTAACAAGAGTGAAAAATGAACCCAGCATGTTTCCTAGCAGCCATCTGGCAGGATGATAGGCAAATGTCATAAATATTTACAGTTACAGTCTTAGGCAGTGAAATCATGGTAGGTATTGCTAGAAATATTCAATTTAGCAAATGAATGAGTTGCAGTTATTAATCTGTAAATATTGATAGAAATGATAAAAGAAAAAATGTTGCCTTGATGAAAAAATTGAAAAGTTCAGTGTTATCTAATGCTCTGAAGTTTTTAGTCTTGGTATGAATTTTTTATTAATTTCATTTCTCACAGAAAGAAGTGAAATTATTTACGGTTGAAACATTAACTTCCAAATACTTCAAAATAAATGTTAAACTTGAGCTAAGCAGTTATTTTAAATATATTATTGTGGTGGGTTAACCTTGGCTGAGCGCCAGGTGCCCACCAAGCCACTCTATCACCCCCCCCTTTCCTTNAGCTTTATAGCTGAGCTGACGTCATATGGTCTGGAACATCCCTTTGGTCAGTTGGGGTCAGCTGTCCTGGTTGTGTCCCCTCCCAAGATCTTACCCACCCCATCCCACTGGAGGGGTGAATGCTGGGATCCTTGCTCAGCAGTAGTCACAACACAGGTATGTTATCAGTACCCTTCTAGCTCCCAGCACAAAACACTGCTGCTATGTGGAAAACCAGCTCAGCCAGACCCACTGCAATTATATATAAAATATTTTAAAATAAAAAATCTATTTTGGAAATAAATAGTTTGACTAATGCTACAACTAATAATTTGTTTTGCCAAAGCTCTTCTGGATTAAATACACATAAGTCCCTAAATCTATTTATGTATAGAAATGGATAGATTAAGCTTCTGAATATCTTACCTAACACAGTGAAATTGAAATAAAAAGAGGTGAAATATGTCAAGTTATTACTCCTGTCCCTCAAGCCGCAAAATCAAACTAACCAGAAAATGAAAGGCTTTCTAATTAGAAAGCAAGAAGCAGAAGTTCAAGGAGGTAAATGGTCGTCTCTTCTTTATCTAAGTTATCAGCCCGACCCCCTCCCACTCCGAGTGCGTTAATTGCAGCCAGATGTTGACATTTGAAAATAGTATGAGACAATCCCAATCTGGAACAACTGTGATTAAAAAATATCCTCCAAATCAAAACACAGTTTTAAAAGGAATTTACGGTCCAAGAACATTCCCAATATTCTTTTCTCCACCATTATTTCTTCTACCTTGTTTTCCAGGAAAGACTCACACTTTGGAAAAAAAATATTTATTGATTGAAATACATGAGTAGGAATTAGAAATACTAGGGGAAAACACATTTTCACTTTGAGTCCACCAGCAAAAAATTATACTGTAATTTGGTAACATGCATTGTGACTTCCATTGTAGTTTGGTAACAGCAATATAAAAATTAATTTAATGTTCCATTGCCTTGAATATCTCACAGTAGTTTCCCTGTTGTTTAATTATATTATTTTTAGCATTTTAAGATATTTAATTTAAAAGATCAAGATATTTCATTTAAAAGATCTCTGCCCAAGGAACAGCCTGAACTATAATTTTTCATTATTTTATTCCTAGAATTATCTTAAATGACTCCAAAATTTATTCTAAAATTCTAAAAAAAATGGAGGAAAATTCTCTTTCAATGATCAGGTATAAGGACTTGGAAAGATGAAGAATTATAAATCCATTCAATATGACAGAGAAAACTATCTTAATGGTGCTTTTCAGGATTCAGGCAACCAATCCCTGTTGAAAAGTTAGTGCAAAATTCTCCTTTCTTTCATTTTTTATCAAATCCATTCTTGGAATATTTCCTTAAGTATATGTCTCTTTTCTAAGCCTGAGTATTGATAATGTTTTTTTCCACTGAGGAAGAAGAAGATAGGAAGGAAGTTGAAGGCACTGAAGTGTTGTTTTCCAGGTGCTAGCTAAAAACAAGCACCATTTATTTCCTCTTGACAATCCCATAGGAAAGGTAAATCAGCCTGCCAGGGAAAACCCATCTGTGAACTCTCTCACATCTGGAGTACAAAAGAGCAAGCATCTCAAGGGACAACACTAAAGTTGTGTCTTCAGTCTGTAGGAGAATTTGATGCAGACACTAGTGAGGCTGAGATGTGAACCTAAAGAGTATAAAGGCCCATAAGCTGTTTTGCTTTTACATTTTTCATAACAGGTGAAAAATAATGGAAAAGAGATATTAAATAGACAAAAATCAGCTAAACCCTATTGACTACATTTAACTGATGTGAAACATTCCTGCTCAGCAATGTAGAGTGTGCTGCCATAGAGGATATATCTTCCCATGTTCTTTTGCTTCCTATGCTCTTTTGCTTTCTTTTACATAGTCCATTTTTAAATTCTTCTCATAGTATAGCCCTTGTTTGCATTTCATATCATTGGCTGGCTTTAGTAACGAAGTGGGAAACCTGAGCTGAGGATTTGATTCATCTCCACTATAGAGCACTCAAGGAATCCTCATGTTAGATGACTAAACTTAAAAAGACCAATGCAAATGAATACATGTCTGGTCTTCCTTGCCTTCCATGGTACATTGGTGTTGTTGCCTCCGGAGTTGTCTCCATTTTACCATTTTTCCATTTTATGTGGTAAAACAGGAATCCATGAAAACTAACAAGCACACTTAGGAGTGAAAATAAAAGACATAAACTTTTTGACGTGGGCTAAAATTATTAATAAGGAATAAAGTTCATGAGCTTGATATCACTGAAAGTAATATTTGACAGTAAGGGGGGATATATGAAGAGGATTTAAACATCATCATGCCTAAATTAGAGGTGTTGTTCCGGAGCGTAGAATATAAAATACAGTGCATGAGGAGAGATGAATCAAAGAACAGAATCCAGGTGAGTGCTGAGATGATGAAACACATCGGTGGGTTGCTGATAAACACTGGGAAATGCTGAAGAGAGGAGATGGACATACATACCCTCTCTGAAAGGATGCATGGTGCCTAAGCTTCCCACAAAAGACCTCAGGAGAAAAAGGTGCTTGTGGTGATCTTACATTTTGTATGATGCTGACACTTATCACTTCACCTTGTGTAATAGGATGTAGAATAATTATATAAGAATCTCTAGTCTGAGTGGTCTAATCCAGACCAGAAATGTAAACTGAAGTCTTCTATATCTCAAGTAGTATCGGGATATATAAAAAAGTCACTCTCACTGACTTTTCTTCCTGACTATGTCTGTGTGGAGGTAGGTGTGCTCAGAGTATACTTGTTCAGACATTGGAGGTGAGTTAGGCAGAAGAGATGCCTGGTTTGTGAATGACAGACAGGACTGACGCATCTTTTGGGTGCTGAATTTGTCAGACTTAAGAAGAGACATCACATATCAATATTGAAAGGAGAGAACTAGTGAAAATGTAGGTTACAGAGAAATTAGGTGCATATAGTGTTAAACATCAGATTAATGAGAAAATTGTCATTTCTACTGTTTATATTTTGGTTGTGCAAGCCTATAATGTAGTTGGAAACATGAATATTTCACTAAAATTTGTATTAATTCTTAGCCTCTAATAACAACAACAAAAAAGAAGTCTTTGAAAAAAAATCCTGAGTCTTAATATAGTCATTTGCACAGAAAAAAGACATTCTAGACATAGAAAGTTTGCAGACAAAGGCAACTAATGAAGCTTTTATTCTGGTAACTTTATTGTAGCTGTTATTGGTACTTGTTAAATGTATTTTTTAAAAATAAAGACTTTATCCTTTGTACAGACATCAACCTTCTCTGGAATGACACAGTAACAAGACAAGCAATCCTACAGTTGGCTACATTGTTGGGGAAGAAAATGGAAAGACATCTTCTGTGTATTGAAACAAAAAGCAAGAAATCATGCAAATTAATTAAGAAAAAAAAGGTGAAATCAGATAAGCTAAAAATCAGATGGGCAAAAATAATTCCTCAGCCACATACATGCAAATAAAAACTTTGTGACAGTGTGTTTAAAGGACATTCATGTATCTGACATCTCAATTTTAAGTAAAATTAATAATTAATTATATTTAAATAATTACTTCAATTCTTTTTCTTTATTCTTTTCTTTTCTCCAGTAGTGTTACCTCAAGTAAATAGAAGCAAAACTAACGTAATAGGTGCCAGGTGATATTGTTGATACATAAGAAAACCAAAAGAGGCTCTTCTTCACCCTAAAAATTTATTTAGCTCAGTATCATGACCATGGTGGAGGTCTACGAAAAAATATAAGCACAAGTGTGCAGTTATAGTTCCCTAGACTATTCCTCTAGTCTCAAACAAATAGTAGTTCAGGGACTTTCTGACTCAGTGGGGATGTTTTCATACTTAATAGCCCACCATAGATCTTTTTCCATGATTTAAACCAGGTACTTGAATTCTCTGGATTTTTAGCGTGCAGTCTTTGGCAAGGAACTCCATTGCTTAATTACATGAATAACAGCTTCCTTCTCTTTCTTTTGAACCAGCACCTTGACTTTTTTTTATCACCCCTTGGTTCTTGCACTTAATAAGAACAGTCATCAGCTATTTGCCCTCTTTATATCACTTTGGATTTGATAGATACAGTCCAGCAGGTGCAAATATAATCCTTACTTCAAACAACTAGAACCATTTCTGCGCCAACCTATAAAATGATGACATATCACACAGTTCATAATAATGCGAAAATGTAGAAAGAAAGTATGTACCACAGAAATAAATCAAGTGGAAAATATGGTTGGTCTATCTGGCCTAAATGAATTAGCAGTTTTTAAATAATACTTTTGTAAATAACTGGTAAACTGATTTTGCAATGAAAAGACACAAGTCATAGCCCTGCTGAAAACAGAGAATGTTTGTTGTTGCTTTCAGTGGCTAGCTTCACCAAGAAGTTTCAAATTTATTTCTAGTGATCACAATGTGCTGTATCTATGGTGACATGGCAAACTAACTTACGAGTACCTTTGCTGGCACATTGTGTAGGAAGAAATTTGCATAGTAGTATTTTGGTGTGTCTGTATTAATGGCTTTAAATGTTCATTGTGGCCACAGACTTTTAATTAATGCTGCTATTTCTTTCACAAATTTCTTGTGAAATTTGTGACGGGGCTGATCATGACAGATTTTACAGTATCATGTTGAGTACATTTCAAGGGATATTTTTACAGACATCAAGAATAAACTTGTATTAAACATTTTAAAGTTACCTCATTCCTCACAAAAAGAAGGAACTAGAAATCTATTGAATCTTTGAAGATTATTGGGAAGACAGGTGGTCTTAAGACCTAATCAAATTTTGCAAGGGAATAGGATGTATTAATGTTAACATTACTCTAGTAAACATTTCTGACATTGACCACATTATGCCTAACAGATCAATAATTTTCAGCTACTTAATTATCTGGGTGACTGCATTGGCCAATTCAAACACAAATAAACATCTTACCTGAACAAATACCTTATAGAGGTTGAGAGAATTGCTTCAAAAGAACACGGTTTTGTAGTCTTAAGAAGTCACAATATTTCCTTCAGCACTGACTACTTGACATTTTTTATGTAAGCTGATTTCATTTTTTAAGCATTTCTATTTCAGAGTTGACATTAAGGAACAGTGATCTGTACCATAAGAGAATCACTCAAAATGGTATTATGTTTAGGCTTATTTCAAAATTCTCTTGAAGAGAATTTAAACAAACAGCAAAAATGTAGAAGCTAGATAAGCATAAAAGTCGAGGCTGCCTCTGCAGGTGAAAATTTGACTATGTTTTTCTAAAGAAAATGATAAATCAAATCAACCAAACAGGCAACCAAGTTTGATAAATCAAATCAACCAAAACAACCAAGGTTTTTTTCTCAGTAGTGCAAAGAGATTTTAGCAAATCTTTTGCTATGCTGTGTTTCCAGATAATTAAAGCAAATTACATGTCTCCAGAAATGAAAGGAACTTGCTTTAGGGATATTTAAAATCTTATTACAGGTCTAGATCTTAATTTTATAACTTATTATATGAGCAAATAATCTCATACTCAAGGAGTTTCTAAATTATTGATGTTCAAACAGAGAAGGAGACTACTGAGACTGCCATCACCATAAAGGTATAAAAAGGAAGGTTCTCTGGGCATTCAGAAGTTGTCAGTTTCTGTCCTAGGCTTTTAGTCTTCTTACAGGAATCCATTTCACATTTAAATTTTACAGTAAAGCCAACCAAAGCAGTAAATTGTTCGTTCACAGAGGCACAGAATGCAATGGGGCAATTTGTAATCTTCTTGCAGAAAGTGAAAATCAATAAAATCTCACCAGAAGTTATTTTTATGCAAAATTGAGAGAGACTAGAGAAAAATTCCTTGATACTGCCACATTTGCAAAATGGAATGATGCTCTGTACTCCAAGCATTCCTTTCCTCTGGATGTATGCTGAACTTAGTAGAAAAACCGGGCACAAGGTACACATAGAAAAGAATAAAATGTCAAGATTTGTGAATCTCTTAACTGTATCTTGCAGAAGAACTACAAGACCGCTGCTAATACCTACCAATCACACTAGCTCATGTTCCATTAGAAATGATCACACTTTGAGGCACTGTCTGAAATATGTTAAGCCACTATATGCCACTATTTCTGAGATTGTGGCCAGACTACTCTGCCTACTTTTGGAGTCTGTTTTAAAAAGGAAAAGACTGGAAATGGTTCAAAGAGTTACTAGAAAGATCAGTAGTCTGATCTGGGAAACATGTTACGAAACATATAAGAATATTCAGCTAATTGATTTACCAAAAAAGGCAGCTACAACTTGAACTATAATAAGATTCAGTGCCTGGAAGATGAATCACCGTACACTGAGGACATAAAGCATTGAAGGAGTGCATCAAAGAGACTGAAAATTTTTGCTAAAGGCAATGCCTTTCCTGACTACATAAAGGAAAGGTAAAAGGCCTCTTGTATGATATTTACAGCAAAGGTGAAAAGCCTAAGCTGAAAATATTTGTTTAGCTTACAGCATATAAAGGACCAAACTTCAGACTGGTATGGAGAAGCATCATCTTAATTTTTTATTGAAAGATTTTAATAATCTTCTTAACATGCAGAGAAGCTGGGACTTGGGAGGAAAGCAGAAGAATTTTAACACCTCCTTGCCCCTTTTCGTGAATAAAACTGATGTATGAATTAAAGATTAAATATTTATTTGAAGCACCTGATAAAACTTGTTCCAGAAATATCTATATAAGATTCTTCTGACTTGCTTAACAACCTCTCCACTGGCTAAAGATTCATTGACAGGGAGCTATGACAACTGAGAATCAGTCATTCTTTTCAAAATACAATGTTTTAAAAATTGCTTTATAGGAACTCTATGGGCATTAATACAACAACACTTCTGACATTTTTTTATATATATGCTTGGCCACGGTAGCCCTGCGAATTGAATAGGCAAAGGAGAAAAATGTTACATTTCTCTTTATGAAATTCAGGTACTTGCAGAAGACCTCGTGTGCTGCATTTTTTAGTAAAAAGGACCCATATTTTTATACGTTATACACATAGTTTAACCTTTTGCCCTGCTTTGGTCCATTTGCTACATAAGGAATGTAGATCTGTTAAGCATAATCTATAATAGAAATTGTAAAAGCAGCCTATTTTGTTGGGATTTTTTTTGTGTTGTAAGAGAGATATCCAAAAGGATCCCTTCAAGTGCTGTAATTCTACAGGTATTTTACACTTTGCTTTATTTGGTTGGATGTACCTGGTTTCAGTAGCTGCAGCACCACTAAGGATAAGGAAACCAGAATCTACTTTAAATAAAAGGATATTGTCAGTCTTTTAAAATGCAATTTCTTCTACTATTTCACTTTTTCACTATCAGCTGACTCATACTTATTGATTTATGATCTGTTTAACTGAGAGTTGTGATTCTTAACATTTGCCTGAGATGTTGCTTGCTTGCTATCTGTCTGTCTGTCTGTCTGTCTATCTATCTATCTATCTATCTATCTATCAATCATCTGCTTGTCCAGCTATCTCATGGTACTGGATATTGCTAAGGACTATCAGTTTTATTTGAGGGTGGCACTCAAATGCAAATGCATTTTTTGCTAGGGTCATCGTTAGTATTTACAGCAATCTGAATTACTGTGCTTTTTAAAATATACCAATAGCTACTGTGGCAGATAAGTGAAAATACCAGTAACTTTTGAATGTTGTAAACTGAGAGGATGCTGGGTGTTCAAACCTATATATGATATTAGTGTTTTCCATAGTAAGCCTTAGGCTTGCATCATGGCCAAACACCACCACAGGTGAAAATAGAGTTATGAATGACAGGGAAGACTGGAGCTTGGGTCACTGTGCCTCAGACAACTGAAAGGCCAGTCATGTTTCTCAGTGCTGAACAATCCACCTTTCTAGTATAGTAGGAGGAAGGGATGGAACAAGTTGCTTAATACAAGTTCTCTTGACACAACTGCTTTGTTCCTTTCTGAATGGTGTCTTCGAATCACTCCATAATTTTGTATTTGTGCCTTCTTTGGGAATTTTGGATACTGAATAGTTTCACTACTATAATTAATTTCTTTATCGATGACAGATACATGGTTTCAACTAAAATATATTCATTGCAAATGAAATTAAAACAGGAGAGCAGGCATTTGGGTAGACTGTATTGTTAGGTATCACCCAGATTTATAGGCAAACAGTCTGGAAGGAGACTCCTGAGGTGCTCTGACACTTATGCTCTTCTCAAAATGTGTATTAGCTGTCTAAGTGGCTCAGATTCCCTCAGTAAAGTCACATATCTACAGTATGAATGTTGTGCAGCTAGTCCAACCTATTCAATTTTAAATATTTTGTGAAGCAAGGTGAAACAAATTTATTAAAATAGGTGCTGAAAATATTCTAATGTTTTACACAACATCTAGCCTTTGAACACTCAAGTGTTTGAAAATTCATACAAACATACACACAAATTCCATACATTTGTAAGTATGCAAATTCAGTGTCTTGTTCTTGTGCAAACTGAGATTGGTATGTACATTTTGCAAAAATCAGTTCTGTGGGGTTTTTTTTGTTTTTAAACTTCAGCTCCCCAGAAGTGAGTGTATGTTCCTTGACAGAAAGTCAGCAAGCTGTCAGATACCGTTCACTTTATGAAAGCAATATGTTTCATTTTGGAGGAACGTTCCTGAGAATTTTAAGGAGCTGTCAAAAGGAATTCACTTTAATACTGATTAACATTAAATTCAGAACTAAAGCCACATAAAATAGTTCCAGGAAATAATAAAAAACCCCAACAGTACTGCTTCTGTTTTGCTGTGGGAGTTTTTGCAAACTTGTGAATTTGCAAATTTGTGGGTAGACTGAATGTAGTGCTTGAGATTTGGCACAGTCAGAAAGGGAAATGTAGATGTGATAATATCAGTTATTGATTATAAAATTGCATATAAATTAATATGCTCCTATATTTTAACTACATGGAATAAAGCTCTGTGATTGAAATAAATATTGAAATAAGTATAGCAGCTTAGTCACAATCTTTTATTTAATGATGTATGTAAAATTAAATGAACAAATAAATAAATAATTGCATTTTCTTGTTATGTGATCATATGATATAATTAAAAGTAAATATGGAGAATATAAACTAGCTAAAAGGATGAAGCTGACTCCATTTAGATTTTGTGAAGTCAGTGTCAGAACTACAGGATGTATTTGCAATAATGTTGATAATATTTATTATTGTACTAATGTCTACAAGTCCCAGGCAGGATCACATTTAATGATAGCTGAACTGTTATTTAGTTTAATGGTCTAAATGGTCTAAAATACTCTTTATAGTCTAAACCAGTTTATTTTAAGCCTGCAGTTCTAAAACTGGCTTCAAAATGGTCCATGGTCTTACACAGTTCTGGGATCTACCCCTATGGAGAGTGTTATTTGCTACCCATTGAAGTCCTGGGGCCTGAGTTGTGGGCCCCGAGTTGGAGCTGATCTGTGAATGAGTCACAACCTAGCAGAATGTTTTGTTTTCCCCAC
Organism: Eurystomus gularis; assembly: GCA_013400335.1. Lineage (NCBI taxonomy): Eukaryota > Metazoa > Chordata > Aves > Coraciiformes > Coraciidae > Eurystomus > Eurystomus gularis. The sequence continues at coordinate 6,153 of VZZY01022081.1, read as the reverse complement.
TGGCTTCATGTTCCAAAAATGTGGTCGTGGTTGGGGTGGTGGGTGAGGCCAGGGCTACTTCAACCAGGAGCTGATTAGTTGGAGGAACTTCCTGTTGCATGTGACTTCTGTTAGGGCTAGTTGTCCTTCCATGGGAGGGGCCAGAGGAGCCATCTCTGTCCGTTGTGTCCAGCAGGCAATGCTGGCACCACAGTGGGCAGTGGAGGAGGTGATCCCGTAGGAACTTACGGCAGGACTCTCTGAAAGGAGCCGTCTGAGGGGATGTTGCTGAGTTCAGCGTTGACCTGTGTAATCAGGCAACTGATGGCAGCATAAAATGGCAATGGCTGAACCAGTAGAACACACATTTAATGCAAAAAAGTTTTGGAATAACTTGTCTGCAGGGAACAAGTTGATAAAAAGATAAAATGGGAGGGGAGAACCAATTCTTAGCTTAATTTGACAGGACTGGAAAAGGTACCAATGCCATCAGTGTGTTCTTTTCTATGTGCTAATTTTTTTTTTTTTTTCAGAATGAGATGCTGCAGTATACATACATTGATTTTGGTAGTTTTTATTCTAGAGAAAGATAAACAAATGCTTCAAGCAGAAAAAAATGAAAATAGACAATCTCACTTCATTTAAGTCAGGCTCTCCTTGAACAAAAAACCCCTGTATTGAATGTATACATGCTGTGGCAGAAAAACACTGGTTGTTTTTTTTCCTTGTGTGTTACCTTTTTGCACCGAAGTATATATTTCTAGTCTTCTAAAATGTATCTAAATTTCCTCATGCTTCTGATAAATACTATCCCAAGCTATAAAGAAATAATTTAATAAAATTTGTCTGTTTTTTTTCAGAAGTCGGAGGTTTCAGAATTGGTATAATACCAGTGGAACAAGCTACCTCTTAGCTTTTGAAGATCTTATTTGTAAACCTGAACATACCTATGGTGAAATGCAGTAAAAAAAGTTCCAGTCATTGGAAACTAACGGAAAAGTTTCATCCTAGGATATATTTAGTTTAATTCAGACTTCAGTGTATTACAACTGCACAACCTGCAGTTAATAATAATAATAATAAGTTTTGACAAAAGTGGACACTTCTCTTTACATTATAACTTTTTCCAGTAAACTGCATTGTTTATGATTGCCAACTTTGGGGCACACGTTACTTAAAAGTGCATAAGAAAAAGATATCAGAAATTAATCTAAGGCTAAGCTTTAGGTCTGATATTCACTTGCTTGTAGTTTTCTGGTGTTCAACAAAGGTTTTTTTAAGCCTCCTGTGCATTTATAGAAGTTTAAGTTAAATGCATTCTGTCATTTCTGATAATCAGTTTAAGGATAATCAATATTTATTTTCAGAGATTTTTTGTTTATGATGTATTTATGGAGGCATAGGAACTGCTCTTTGAAATTAAACAGCAAATACTAATGTAACTGTATTTTTTAAATTCATAGAGAACTTGGAGAACAAGTGATGCTTATAAGCAATAGAACAGAATTATACAAAATGAAAATAAAATGGAGTTGATTTAGAAGTTTTTCCAAGTTCTTGTTGTTTATCTTGGTATGATAATAGCCTAGCTATATCGTGTATATGTACATGTATATCATGTATCATATATATCACATGTATATCATGTATCCTATGTTCATGCCTGTAAAAGATAACACTAAATAGAAGCAGTAATTTCAGGATCTGTCAGTCCAGCTGATCTCATTATCCCTGAATCAAAGTGCTTTTCAGCACTGAGATTGCAAGATTTTACTATTTTATAAACATATATTTGGTATTAAAAGCCAGATGTTATGCTCTGTTGTTTTGTCTGCAAAGAATGTAGTAAGATTAATTGACTGTGGTATGTGATCCATGACTTCTTAACCAAATAGAGATTTCAATGAAGGCTGGAGCTCTGAAATACCTACAGATTTAAGTATGTTTTATATTTTGTTGAATGAATTTGCATAAGATAATAATAAAAATAAGGAAATAATCCTATGCAAAATCTGAAGTATTGCATCAAGAAAGGCATTTTAAGATATTAAAATTGAATTCTGTAAATATATATCTTTAAATAAAAAGCAGTACCTATGTGTAAAATGAAGTAAATGGCTGATTATTATATATAATGGCTGTTATTTAAGAGACAGTAAGCTTTCATTTCAGCCTTTGTAAAGACAAATGTATTAAGAAAAAATGCAGAAAAAATTCTGTCTATTTACAGAAGTCCATATAGGCCACACTTTCACTGCTATTTCAGATATGAAGATAGGCTCACAGTTTCTCATCTCAGATCCAGCCAGAAACATCTCAAGCCATGCATGCTCCTGATCTCCAGCTCCATGTGTAGCCCAGCACATTCCTTCTGGGCAGAACACCACTGCCTTATTGTACTGAACAGGAAACATATGTTGCAGTCACACATCAGAGCCTGTAAATCAGGTTACCTTTTTTGTTTTTGTTAGCTTATTTACCTCTTTGTTTCCAGCAGGTGGAGAGCCTTCAAATATCAAAGAACATGCCCAGCTACTTTGTCATGCTTGAGAGGAAATACATCTACTTTTTCTCTAGGCAATAGGTAAAACCAGAAAATAACTTTCCAGTAATTAATTTTGTTTGAGTAATAATGGCTTCTGGTTTGGCCAGTTTCTGGTGTATAAGAATCAGGTGGGTTAAGATCCTAAGGCCTTTCCTGAATCTTTGCATTTAGCCTTGACTGCTTGTTTAAAAATGAAAAATGTAGCTCAACACAAACTTTTAGGCCAATGGAACACTGTCCTCAGGCTGAAGCCTAATGATGAAACTGGTAATTAATTTTAATCCATTCATATGCTAGTTTTATTAACAGCAAGGCAGATTTTTTGCATTGTTTATTACTCGGGAAGTTGATCGCTGGCAGATGTTTTTCTAAAATTGTTCTTTATTAAATGTCTTAAGTTGTTCTAGTAAAAGTGTTGTTTAGCACTGTCTTTTACTATTATCATAGCTATCAAAATATATTACACAACAGAACAGTGATCTAGAATTAAACAACATAAACTCAATTACATATATATTAGAAATATCTCCTTGAATTTAAATAGGAATTGCAAATAGTTTAAATAAGTTTAAAAGACAGAAACAAATCAAAGAGTATGTGGGGAAAGGTGTAAGAGGCCATTCTTACCATGTTGTTTTACCAATGTAAGAGGCCATTCATTTTAAATTTTATAGAGCAAGAGAACCCTATGAATCCCTATTCATCTTCCCACATGGACATTCCAGAAAATATTTCTGGTCTGAATATCATATTGGTCCACAGAGATTCACACTGTTTTATATAAGCAACCATACATTCTAGGGATAGGAGCAGAAATCAGATTTAGTGTCAAAGCTAATGACAGGAGCATGTATTCTAGCGTGAAAAACTTTTATGCCCCACAGGAAGATTATCTTGCTGGCTTAGTAAGGTGCTTTTGCATGACAAAATGGCAGTGCCTGAGCTGTCTTATGCCTAGGACAGCTCATGCACAGCTAGCCCTGATGATAGTACAGTGCTAAAATCTAACATTTCACTAGACAGGACTGTGTATACTGGAGCTTTAATTGTATTACAGTTTATTATAAATTATAATTAATTAATTATGATTTATTCCAAATTATTAATTAAACTGAACTTGAGTAGCCAAATGTAAAAAATCTCTCCTGGCACAGTGTCGCAGATGAAGCGACATTAAGGGAGATACTTTCAATTAAAAAGCCAGACAAATACATTTCTGGCTCGAAATCCACGTCATTGCACTTACATTAAAAGAGCTTTGAATTTAAAGAAAAATTACCAAAAATATCTGATTGCTAACATGATTAATTAGAAGACAACACATGTCTTCAAAACTCTTACAAAATCACCAGGTTTATAACCCAATTTTCAGACTTTGAAAGATTACTCACTGTTCTCTGGATAAAGAGAGATGCATTTAATAGTATTTTGGGACATTTTAAAAACTGCAATGCTAGTTTTATGACGGTTTATTGCAGTTATATATTAATACCAGAATATACTACTCAGAAAAGTAATAAAAACATGTGAAAAATAGTAAAGATATTATTGATGTTCAGTAGCCTATCCAGAAACAGGATAGGCTGAATTACTTATGTGGAGATATATATCCCTTATATACATGCAGTGTGTAGAAAATACCAGCACGTAGTAATACCTAAATAAGTGCATCTCTTTCTCTATTATTTTTTTTTTTTGCAATGTATCTGTGTGCTACAGTTGCTGTGTTGATTTGTAAATGTCATGAAGTAAAAAAATAATCTTTATTGCCTTCTACAAGTGAAATTAATTATTTAAAGTTTAGGAAGTTTTGGAATGTAACTCATTTGTGAATATACTAGGTAAGTATCGACAATATAAACTTGCAGTGACAAAAGAAATCTAATAATATCATTTTATTGATTTGCTAAAATGACAGCAACAAGCTTGGTTTGTTCTACTGTGTAAATGTTTTTATGTTACATTGCTGCTGAACTTGTTGATTTTTTTTAAATTATCATGTCCAGCACAGCAAAAATTACCTCTGTGCAAATGTGAGCTCTGTAAACAAGCACCAATACCAGGGCCTTTTATAACACATGAGGAAATAAAGATGCAGCTGAGGAACTCTGTGGAATAATCATTCCCCTGGTAATAGTTGCAACTCAGTTACTCTGGAACAATCCCTTTGCAGTTTTTTTCATAGAAGGATCTTTAGACCAACACCAAGAAAACAACAAAATGTTACTTAATCTGGATAATTAAGAGCCAAGGCTTCTCTCAAACCAAAATGGACCAGAGCAAGACAGCCACTGCATCTGAATGCATGACTTTTGTATGGAGATAATAATAATAAGCAAATAAGTAGAAATTTAATTAAGATTTTAATTTTTCAAGTGCTGTGCCTTGGTTAATAAGATATGTTGTAAGGTATATACTGAAACTGTATAGTATTTAATTTCAACTTTTATAGTCTAAAAATGTCTGTAATGTTCCATTCAAATTGTTTTGAAAAAGTCAACCAGAAAGTGAAAAGCTTTTGAAAGATTTTGTTGTTTTCTTTCTGGAATAGTCAGTATTTTTCAGGATATCTCTGTACACATAGGTTCAATGGATACTCCTTTTTTCTTAAAAAAAGGAAACTGCTAAAACAATGGGTGATTTGATGAGTTGCAAGATAATATTAAGCAGAGGAGAAAGCTTTTTCCAAGCTGTTCTAACAATGGTACAATTTTCTTCAACTTACTTGAACAAATGTAAATAAATTTCCTAACAGGTACAGGTCTTCGTAACATGTTCGTTTCAAAATATACACACTCCTTTTTTATTAAAAAATTATTTATCTTTCAAGATAAAGTGTTTTGAGGCATTAAAAATGAAACAAGTTTTACTTTCAATAAGATAGAAGGAAAACTCAGAAATGCAATGCAATGCACCGTACTTTAAACACAATGTATGACCTCTATAATACATTAGAAGACCTGCTTATAACTGGACCAGGACACATTCTTTAGCTAACAAATCTACTTGGATTCTACTGTGCCTGAAGTTTGTCTAATGGTAAATGAAGAAAGAATGGATTTTCATAATTGGCAACGAAATTCACCCTGGTGACTTAGGAAAATAGCACCCCAATGCAAATTAAATAGAACAGGCATTAGTGCAAAAGGAAATCCTTATAACTCTAATACTGGAGTTTCATGTTAAACATTGGCCTTTTGCATCTTTTTCAGCAGAAACAAAGAACTCTCAACACTTCTTGATGGCAGTCAAAACTTCATCAGGGAACTCATCAATATTGCAGGGAGTATATTCCTGCAACATATGTACATCTGAGGGAAAAACAGAAGAGAAAAAAGAGTCAATGTATTTTATGAAAGCCACATCTCTTACCTGTGACTCCTCACATTCCTTCTTCTAAAGGGTTAAAGAAAAAAATAGGATAGTGTTTCAACTTTGTTTGTTGTGTGCATAGATTCTGAATGAGGAAATGAAGCATGAGAAAGTACATTGTGTTTCAGCCAGTTCTAGGATAACAACCACTTTTTGTGGGACCTCTGGCTTGAAAAAAATATGATGAAATCTAAAGGTTACATTTTTTTCCCAAATCATTCACGTAACATAGATGTAGCAGCCTATATCACTGAGTA
>VZZY01022079.1:0-18981 GCA_013400335.1 Eurystomus gularis | reverse complement strand
CATATCTTCTAGGAAGATCTGTTTCATGTTCTTCCCAGGCACAGAGATGAGGCTGACAGGTCAGTAGTTCCTGGGGTGTTCCTTTCTACCCTTGTTAAAAATGGGTGTGATGTTTCCTTTCTTCCAGTCACTAGAGACTTCGCCTGACTGCCATGACTTTTGAAATATTATGGAGAGAGGCCTGGCAACTGCATCAGCCAATTCCCTCAGGTCTCTGGGATGCATCTTGTCAGGTCTCGTGGACTTGTGTGTGCTAATGTTTTCCCTCACCTTGTGCAAAATCTTGATGAGATTTCCTTTGATAGAGTTCTTTATGTAATTGTTTAATGTCACCTTTTCTCCTCCTACTCAATATGCTTTATAAAGTATTAGGTCATGAATATCTCAGGCAACTCAGAAAATGTAAAATAAAAATAAAAATTCTCATTTTATTTTCAGTACAAATGGAAATTGCACAGAGAAATACCTTCTTTTTACTTCATTTGTGAACCACAGTACAAAATTAATAAAGAACAGTATTTTTCAAATCCTGTTTTGGAACAGACTGTTATACTGTGTGGAGATCTCATCACATAAAAGCTGTTTGGAAAACTACTGATTTCACCTTAAAAAATAATTTAAGGCTTTATCATATGGAAAAAATGCCATAGTCATCCATGCAAAGTCATATTTTTTTCAAATTCTTTCTGATTTTCTATTGGATTGAAACCAGAAATCTAGAAAATTGTTTGTCACAGTCACAAAAATCTGTGACTGGAAAAACACAAAAGTGTTTTAACTCCTGACTACATCACAATGCCACTGCAGCTGGAGTGCTGCAGTCAACAGCTACTAGCTCTTCAGAAGGGATAGAAAGGGAAGGAGAGGTGGTTGGGTGGCCGTGTATGTTAGGGACAGTTACTGATGTTTAGAACTTAATTATAGTGATGATATGATTGAATGTCTGTGGCTCAGAGTCAGGAGGAAGGCCAACAAGGCTGATATCATGGTCAGAGTCTGTTATAGGCCACCCAATCAGGACAGAGAGGGAGATGAAAGATTCTGTAAGCAGCTGGGAGACGTCTTGTGATTGCATGTCTTTGTTCTTGTGGGGGACTTCAAATTACCAGATGCCTGCTGTAAGTGCAACAGTAGAGAGGGAACAGTTCCGGAGGTTCCCAGAGTGTGTTGAATATAACTTAACTTATGCAGCTGGCAAGTGAACCTACCAGTGAAGGTGCCCTGCTGGACCTGCTCTTTGTGAACAGAGAAGGACTTGTGGGTGATGTGAAGGTTGGAGGCCATCTAGGGCACAGCAATAATGAAATGACTGAGTTCTCTATTGTTAGAGAAGTAAGGAGGAAGGGGCAGCAGAACTNGCACAGAAGCAGGCCATCCCCATGTGCTGTAAGACAAGCTGAAGGCAAAAAAGACTAGCCTGTCTGAACAGGGAGCTTTGGCTGCAACTCAGGGAAAAAAGGAGAGTTTATGGCCTTTGGAAGAAGGGGCAGGCCACACATGATGACTACAAAGATGCTGTGAGACTATGTAGGGAGAAAAAAAAAGTCCTGCCTGACTAATCTGATGTCCTTCTACAACATGGTCACTTGCTTAGTGGGTGACGGAAAGGTTGTAAATGTTGTTTATCTGCACTTTACTAAAGCCTTTGACACTTTTTCCCACAACATTCTCCTGAAGAAACTGGCTGCTCAAGGCTTGGATGGTCATATGCTCTGCCAGGCCCAAAGAGTGGTGGTAAATGGAGTTAAATCCAGTTGATGGCCAGACACAAGTGGTGTTCTCCAGGAATCAGTACTGGGGCCAGTCCTGTTTAACATCTTTATCAATGATCCGGATGTGGGGATCGAGTGCACCCTTAGTAAGATTGGAGATGACACCAAACTGGAGGGAAGTGTTGACTTTCTTGAGAGTAGGGAGGCTCTGCAGAGGAACCTAGACATACTAGAATGATGGGCAAAGACCAACTGTATGAGTTTCAATAAGGTTAAATGCTGGGTCCTGCACTTTGGCTACAACAACCCCTGGCAATGCTACAGGCTTGCAGAGGAGTGGTTGGGAACTTACCCAGCAGAGAGGGACCTGGAGGCATTGATGGAGAGCCAGCTGAAGATGAGCCAGCAGTGTGCCCAGGTGGCCAAGAAGGCCAACAGCTTCCTGGCCTGTATCAGGAATAGTGTGGTCAGCAGGACCAGGGAGGTGATTTTACCCTTGTATTTGTTGCTGGTGAGGCTGCATCTCAAGTACTGTACTCAGTTTTGGGCTCCTCACCACAAGAAGGACATGGAGGCATGTCCAAAGAAGGGCCACAAAGCTGGTGAAAGGTCTAGAGCACATGACTTAAGAGAAGTGGCTGAGAGAACGGGGGTTGTTTAGCCTGGAGAAAAGGAGGCTCAGGGGAGCCCTTATTGCTCTCTCCAACTATCTGAGAGGACCTTGTAGAGAGGTGGAGGGGTTGGTCTGTTCAGCCAAGTAACAAGTGACAGGACAAGAGGAAATGGCCACAAGTTGTGTGGAGGGAAATTTAGATTGGGTATTAAGAAGAATGTCGTTACTGAAAGGGTTATCAGGCACTGGAATGAGTTGCCTAGGGCAGTGGTGGAGTCTCCATCCCCAGAGGTATTTAAAAGACATATAGAGGTATTGCTTAGGGATATGATTTAGATGAAGACTTGTCAGTGTTAGGTTAACGATTGGACTTGGTGATCTTGAAGGTCTTTTCCAGTCTAGGCAATTCTATGATTCTGTACTATGAGTAGCATTGAGAATATAAAGTGAACATGAAAAAGTTGCAACCTATTTTTATGCATTTAATCAAATATATCCTGCTATTAACATATAAACAGCACAGAACTCTTGAGTGTGACCATAAGTTAAAAATATTCACCACTCATTGGGGGCATTCATTAAAATCACTGACTTCAGCACAGAAAAACCCTGAAGTTAAACATATGAATCATCATGTACTTTCATGACTGTTTTACATGTTCAGAACCAAACCTTGTACCCTGCTGCCTGAAGATGGGGAAAAGCATGAGTAGTGGAGATATGTGACAAATAATAAAAACCCTCTTGTCCAAAATATAGCTTGATATAGGCTACATTAAGTTAATAAGGGACAAAAACCAGAACTAGAGTAGCACCCATTGCCTTTTACCTCTAATTACATTGAAGAGAACAATAGAGGATGTGATTATCCACCATTTTCATACCACTTTCATATGGGAATAAGATTATTTCTAATGTAGATGTCTGAGTTTCTGGCAGCTCCATTATTTCATGTTTTCATCCTATGACCTTAAATTGACTTAAAGGGACTTGAATGCCTCTCAAAGGAGGGGACAAAAATGAGAAACGTAAACTGAAAATTCTCCACTTTTTTTTTTTAAACCTACTTTAACATACGTACTATATTAAGTATGAATTATGAAGGAAATTGTATGTATATTCTGACATTTGCCCCACAAGTATCCAGCTGTATAGGAGATTCATATCATGATACTGAAAGCTCCCACAATTGAAGAAGATAGGACAGGGGAATAAAAGAATTTTGGTTGAAGAAGAGAATATTAAAATAGCATTATTTTAACTAATTTTACAACCTAATTAAGAGGAAAACATCTTACAAATCCCTCTAGCCTTCCCAATGTTCAAAGTTTATGGAATAGGCTTTCCTATAGTTACAGTATTAGTACGTGAAAAAGTTCTTATCCACTAAGTGACCTTCTCATAGAATTTGGTTAGTTTCTTCAGAAGGAATAACCTCTCAGTGTTTGATCAGGATGCAGTGGCTGGAGTAAGTACAGAAAAGAAAATATTTTGCTTGACAGTGTGGTTGAGGATCTGAGGACTGGTGATTGTCTTACTATATTTGTTCATAGAAACTCTTAATTTCTGCAAAATATTAGGACCACGGGAAACTTATGGATCACTCTGTCTCCCCTATGCAAGAACATTACGCTGCAAAACAGTTACCAAGAACTGAGCTGCACAGATTTGTTGCAAGATCAAGGTGGAAATTTGCTGAAAGGAAAAAAAGTGACAAAGCAAAATTAGTAGCATTTTACCCAAGTGACATGTGCATACTTAATTTTTTGCAGATGTATAAGCAAAGTCTGAGTTGTCTTTTTACAGCATCAGCAGCAATGAATATCATCTTTCAACTGCTGTACTCCTAGAAGTTTTGATATCTAACATTCTGAATCCTGAAACACTTCCATTGCACTTTTAAGATTCCAGAGTAACTTAATAGAGTCAAAAGTTAGAGAGGGGAAACAGCAACAGTGCAAACCTGCGTTGGTGCTGAAAGTCTCCCCAGAGCATCTTTTCTTCCACCCAGGCTGGCTGGACAGAGCAGCCTCTCCATCAGACACTATGAGGAGGCTGTACAACATCGAGTGATAATGTAGGGCACAGACACATTTTGAGATGTGTAACTGGCACAGTGTGGTGCTTTCTCACTGGTGTGAGCATTAACAGATTACAGATAATGGCATAGGTATGTGTAAAGCTGGAGGGCTCACATCTCCAAACTACTTGCATGCACCTCCAAGAGTGAGCAGTGCTACTAGCTGTGAAAGTAAATGATACTAGGAGAATCAAATTTTTTTTACCTATGATATAACAATAGTGGAATAGTACACAACTTGTGGTAAGAAATATCAGGAATAAACCAATTCAGGCAAATTTAGGCAGCTGCTTAAAAGCACTGTGCAAGCAGCACTGTAACTCATTCTGAATTACTTTTCTTTCTTTATTTTGTACTTGTTTTCTCGTTTTATATTTATATATATTGATATTCTCTTTATTTCTTAAGAAATTCATTTTTCCTGTTTAAGGAATCCAGAAAGGTAAGAAGGTAAAAACCAAAAAAGGTAATGATTTTATATTACAATATCAGAGAAAACTGTCTGACAGTAACTTCAATCTGGTGACTCTCCAGATAAAGAAAAAAAGTCTTAAATCTTATACTTCAAATCATGCAGCTCTGAGTCGGTTCATAAGGAAAATTTCAGCAAATGTTTTGACCAGCTAGTAAGATTTCATCTTATCTTTTAGGCATTTAGCTCTGGAAGGAAAAAATACGAAGAGAATACTAAGTCAAAATACATAAATATTTTAAACTTTCTTTAAACATGGTATGTCATCTTAGAAAGAGTAGCAAAACTATTTTAAGAAACAGAAATACACTCTTTCCTATTTTGTTAGGTGTATTAAGGAAATAATGAAGTATACATAACAATGCCAAATTTATTTTAAAGGTAAAATATAAAATAAACTTTCTTTTATGTGAAATAATACCAATCAAAGTAATATTTTTGCAACTATGCAAAGGTGTTTGTGTTTTGTTTAAATATCTTTTATTAGGGAAACCTATTTCTAAGCTAACTATGAAGGAAAACAATGATTTCAAGATTACATAGTGTACATTGTCTTGTTTTGTGGATCAATATTTTCTCGTTTACTCTTCTTGTTGAAATGCAAGGGTTGCAGTTTGGCTGAAATCGTTCTCTGACAAGCAAATCTTTCTATATTATCCTTATAGGAACACACTGTTAGGGGGTTACCATGGTTTTTTCATTCGTTTTCTGGATAGAGAAGCCATCATAACCGAAAGATGAACATTGCAGGTGTGACCACAACGTGTTTAGAATATTTTTGTGACAGGAAAAAAACTTTGTTGTTGCTGTTGTTATTAGCCTCTGTACAGCAAACAATACACTTTTCATCATAAAAGGTTGTTACCCTATTATGAATGTATTAAATATATTTCCCTAAAAGGAGCACTGCCTTTGTAATCACATAAATCTGAGTGGTTAGACATTGGCTGTATTCTGTATGTTATAGGTTATGTCTATGTATTCCACAGGAAAAAAGTATAAAAGGAAAAATTTTAAGCATGAAAAGGAAATAAGATCTCTGCAAATGAAAATGGGATAAATGCTGTAAAACAGTTACTTTTGGCAGTTGAACTTTTGTTTCACTGAGCTGTATGAAAGTAAGTACATGCACTAACTCAGACTTTTGGAATAGATTTTTATTATTTAACTGTATGTACATTAGTGGATGTATGATTAGTGAGGAAGTCCACATCATTGATTAGATTGGCCAGCCTGTGATTCAGCTAATCTAGATTCAGATTTTTGCTGTGTGATGGGTTTTAAGAGCAATAGCTTCCTACAAGTACAGATAGAAGATGAACAGGATTTTTTGAGAGCACCACAGCATTTAAGTGCCATTGAAATCAATATGGTAGTGAGATCCAAAAACGCACTTAGGCGTCTGAAGTACAAGGTAGTCATCTGAGACCCAGAGGGTGATTTAATAGCCTTTAGGTACTAAGAGTCAGAAGGCATTTTAAGTTTTCACTTGTCTCGTTGCACTGAAGGCCCAGGAGTTACTCCTGCTGCTTTGGCAGAAGAGTGCATTGAGGGTGCCTTCACTCCCCATAGTAAGACTAGGCTGCTGTACAACTGAGGTGGGAGTCTTGTGAGGGAGTCTTATGTGACTACGAAATTTAATATTTTTGGCTATTTTGGAAGAAGGGCCCAAGCTTGGTTTCTCATTTTGAGACTATTTCTGCTTATATCTGATGTTCCACACAAAATCTAGACGGTGTCCAGGTCACAGTTCTGCCTTGCACTCACTGGCACAATAGCCTATTCGCTAGAATACGCTCCTGCTCCTGCTCTCCTCCTCCCCTGTTTCCAGTCTTAAAACAAACAACTAAACAAAACCAGACAGCAATTCTGACAGCAATATCTAACCAAATAGGCGTTTCAAACTTACACATCCTTAGTTCACTGTACTGGTTTGTTGTATACATAAGATTTCCCTCCACTGGATAGAGAAGCTGCATGCATTAACCACTGCCAGCTTTCAAAAACTTGCCACATTTTAGTCTTGTAAACCCGTTTGTCCTATTTTACATTTTTGTGTACCTGAATATTTCTAAGAGGTTTACTTTTTCTGCATCTGAGCTTTTCTATATGCTTGATATAATATTTCCCCACCTCTCTTGGGTATTTTGAGGATGATAACAATAATTATTGTATGATTATTGCATTTTTTATAACAAGTGCAATATAAATACCACATATCTATTTCCTAATATTACATTTTAAGAAAAAACAAAGTCATTCCAGATTATTGCAGTGCAGATAATCTGAGTTACCAGAATTATAACTACTGAAGGGAGCAATATATTATCATTTTGTCATGAAAATTCCTGGACCATGTCCACACTTGGGCTTTCATGAATTATGGCCACCTGCACAGTTGTTGGACTAGAGCAGGGGTCCTCAAACTACGGCCCACGGGCCAGATATGGCATTCTTTTTCCTGTTTTTTTGTGCACTACTACAAATAAAATATGTGCAGTGTGCGTAGGAATTCATTCATTTTTTTCCAAACTATAGCCCAGCCCCCGACAGTGTCTGAGGAACAGTGAACCAGACCCCTGTTTAAAAAGTTTGAGGACCCCTGGACTAGAGGTAGTACTTTTCAAAGTGCTGTCAAGGTCAAAATGAACAAATTGAAACAGAAGTATGTTTCTAACAAATATCAATTTTCATAATAAATAAAGAAAGCCTAGTCCTTCAGCATGGACTAGCAAACGTAGCAAACTGGAAAAATTTCAGCCTTTACAGGGAAAGAAAAAATCATTCACATGAAAATTGTTTTACATAGGTATAAGAAAGAACTATCCAATTCTAAAAGATGAATTATATGAATTTGGAGAAATATATATTACATTAATGCTAAAATTTTTGAAAGAATTCAAGTTTGCTGATATCTTAACATTAGCGAGAGTTCTGGTCGCTGCATCTCTCTAAATACATAGTACATATTTTTAAAAAATGCAGGTAGAGTTGACAATGACAATGAAATTTACAGAACATCTTCCAGTCAAGGATGTAGATTAGAATGGTTTGTCAGGGAGGAGCAATGAATGAGAAGGAATGGTATGGGGAAGTTCAATAGAGAGTTCAACATTATTCATTATGCAAAAGCTAATGGTACCCTAAATTAGCAAGGTTACAATTAATAAAAGGGAATAACTTAAAGCATTGAGATTAAAACAAAAAAGGAAGTACTCTGTTCTCAGACACATAACTCATAGGCTATCTGTAAACTCTTTCCCCTGCTTTCCTTTTTCTATCCTTCCTTTTCTCTCAGTTCAGCAGCATTGTAAGTTTCATACATGCATGACAGAAGGAAAGTTTGCTTCCTGTATCCCCCTTAAAAACTCCCTTTTATTTGCCTCTGCAGGCAAAGAGTTTCTGCAAGTTATTGATAGGATTGGTGTTATTTGAAAACAGTGCAAATTAGATAATGTAAACGTAAACATTTAGAATGTAAATATTCATTCTTATATAATATTCCATTAAAGTACTGTAGATGAATGTGTGTGTACCTATACATGTAAATTATATACTGCATTATCTATAGAAAACATATATAAAACATCTGTGCAATTGGTTCAAAGAGCGTATGAGAAAATGATCAAACATTGAGGGCTACAAAGGAAAAAGTTTTAGCTTTGGAAGCTATTAACATGCCGACTGCGAGAAGCTAGGACAATATGCCTCAAGTTGCACCAGAAGAGGTTTAGACTGGATATTAGGAAAAAATTCTTCACCAAAAGGGTTGTCAGACATTGGAACAGTCTGCCCAGGGAAGTGGTTGCATCACTATCCCTGAAGGTATTTAAAAGATGTTTAGACATAGCCCTGTCCTGGTTTGAGCTAGAACCAAACAAATTCTGTTCAGTGATTTTACTTTTCAGCTAAGTCTCTTCTAAATAACTGCAATTCCTGAAGTAAACAGCATATTTTCGCAGACAGTGTCTGCTTCTACAAGTGATTATGCATGATGTTTACAGTTACTGCCAAGAAAGGCTCCTGTTTATTCTTGCTCCTATAGAAATGAAGGTCACTGCTAAAGCTAGTGACTAACAAGGTATTTCATTCCATATACATCATATTCATTATAAAGCTGAGGGATCACAAGGATGAAGACCTCTTTTTCAATGACTGGTGTCAGAGGAGGACTCTGTCCATTCTTTTGCCTTCAATACCAATCTATGTGTTCCCGAATCCAGTTCTCGAATCCAGCCCTTGAATCTGGTTCCCATCTGCCACTGAGTCCAGTCTGGGACTTCCCCAGTGCCTGCCCTCAGCATCAGTGGTGATGGTGATGTAATTGCCATCAGAAGGGTTGGGTTTGTTGTCGGTTTTGTATATATTTCATTTTATTGTTACAGTTTCATTAAAACTTTTTCATTTTCTTTTCTGGTTCATAAGTCTCTCTCCCTTATTTCTTTTCACCATTGGGCAGGCACAGGTATTAATAGAGAGCATTTGTCATTTGTCTAGTGGGTAGCCCAGCCCTAACCCTTCACATGCACAAAGTGACATGGCTTAGCGGTGGACTTGGCAGTGTTAGGTTAATGTTTGGATCTTAAAGGTCTTTTCCAACCTAAATGATTCTATGATTCTATACAGTGATTTGAGTAGCTAACTCTCTTTGAATCCAGTCAGTAAAGACCAGGTCATTGTCCCAGTGTTTTAATGAAAGTGAAGGAATAAAAACACCTTCTGCTAAAATTCTCTGAGTAAACCATGATTTAATTTGTTAAAAAAATTGAAGTCCCAAATGTAACATTTTGAAAGAAAAGCAGATTTACTACAACATGAAAATATTACAGCCTCTTTGTTTTTTGAGTTTAAATTTTCAGGGAAAAGCAGGTAGTTGAATACATTTTACATAGTTTAAAGCAGTGCTTTCCATTGAAAACTGTGTTTGTATTTTCAATAGATTCTAGTTTGATAACTGTGAAATTCTCAATGTAATTATTTTAACTGTGTTTCTTAGGCTTAAATGTCAAAAAAATTAAACAAATCTTCTTTGATACCTGTCTTACATGAGGTTAAAAAAAATAGGTAGGGCAACCTAAGTAACAGAATTCTTTTAATGTGAAGTGTATCTAAAAGCCCTGTATTTATTGGAGAAACAGCTAAATTTCCTGGCAAATACTCAATTCTTAAAAAGAAATTCAGGGTTACCCACACAAGATCACATAAATAAGAAAAACTGCATAACCAATGTGAAGCATATTTGTTTAGAAACTCTGGAAAAAGACATAACAGCACACATTTATTTAGCAAAAGGTCATAATTCTGTACTATGTATAAACATAGGCACTTTGAAAAGGAATGAAGAACTGATCTAAAAGCCAAACATACTATTATTTATTGTTCAGTGACAAAACAATGTTTCTCATCACAACAAATTTTCTCTTGATGTAGATTTTGGTAATGATGCACAAGACCTCAAACCCATAATGGGCAAGCTAAAACTTTGCTGATTTCTCATAAGTTTGCTTACATTGTAAGACATAAATTTGACAGTAGAGCTCAAGTCAATACTATATGATAAAAAAATACCATGGGCATTTGAAACACATCTCTTCCTACAGTATATGGTGTATCAATTGAAGCAACTAAGAGGAAATTCACAGTCAGCATACTTCATTTTCCTTCTTACAATATGGGCATCCAGCTCACTGGTTCCTAACTTAATTTTTAAGCCGAAGAACATCATCCTTCAGCATTAATTGACTCAAAAGGTTATTGTTGTTATACAGGGACTACTAGGTTGGTTGAACCTTTGCAGCATATTTCTGATGGATGAACATAAATTATGAGCTCAACTTTATATCTTATTTTATTTATATCTATTTTATATATATACACAATATTTTATTTATAATCAGGTCATATAATACACTGAGTTTGAAGCACTTTTCACTCGAAAGTCAGCAGTTATGGTGCAAGTAAAGAACACCATAAAAATTACTAAAGCATTCCCAGAAGATGAAGAATGACTGAAGAGATATTTGACAGAGAATGAAATTTCCTTCCTGCAGAATTCTTTATTTTAGGAACCAGACTTCATAATATCTCATTTTAGTGATATTACAGAGCTGTCTCATCTTTAAATTTGCAGTTGTGGCTTCCATTTCCTCTGTTAAGGATGGAGAACAGCAGAACACTATGTCTTATAAATGCTATGCACACTTCATCTTTTAGCAACACTTTATATTTCTTTCTGAATTATAGCACTATTTGTGTAAAAGAAAATTCAGCACTGTAAGAGAATCAAACTGGGTCTATCTCACAGAGAAACTGTTTTCCATATTTTTTCAAAGTTTTATGGCCATAGATTAGTAAGAAATGGCTTTATCTAGCTACAACAGTATTAAGCATAGCATGTGTTCACTCTTAGATGAATAAAAGTTAATTTTCCCCAAGCTGCAAACATTTTTATTCTTATTACTATATTGATGTTTTTGAGTTCATGATGCTAAGGTTTCCAGTCTCAGGATGTGTGTTGGTTTTGGCTGGGATAGAGTTAAGTTTCTTCATAGTACCTACTATAGGGCTGTTTTGAATTTGTGCTGGAAACAATGCAGATCACACAGGGCTGTTTTAGTTACTGTTGAGCAGTGCTTACACAGAGTCAGGGCCTTCCCTGCTTCTCACATTACCCCAACAGTGAGTAGGCTGAGGGTGCACAAGAAGCTGGGAGGAGACACAGCCAGAACAGCTGACTCCAACCGACCAAAGGGATATTCCATACTGTATGACATCACACACAGAAATAAGCTAGGGGTAGGGTTGGTGTGACGACGAGAGAGAGAGACTCCTCTGCAAAATCCAGACTAGCAATTTATTTCAACTTCACTCACAGGTCCAATATATCACGACTGCAGGTCTTATGGATACAATCGAAGAATGCACCATTGCAATTTAAAAAACAATACACAGGATACACTATTGCAAAAGGAAGTGATTCCCAGAAATATAATACTATGGATTAAAAGCATGCTAGATATTAATACCTTAATTACAGTCTTAAAACATGCCAAATACCACATGGGTGTTTCTTAATCACTTACCCTTTCTCAGTTAACGGGTCTCAATCCCAAGGGAAAATATCCTTGCAAGACATCTGAGGGGAAGAATCTCATCCAGTCCAGCTGTATTGTAGGAAAAACTTCTCCAAATTCTACCCAAAAACTTACAGATTTTATCCTTTAAGGACTGAAGGGGGAGTGTGGGGTGAGGTGGGGGGGCTGGCGGTGCTGAGGTATGCCTGAGGAAATTGGACTACCTGGAATGTTTATCTTTGGTGGTGATGGGATTTCCCCTTACCTTTTCATGAGCACATCCTACTGCATTTACTAATTTTGTGATGTCTGGCTTCAAATGGTTGAAATGAGACTCAGAGCAAAATGCTTGCTATTTGGGTTTGGGTTCCATTCCAGTTTCAGTCCTTGGTCCCCTGTTTAATCATTTTGGGTAACTTAGGGCTGGGTCAGTTGTCACGATGCGGACGGGCTGGGCATTGGTCAATTGGTGGTGAGTAATTGTTTTCATTTGCATCACTTGCCTTTCTTGGAGTTTGTTTCTCTCTCATTGTTATTTTCTTTTTAATTACAATTTATTATCATTATTGTATTTTATTACAATTATTAAACTGTTCTTGTCTCAATCTACAAGTTTTCTCACTTTTGCCCTTCTAGCTCTCTTCCCCCCATCCTGCTGGGGTGGGAATAGGCGAGCAGCTGTGTGGTCCTTTTCTGTAGGGCTGCTGTAAATTCACTCATCACCCAGCCTGCATTTGTGCTTGGGATTGCCTCGACCCATGTCCAGGATCAAATAAATAAAAAATAAAAGAAAAACCTGTGAAGAAAAAACTCAGGGTAGCTGACATTTTCTGTCTCCAGAAATCACTTGGGCAGGAGTCTGAAGCTATTACTCTATTAGTAATGTTGTCAGTATCTTTCCTAGAGTAATGACATTGATTTATATTACTACAGGCTGAGCTTAGAAGCTTTTAGATATGACTTTTTTTGAAATGCAGCTGCTATCCTTGGTTAGAACTACAAGTATGTGCAAAATTTTTCTAAGACATCTGGGTAGAAGTGTTGATTAAGTAGTCCTGTACATAGGACAGTACAAGTCTTTTGCATCCTATACAAATAACTACTGAAGTTAAAAAGACTAAGCTGGCATTTTAAAATTGAACATTATGCCTTCAGGCCAAAACATGTTTTCTTGATGTTTGATACTGAACTGTAGACATACACAGTGGCCCAGCACAGGTGTCCTGTATAGGACAGGTGTCCATGAATGTTATCCAACAGCCTTCTTTGCCTACAGTGCATGTCTTTATAACCTAATTTACATACACTCTATTTGATTTCTTTTTTTGTTTTATCCTGATACCTAGGTTGACCATGATGTCTGTGTAGAGAGAATTTAAGAAGAGTAAGCCTCTAATTTAGGCAACTAACTAAAATAACAGCTGTGAATACCCTCTCTCTCTTCCCATTATATATATAAATTTGTCAATCTTTTGTTATATATAACAAATTGCAACTTACTAACATGAGTAACATGCTGAATACTAGAATATAAAGCTAGATTGGCAAAAATTAGTAACAAGATTTTTTGTCAATGAAATATTGTCCGAGCAAAAGTAGAAATTCCTGAGGCTAGGCAGAGCTGTAGTTTAGAAATACTCTTGAACCAGCAAAATAATAGGACAAACCTATTCTATTTAGTCTGATAGAAGAACATGAATTATAAATCACACTCTATTACTTGCTTGTTGCTTGATAACCCAATTATATGAGAACAGCATTTACAGCTTACCAGTGACCAGAAGTTTTAAAATTGTTTCATTCTCTTCAGTGACCATAGAATGATCAGCATTTATTTACAGTTGATTTAAGGAAGAAGTAAATAGAACCTTGTCTATTCTAAGCAAATAGGGGTTTTTTGTTTGTTTGTTTTAATTTTTTTTCACTCAGCTGGAAATCTGTTAGGGTTTTTTCTTTATACAAAAAATGCATTTACCAGAAAATATTTTTTGGTATAATTTTCCATTTCTTTGCTTAAGAATTTGAATTTCAAAGGACTACTTAAATGGGGAGAACAGAGTCACAGTCATATATGTTCTTCTCTCTGTTGTCAGAGAGAAATTAAACTTTCAAAAGGAAATTTATATATGATTACAGATTTGATGAGCCCTTTAACTATAAACCATGTATACTGCCATTGACACCTTAAGTGTTGTGACAGCATATCAGAGCTGTGAGAAATTTAAAATTATTTAATACAATAACCAAAACCAAATTGATGCTATATGTCCATTACATCCAAGGTGTTATTTATTTATTTATTTATCTATTTATTTATTTATTTATTATTCCTGAAGATAAAGTCCACCAGAATGGCTTTTGAAAAAAATTATCTTCATCTCTCATATTTACTCTTGCAAAAGAAGAAATGACTTATTGTCTACAAAATATAACTACTAATTTATTTTTTAATTTGTTATAAACCATATAAAATAATTCTGGAAGTATAAGGAAGGAAAGTCTAATTAATATTATATCATTTAGAACTGCAAATATAATTTTGGCATTCATGAGGCTAAAACAACAGACTTCTCATGCATCTGTGTGCTTATGTTGAAAGATACATTTGCCCCTAATAAATATTTCAGTAAAAGCAATGAGAAAGAATGAGGGAGAAATTAGAATGTAAAAAAAGTTTTTGAAGCTTGTTGTAGATTTTATTTTCATTGATACCTTATTAATTTACTGAAAACAAACTTTCCTCCTTGTTGTATATTTGCCTTTGGAACGAGGTCTCATACAAGTCAGTGAAGTATAAAGTAACTCATTTTTTTCCCCACTTTTCAATTTTTTTCAAATATGTATGTAATTACAGCTGTTGCAAGCAATATCAGTAAGTATGGAAAAGAGGAAACAATAAAAGAAAGAAAACATAACTGCAAAACTTGAATTACAGAAATGAGGCTTCTGGAAATTGCTATTTTCCATGACACAATTCAGTTAGCTTAGGAAAGAAAAATAAGGAAAAAAATATAGTGGATCCAGAAATTTAGTGGAAATGTAGTAGCAGTTAAATTTGAAAAATGCATACAATCTTTCTTTTTAACCAGTTCCACAGAATAGGAAAATGAATTGCCTTCCTGGACTATTGCACTAGGAAATCTCTAGTTTGGACTTTTCTTCCTTTGTGCTGACAATCACTCTCAGATGCAGGTTTTTCCTACGATCAATGTACTATCCTAAAAGGATAAACAAACCATGAAGTCTAATGAAGCTACTGAAGAGGGGTCACATAGCAAACTTACAACTAAGACTTTTAACATCCAGAGCCACATTTTTTTTTCCCTCACAAAGTCTTTAGTAGAGAAACATAATTAAACCACATTTTTTTTTAATTGATTCTGATTTAGTAAAAAGAATTTTTGAAGATTTAAATCTACTCACATGGAGAAAATCCTGTATTAAAATTTACAACAGTCAGTTTTATAGGTTGTTTGGTTTGCTACACAGGATACTATGCAACCAGTTTTATCTTGTTAGGTCTTTTAGAAATTACAGGTCTATCATATGTGAATTTGCGCTGGATTAAAGAGACTCAGAGAATAGGCATGATAGTTGAAACAAAATTTATTTTTTAACATGGTTAGAAATTTTGTAAAATGTCTTTTTCAAATCTATTGCTCAACCATCCATGAATAGAATAGGTTCTTTATTAATCAATACTGTATGCAACTGAGTTGTTATAAAGATTTACAACAGGACTATTGGGATTGTTATTATGTGGACTTTTAGTTAACGACCTAAAATTTTAGGACGAAAAAAATATTTTAATAGAACAGTTTTAGCTAACCTATCTCCTGGTAAACAATTTCTAAGGTCCAGAATAAAGAATTATCTGACTGAGAACAGGAAGAGAATAAATAATATGTCATACACATATCAAGGCCAGTGATGTCCTTCCATGGAGGCAGCAGTTTTTGCATTTTAGTCAATACCTAATTTCCTCCAGACTAATTAGATTGATTTTTGGGATGCAATTATTGCAGAAGAAGGAATACCCCTTTTGTAGATTCAGAGGGAAAGGGATATTCATGCAGCATTGGAAATATGTGGGAATAATTTCATTGAATGTTTTCATCAATCTTATTTACACAAAAAAATAAGGAATGCAGTAGGAAAATCTGATAATGAAACAGAGCTGGGAGGTTTTATACATAAGGAAATAAAGATGTCATACAGGAAGATGTCATACAGGAAGATTATCCCAAAGACTTAAATAACAGAAACAGAATGAAGTGTACTAGCACAAAGTGCACTGATACATACCGATGGAGTCATCATAAGCATTAACAGTATTAGATATTCAGAAACTATGAGTGAATTCTTTGAAAAAGTGGTACAAAACTGACTTACAAAATTTAAATTATACACCTAAGATTAATTTTCTTTTGTATTTGTTGGGTCTTTGAGCCTTGATTTTTATGTTCAAGTGTAGTTCTACAGTCATAAAAAAATCCAAACTGGCAGTATTAATTTGTGATTTGTTGCAGATTAAAAATCATATCAAAGCAGCAGGTTGTAGAACTTGGATGAAAGTTTCAGATTCTCATTTCATTTTTTTTTCAGAAAACACAAAATCTTTTTTTCTTGCTTTTCTAGAATTTTTTATACTAGTTGTTTTGATAGGAGAGAGGATATTTTTCCGTCTTGTTGTTTCACTGGGAATACAAGTTTTAAACGCTTTCCTTCCCCTTGATCAGATGATTTGATCAGCATTATATCTTTGTTGAATTTGTCCAAAGACAAAAGATGAAGGTCAATTTTGAGGGTTTTTTTTGAGAATGTAGGGTGTTTGTTTTGGGGTTTTTTGGGGGTGGGGAGGAGAGGATGGAGTTCTTATTTTCTTATGATTCCTTTTGTTTTTTGGTTTGTTTCCCTTACGGTATATCTAGAGAAAGTGCCACTTAAATCTTCAAGGAGTAATAAAAGAGCAAAATGTGAGAAATGCAAATTTACTGAAGAAGTGTTAAACACTCTACTAAAAGGCTGCTGCATATGAATTCATGTCAATATATCTCACTCCAGTTCCAAGTATCCACAAAAAAATTAATCAAGATTTTTTTTTTTGCCAGGTTAATTTAGCCTGTGTTGATGTTTCATCCACACGTCTGTGTACAGATATGCTTTGTTGTGCTTTCTAATTCACCGGTCACACAGCAGCATTAGATTCTAGTTTTCTATGATATCCAGTCATTTCACTGCCCAGGGTTTTTTGATGGAATCATGAGACAAGGAAGAGATTGATGTGGCTTCCTTGACCTTGGTGGTTTGTGGGTTTTTTCTTTCTTTCTTTTTCTCCTTTTTTTTTTTTCTTTTTTTTTTCTTTTTTTTTTTTTGTTTTAATTGTTGTCAGGACACAATCATCTGAATCTAAGAGTTAGGGAGTGTTTAAAATCCTTTCTATGTGTATAATCAAGGTATATACATTTACATCAGTCTCCAAATCCTTCACAGTTTCTGGAGAACTGACTTTTCTGGGAAGGAGGTTCAGGGGAGGGATTGTTTCACATTTGACACCTGCAGCTATTTGTAGTGTGGATACAAAGGACTTGAGACAATGAACTCTTAATGTGAAAGCAGCCCATTTGTAGTAAGTATTTACTCAGATACTATATTAGAGGGGATATTCCTGCAGAGTTTGTTTACTTATTTATTTTTATATCTGTGTCTTCTAAGAGGTTTTCTAAGGAAAAACAAATAAACATATTTATTTTGTATTGAGGCAGCTTTTGTTTCACTTACAGAGTAAGTGATCTATCCTAGTGTAAGCAAGGATTCATAGGTATGTCATATGTTTATGTAAGGCTGTGTTTACATGACTTTATACTTATTAGGACATGTTACAACTCTCTCCACAAATAGAGGAATTTACATTTGTCCTGTGATCCTAATTACTTCTGGTTTTCATAAAATAAAATAAAACTTAAAAATCAATCTTTTGATTACTTGGTTAAATTTCAAAGTCTATAGCAACAATAAACAGTAGTAAGTTGTAAGAGGTCCTATTTTTTAATTAAAATATATTTACAATATTAAATATTTCTGCTCTCTAAAATAGTTCTATCTGAGATTTCTTAGACATCTCTAGTTATTTTTTGCTGAACTGGTAAAGAAAACCGTAAAGTAGTGAAGTGTTATGGAAGACCATTGTTGAAAAGAATTACTACAACATTATATATGTGGCCTTCCAAAGCTTTTATTACCTTTCATTGGAAGATATTCTCTAAATAAATCACATTTGGGCCTCCTATTGTTTTCTCACACAATTAAGTTCATAGCAAGAAAAGTGGCTTCTTTGAGCTCTGATAATAAAATTATGGAAGAAATGGTTGAATTTTATTTACTTGTTCAATATTTCTGATGATAATTTATAAACAGGAAGATCAGGGGTGTTTTGAATATGCATCTTTATTCTCATACACTGATTTCTTAATATGATTACATCAAACAGATTTAAAAAAATCTTCTTAAGAACGTTCCTAACAGTACATATTTTGAAATAATTTTCTAAAATTGAAACAAAAAAGACAGTTATAATGGTCTAGTTCACAAATCACTGTGTTAAGAGTTTCCATTTAAGTAAATTGTCAAAGTGCATATAGTTTAATATGTAATTGTCACTGATATAACACTGAATTGCTTTGGTTCCAGCTGTATATAAGTTCAACATACCCACCTACTTCATAGCTTTCTTTATTTAGTAATTTACACTATGTGAAAGCTGGAAGTTTTAGACTGCATGAGAGCAATAGCAGCTCAACATTTCACACCAGTGAGTTTCTCAAGCAAAAGAGAGTTAATCAGGTAAACTCATACAGAAGTTAATATAGTGCCCATGATCAAAGGTTGACCCTTGTATAGAATAAATGCTAGGTGTCTATGCCAGCTCATTTGATTGAATGATCAGGTCTACCATTAACAGTGATTTACTACAAAGCATTAACCTTAATAGTATTCAATGTTTGAGTATTGCAGTTTATGATCATTTTAAG
>VZZY01022077.1:6872-34515 GCA_013400335.1 Eurystomus gularis | reverse complement strand
CTTCTGCATGTGGCCTTTGCTTGTCTTTGCTTTATTTTCATTAAGCTGCCCTTGTGTTGACCCATGAGGTTTTTTTCCATCTGATTTTCTTCCCCCTTGTCCTGCTAAGGTACAAGGGGGAGGTATGATAGAGTCTCTTGGTGGGCACCTGGTGCGCACCCAATGTTAATGCATCACAATTATCTATACAGTTACAGATATACAAAGATAACAAGAATTATCTGCTTTAAACCATAATTTCTCTCATGATTCATGCTGTCCAAGTGTGAATTCAAGCATAACAAGCATATGTATAAAGCATACGTAAAAGCACATAAATTCTGTGACTTCAGAGGTAATTCTATTAAAATCTCACTAGAACCTTTCCTTACATTATTATTTTATATAGATCCAGACAAAATAGCATTTATTCACATGGCTAATCCTGTGGAGGTTTACAAGACAATCTACAATTGTATGTGATTGGACAATCAGGACTAACTATTACACTGTAAAAACAAAATAAAACCCAAACCAAACAACAACAAAAAAACAATAACAACAACAGCAACAAAACCAAACCCCAAAACAAACAAACCAACCCAAAACAAAACCTGTAGAAATCTAAGTATACATTCAAACTGTCTTAAGATATAAGAGTAAGAAAATAATTTTAGTATATTTCCTAGTATAATCTACCACATAAGTATGATCCACCTTTCTTTTCTCATGATTCTTTTACAATTGTGCTGCTAGTGAATTCATTCAGCTACCAGTATTTGTTCTTGTCACAATCTTTGTCATTAGAATACGATTTTACATTTCTGAAGCCTAATTTATCATAGTCTAATTCCCTACAAAATAATGGAAAAGTATATTCAAAAAGTGACTCAGAATAAATCCATTTTCATTAAAAAAAGACTTAAATGAGAAAAATTGTGCAAAATTAAACTATTCTCAAAGCAATCTTTGTACTTTAATGAAAAATGAAAATGGTACAAAATTTCTGCAGTCTTGCAATAAAGGTGACAATAAGACTAAAAAAAAAACACATAAAAAGATAAATTATAAAGACTTTAAGTCCCTATTGCTTAGGTTCTAAACTTACTTTTTATTTCAATAGGCTATTCTTGAAGGTAGACTGAAACTGGTTTTGTGGGGTTTTGTTGGGTTTTAATGTTTGGGGTTTTTTTTGTTGGGGGGAAGTGATTATGGTGGTAGATGGTGATATTTTTTAGAAATATTTTTTTCTATTTTCAAATCAGTTTATCTATCACAAAAGGTTTAGATATCTTACCAGCATTTTATTATTAAATGACTGACTCCAAAGGGATCTAATGCATTCGGGTATCTTTCTATAAACATAATATTTCATACAGATTGCCACTTTGGGAGACATATAATTCTAAAATCAAATAGTTTGGCTATATTTGAGCAGCTAGAAGTCAATAGAAAGCATAATAAATCTAAAAAAAATATGACAATACTTTAACAAACATAGAGAATAAAACTCAATATTTGTGTTTGATGAGTCAATGTCTAACATTCTGAATCACACACATAAAGTAGTACAGATCTATGCGGCATTTGTAAGCCCTGAATACAGCACTGACCATGTCATGCTGATGATGCTTTAGGGCTTTGATGAACATCATCAGTTTTCAAGCACAGGAAAAGTGGCATTTTAGAACCAGGATTGAAAGAACTTTTTCATATAACCTAGGAGAAGGTTAGAGGTTAATTCTGCAGTCAAAAATCACACAACAAAACAAATGGGCAAGAAGGTTCAGATTTGTGGTTAGGCCAAGAACAAACACAGATGCTACAAGTATCTACATAATTCCTTTCTGACTCTACATGCAAGCAGGGTTGGATATGACACACAACAATGGCTGACTTACAGTGACTGAGGTTGCTCCTTCTACTGTTGAGGGAATGGGAAAGGTAAAGATGACAATGTCTTTGGCAAGAGATACCTCAGAAGGAATAGTAGTCATGTAGCACACAAATGACTACATGCCATTAGNGAGGAAGAGGGAGAGAGATCTTATTGCTCTCTGCAACTACCTGAAAGGAGATTGTAGAGAGGTGAGTGTTGGTCTCTTCTCCCATGTAGGATGAGATAGAACAAGAGGAAACGGCCTCCAGTTGTGCCAGGGGAGGTTTAGATTGGATATTAGGAAAAAAATATTTACTCAAAGAATGGTTACATATTGGAATAAACTGCCCAGGGAGGTGTTGGAGTCACTATCCCTGGAGGTGTTAAAAAGAAGGTATAGACATGGCACTTCAGGACATGTTCTAGTGGTCATGGTAGTATTGGGCTGATGGTTGGATCTGATGATCTTACATGTCTTTTCCAGCCTTAATGATTCTATAATTCTATGAAAAGCTGGATGTTGTGGGTAAGTAAGGGGGAGTTACTTGCGAAATGACTCAGCTTTGTACATAGTTGAAGGGGAAGCACTGGGAAACCTTTAGGAGACCAAAATCTTTTAAGGCCAACTCTAACCTACGTAATCATATCAGTAACAGCATACAAGGCTGAGGTTACCAACATAACATTATAAAAAAATACCTAATTTTACTACAGATATGCAAAACCAGGACCAACATAGAACAACAGAACTATCATAGAACAGTCTGATTTGGGAGTGACCTTGAAAGATCGTCTAGTTCCACTCCCTTTGTTATGGGCAGAGACATCTTTCACTTCATTAGGTTGCTGAAAGCTGACTTTGAATACTTCCACTGATGAGGCATTCACAGCTTCTCTAGGCAATCTGTTCCAGTGTATCCCCAACCCCATCATAAAAATTTTCTTTGTTATATCTAATCTAAACCTAATCTAAAACCATTCCTCCTTATCCTATCACTACAGGTCTTGGAAAAATGTCTCTCTCCCTCTTTCTTATAAACCTCCTTTATACATGGAAAGGCTTCAATAAGACCTCGCCAGAGCCTTCTCCAGACTGAACAACCCCAGCTCACACAGCCTTTCTTCATAGGAGAATTATTCCAGCCCTCTCATCATTTTCATGGCCCTCCTTGAGACTCATTTTAACAGGTCCATGTCTACCTTGCACTTGGGTCCCCAGAGGTGGACACAGTACTCCATGTGAAGACTCACCAGAGCAGACTAGAGGGGCAGGGTCACCTCTTTTGGCCTGCTGGTCACACTTCTTTTTATGCAGCCTAGGATAGAGTTGGCTTTCTGGGCTGTAAGCACACATTTACCAGCACATATCTAATTTTTTGTTCACCAGTACTGCCAAGTCCTTCTCTGTAGGCCTGCTCTCAATCCATTCTACCCTCAACCTGCATAGATATGGAGGTTTACCCTGACTCAGGTGCAGGACCTTGCAATTGGCTTTGTTGAATTTCATGAAGTTAAAGAAATTAGGGGCAGGGGTGGGGTAGAGCAAGGGAGAGGCAAGAGCAATGAAAGGAGGGTCAATAAACATGAAGAAGTAAAACTAAGTAAGCAAATAATGTAATCAAAACCATCTGGAGGTAAATATCTATAGGGTGGCTCTTTGCATGATTGCTGCAGCTAAAGCAGAACAAGAAATCAAACCTGTTTCTTTCAGCATATTATATATGTCAAACTTCTGCAGTCAGGAGGATGGGTGAAGGTGCAGACAAAGATACTGTGAGATGAGTTAAGCATCCCTGTATCACTTTGTTAGGCCTAATGGCTTTAGCATCTCGAGCATCTTCCTAAGAGAGGATAAGATTGTTTTCTACTATTGTCACTCTCCTACAGAGTGGGCAATTTGCTGTCTAGAATGGACATTAGTGGGATGGATGGGACTTAAACCTTATCCATGCTTAACTTGGCCAACCAGTGTGTTAGAAAGGCTGCATTATTATTATTTGCAGTAAGTAGATAGGCTAGCATTAAACTGCAGTAGTTAAAGTCATATTTACCATAAGGAAAGGATAAATGAACCAAGAACAAAGTCCTGTAGAATTTCAGCAGAAAATGGAAACAGAGTTCTCTGAAGGATCCTTCTGAAGTTGTTAAATATGAGTCATGAACACCAATGGAAAAGACTTGATCTGCAAGTTAACTAAAATGTTAAGAAAAGGGAGATTAGAATAAATTAGAGAATTAGAACAAAAAACTAAGCATGTAGAAAGGAAAAGAGAGTAGGAAGGGGAAGAAATTTGTGGGAACTCTGTAAACAAGAGTCTCAGAAATCTACAAACAGGAGTCTTAGAGCTCTGCATCCTGATCTTCTCAGTCTGTAGAAGGCACATACATGGGAGGGAATAGCTGTAAGTGCCTTTCAAGTATCCAAAAAAAGCATAGAATACTTTTTGCAAAGGTGAAGCCATAAACAATCAAACAATTAAATGACATAGAAACAGGATTGAAAGACATTTATAGGTATTACTTCAATGCATCCACAAATTACTAAGTTTCTATCTATCTTCAGTGAGCTGGAGTATGTTGGTTTAAATCCTGGGTTACCTACAGTTAACTTTGTAAAATTGAATGAAAATAATCTGAATCTTAACTTTCAACTATTTGCATTAATCCTGAAGAAGTCATATAAGAAAACAGTAGCACTTCTAGCTTGAACACTAAATTTTTTCTGCGAGTTCCTGCTAGAGAAATTTGCATTAAAAAACTGAAACTAAAACCAAACACATATTAATCATGAAGGCTGGAGAAAGAAACTGCAACTAAACATATGAAGAAAGTTTATACTTAACTTACTGACATGTCAATTGTAACAAAAACAAGTAGTCCAAGAATAGGTAGACTAGTTCCTACATTCAAGAAATCAACTAAAGTAGATTAAATTGTACCACTAATGACCACATAGACTGCAAAGACACTAAAAAAGTGAATATTCAAAGATGTGGAAAATTGAGACCATCTGAGAGACAAAAGCTCATAAATGAAGAAAAGTGGAATCTTTTGCCAGTGTGTACCCCACAATGTGGAACATATGTGAAAGAGATAGTTAAGAGAAAGTATTGAGAAGCACTGCAAATGTTTGTAAAAGGAGAGCCTGAATCAAACAACCTTTAGGAAAATGCTAGGAAGTAGTCCGACCTAAAGGACAGCAAAGCAGTCCAAACATTACTCTGGGTATGTATAGGGTTGGATCTTTTAATTTTATGTTAAAGTACAAGCCCAGACTGCAATGAAATCTGTCTAAAAACTAAGATTCCTTCCAAAAACTTGTGTATAAAATAAATAAATCAACAACTAAAGACAAAACTAATAAGCAGTAATAGACAGAGGAAAGTAATAAACTTAATGCCTTAAAGATTATTTCACAGTTCCTTGTCAGTGCATAAGTTTCTAAAATTGTTTTTAAGGTGTTGGAGAATAAAGTAACACTTAGTCTTTTTGCCTCGTTTCCTAAGGAAAGGAGAGCTATGTAGTCATGCTATCTAAAGACTCTCTTCAGTAACTTTTTGGTTCACTTTCCTAATTTGAACACATGATGAGGCCCCAGAACTAATTCAATTTCTACACATTTTTTTTTTATTATAGAAGGAAAAATCTAAATGAGTGGCTCACTGGAGGTAACTCAAGCAAAAGCCAGCCCTTATAACTTTCTTTTTAGTGCAGCTAGCCACTAAGCATATTTGCAAATTTGAACTCTTGGTAGACTTAGGTCTCTTATATGCTGCCTTTCCCTAGAGGCTGATGAGGAAGAATAAGACACTCTGTGATACTATGGAGTTCTAAGAAATAGTCATAAGGCCATAGGAAACCAGATTTTATGAGATAGCCAGTAGTAACATATTTTTGTTGTGTTTTGTTTCTTGTTTGTTTATTTTGTTTTTAATGACTGGGAAAATAACAATGCTATGCAGAGATTTTTGCCCAAGAAGTCTTATTACACTTTGGGGGGGTTTAATTAATAAAAACTTGAAAAACTTTGAATTTTCTTTTTTCTTTTTTTAAATGTGCCATCACAAATAAGGCACAGTGAGAAGTCATAATGTTTAATGGTATAAGAAAATAATTAATGTTAAATATGATCCTATACCTATGCAGTGCTTCATTTCTTTGAACCTTTGGAAGCCTGTCATACTATTTCCAATATTTTCTAGAACTCCTTATAACCTCTAGACATATTATATATCAGTTATATGTGATAGAGAGTGAACTACAACAACGCAATTGTTTGTTTAACATTCATACATGATCTTTTGTTGGTCTATTTTGTGCAGGTTTTTTTCCCCATTTGGAGTCTGAAAGAATTCTCACTGAAACAGAAACAAAGAGATTTATTTTTCTCTTCTTTTGTTGGTGGTGTTGTTTTGTTTTGAACAGACCCAAAGGTTTTGTCAACAAGTGGAAAGGAAAAGAGAACCTCTTTGCACGGAGCAAGGCTGACAAGTATCGACAATAAATATTATGGTAGTTCATTGTTCATAAAATTAAACCACTTAGACAGGATATGCAGAGGAGGAACATTCTGAGTGAACAGAAGACATATAAACTATATACTCTTGTGGAACCCCCTCAATTTTGGTTCATAATCACCCTCCCATCTTGAGGCTAAATATGAGTTCTACAAAGTTAAGCTATTTTTCAAATAAAGACTTGGATAATGCATGTTCATGTCTGGAGAGCATGGGAAAAAAATGGAAAAGATGGAGAGCAGTGCCTGGGAACCTGTGGCTGAGGCTGGACAGTAGATAACTTTCTGTGTGAAAAGTATTACTTGAAAATTATCTGATAGTCCGTCGTAAAGAGAAGCAATATGAACCAGGCAGAAGTTAGTGAATGTAGTCATATATTGTCCAGGTTTGATTTAGAACCAAACTAGTTCTGTTCAGTCATTTTACTTTACAACTCAGTCTCTTCTAACTAACTGCTCTTTCTGAAGTTAACAGCATATTTTTGCAGTCAGTGTCTGCTTCTAGCAGTGATAATGTTTGATATTTAGAATTACTACCAAGGATTGGAATGCAGACCAAGGTCATCGTTAAATCTTGTGTACCAGATCAGGGGTTGCAAAAGTAAGAGGCCACATCTGCAGGAAGGAGAAGCCAGGACAGGTGACCCTGAACTGACCATCGAGGTATTCCATCCCATATACATCATATTCAGTATAAAGCTGTGAGGTCACAAGGATCAAGTTCTCATCTCCAATGGCCAGCATCTGAAGAGGACTCAATCTATTCTGCCTTTGGTCCTGATGTGTATGTTCCTGACTTCAGTTCCAGAACTTAGCTCCTGAACTCGGTTCCCATCTGCCACTGAGCCCAGTCTGGGACTTCTCTGGTGCCTGCTCCACAACATCAGTGGTGACAGTGACATAATTGCCATTGGGGAGGGCTGGGTTTGATATTGGTTTTGTGTATATTTGTATCTATTCCATTTTACAGTTATTATTATCTTCATTAAAGCTGTTTCAGTTTTCTAATTCATAAGTCTCTCTTTCATACCCTTTCTCTCCACATTGGGAGGAGAGGGGAGCCAACATACACCCATAAGTCTCTCTCCCTTATTCCCTTTCTCTTCCTCTTTTTGGGTGGGAAAGAGGGGTTAACAGAGAGTGTCTGTTATAGATCTAGCAGACTGACCCTAAACCTTGACAGACATTTTATTTTAAAGTGGAAAGAGCCAAAACATGAGTATGTTAACCATAAGCTCATAAAACTCATGCCTGAGGCACTTATCCAAGACTCACAGACATGCTTAGAAAGTCTATTAGGCATCACTTTTAAAAGATCTGAGCTATAGGGTAAGTTCTGCTTCATCTTACATCTCATGAATTTGCAGTAATAATACAGTTTGATAGATTTATCCTATTTTAAATTTTGGTTGAAAATTCCCATTCAAGTCAATGTATTCATGAGGATATCTCTTTATATTCACAGAATGATCAGTGATTCAGATGAGTGAAAACCAGAAGAAAAGGCTGTGGAGTTAAGTCCAGATCTAAAATGTTAAGGCACAAACAATTTTAATTTTTTTCCTAACATTAAAATACATTGATGGGAAAAATAAGATGATTTTAATTAAAAAATAGTACATTTTCAAAAAGAACAGAGAGGTAAGAAGGGAAGACCTATACAAGCTACAATATTCTTCTTCATAGGTGTTCTGAATACAGAGGAATCAAGGCCTTTTGGAGGTTCATAGATAACGATTAATGTGGAACAAGTATAGGTATCCTTCCTGTAAGAGCAGTTACTATCACTGTGAATAGCTAATAAAATCAACAAAAGCATAAGCCTTGAAAGGGGATTGTAACTACTCACTGCTGAGGAAATCTGAATGTAGCAAACACTGAAGATTCTTGACCCAGAAAATTCTTTGAATGACTGACTTGGTATGTTTCTGGGGTTTTTTTTTGTACAGAACAAGAAATGCAATTAGAAAAAAGACAGCATCCATTGGTGAATACCTAAATAATAATTAAAAAATGTCAAGAGAATTAACATGGATAAAGAATATGATATATGGTCCTCAAAAAATTAAGCAATCTGAACATCAGAATTAAGAAAAAATAATCTGAAAACGTAGTTTTACAAAGCAACAGAGAATTCCAGGGAAACAACCACTAAGAGACCTCAGAAATACTTTAGTAGCAGCAAAAGCACATATATTCCCCCAAAAGAAAGGTACTTGTTGAATTAAATAATGAACTCTTCACTGATCTGAAAAAGAGAAAGTAAATATATATGACAGAAACAACTTGAAATTAGTAAAGGAACAGTGCATATAAGCAGGGGAAAAAAACCCCAGGAAGTTCAAGACATGAAACAGACTACAACTAACATTTAAGACAAAACGTAGCTTTTTGTAAATATATCACTTTCAATTGAAAGATGAATTCCTGATATATTTTATTTCTGATAAACAAAAGACATAGTATTTAATTTCCATTTTCCATCAGTCTTCATTAGAAGAGCTTAATGTACTGCAGATGGATAACATAATTCATATCACTGTGAGGTTATGATCTTACAAGCTAGAGACTGCTGAAACCAAAAGGAAGTTTTACAATTGGCTACTATTTCTAAGTTTGATTGTTGCCATTCTTAAAAATGTTTGAAACATTTTTTTCTTTGTGAAAAATTGCCAAGACATCTTGGAAAAGGGCAAATACAATTGCTATCTTCAAAACGAAACGCATAAAGGCAAAGAATTATAAATCTATCATCTTCAATTCAGTATTACCAATAATCAGTAACTCAACTTTTTGTCAACCTCTAGAAAATAACGAGCAGTGTGGCAAACACAATCATGCTGAACCAGCATATTTTTATTCTACAGCAGATAGCAGGTCTTTTCAGTGAAGAAAAAAGTAATAGGTCCATCATGTCTTTGTTTGATAACATCTTACACAATATTTCCACAGCAAGTGTGGGAGCGAATAGTAACATAATATCAATGGAACCCCTTTGACATGGATAAAAACCTCCGTGGTCCTTATTTCTTACTACTTAGAATCATTTCATAGGATCAGGTTGAAAAAGACCCATTGATGAATCAGATAATAGCTTTATTAAGCTTGCAGAAGGTATAGAGCTAAGAGGGACTGCAAATGTATTCAAGGGCTGGATTTGATCTCAGAATGATCTTGATAAACTGAAGAAATAATTTACACTAAAAAAAAAATTAAAAATTGAAGCTCAGTATAGAGAAGCACACTTTGTGAGGACATAACAATTTTTAATGCACTGTCGAGATCAGCTCATTAGGAAGTGGTTTTGTAGAAAAGAAACAAATAGCTAACACTATAAGCAGGAACAAGGGAATAAATAATATTGTTGTTAGAAGACCAAATTATGTGGGAGGAAACATGGGAAACCATTTACTAAGGATAAATAGATCTAATATTTTATGTATACATCCAGAGAGATTAATTTTGGATAGACTAGAGGAGAATGATCAGAGGTTTAGAAACATGATTTATCAGAAGATTGAAGTAAAAGTATGGTTTCATATATGAAAAAGGAAAACTAGAGAAATGAAGGAAGCACAATAAAACACTGCTGAGAAAATAAAGCAAATAATAAGTTCTCTATTTGATATTGGACAGGGCAAGTAGTAATTACTTAAGAGATTGGTTTTGACTCCAGAAAAAACTAACATTAAGTATAGTGAAACACTAAGATAAATTGCCTGTGGAGGCTGTAATATATCCATAATAGGAGCTCTTTAAAAGTCACTTGGAAAAGTGTGTCTTGGATGACACAGTATAGTTGATCCTACCTTAGGTCAGTAAATGGCCTAAAGACTATATCAAGCCCTTCCAACACTATAGTTCTATGTCTCTAAAAGATTTGCTTGTTCTTAAGACAATTTTAGTTATGCTCCTGCTGTACTTCACAGAGGAAATGGGTAGCTTAACACATCAGTCTGACATTCTCTGACAGTGAAATATACACTTGCACAATAGAAACATTTTTATGTTAATATAGTATATTTCTTCATGAACAGCATATGGTATTGATTATTTGTATACTGTATGTTGTGTCTAAAATCTATTAAACCTTCATTCAAAGCTCCTCTAAAAAACTTTTTTTTGGTGTGTTTTATCTGATTATCTAATAAATTAATACAACAAGGGAGCTCATTAAATTCAGAGCAAGGAAGAAGAAAAAGGTGTTGCTCAAACTTAATTAGCAAGATACAAAGATACCAATTAACACCCATAGCTGAAGAAAAGGAAAAACTTTTTCATAGCCCATACTAAAAAAATTCATTCACAGCTGGTTACACGTATTTAAGTGGCATGCAACTAAATTTGGTGCTAGTGTTGATATTAAATAAAAAGGATCATGTAAAGGAAAAGACAACTTCCCCAGGGTGGCAACCAAGATTCCTTTTTATTGGTATCAACATCATCTTTTAGCCATTCAGATTAATGACAGCATAATTAGGAAAAAATTGTGCTGCAGAAATGGCTAAGAATGATATCATCTTTTTTTCTACCAGATGTACCACACTAATGTGTGCCAATAATAATTTAAATATACAGCTTGTAATTAACACCTCCAACAAGCTAGAAAACAATTATTTTATTTTTAAGATAATAAACCGACTGCTAGGCATAAACTCCTTCTTAATATAGATCTTTGTTCTTTTATTCTTGTTTTGAATGATGTTATCATGAGATCTGAAGGTCACTGAGTTTTAAGTAACACAGCGAGCTATCTAGCTCTGTAGATTGAGAAGGATCATGAAGAAGAGCCGTAACCTATAAGGGAACTGGTGCTTATTTTTCACACGCTTTCCAATCTGTTAGAGATTATTCTTTCTAAAAATGAATAAAGAAACTTAAGTGTGTCCAAATTACAGTGCAGACTAAACCAAGAAAACATTATGATGTACAAGAAACCACAAATACATAATCTACAAGAAATACTGTCTTCAGGGTGCATATGAAATGCAATATTTGTATAGATGCTTTATGCATCAATAAAGGATTTAGAGCAAACCCATCCCTGAAGGAATAAGGAATAAATACTTTTTTAGAAGACCGTGAAAGCCTTTCAGGTGTAGCAGCATATGCACATTTCAAAAATAGTATTTGTCTATGGAATAAGGAGGGCAATCTCTATTCCTTCTGGTGAAATGGAATCCAAAATACCCCCAAATTTAAAATCCATAAAGTGTAGGGATGACTGCACAAGAAGAATCAAGATTACCTGAACTAATAACTCTCTCACTTATTCAGGAACCAGACGTTTAGTATGCTTCAGTATTCAAGAGCTGTTTGAATAAAGAGCAAGAGCAGAGGCCATGTTCTGAAGTAAATATCTAAGCACTGGGATATATAAAGTACAGAGGCTAAGAGGGCACATTTACTTGCTCATTTGTGGACTCACACAGAGGATTCATTAATTTCTTAGTGTGCTGCAGGGTTTCTTCGAAGAGTTTATTTTCAGTGAAAATTTAGTTCACACTTGAAATCTTACAATGCACACTTGAGCATGCTGATGGTTTTCTCAAAGCAGTTTCCCTTCTGGTGGAATAAATTTTGAAGATGTCAAACAGGGAGCCATCTGTAGATCCTCTGCAAGGTCCTCCAGCAGTTAGCACTCTATACATGTGCAATTTGCCCAGAACCCACAGCTGTCATTAACTTCATTGCCTGTGAAAACATAACTTGGATGTGTACTCCTAGAACAATAAAGAACCATGCAAAATTAAGTTGTGGGCTTTCCTTTTTTGTGCAGCATTAGGCCATGATGTGGATGCATCTGACACCAAGCTGACTCTGATATATTCAGAAATAGGCAGTTCTGGGTAGTACTGCTAGATAGACTTTTATGACTATGACTCCAAAGTCGTTTTTTAAGTACTAATTTAACATACTGCCTCTTTCTACTTAGCCAAGTCAAAACATTACCTCATCAAACATTTCTATTCACACAGTATTAAACTTGGCTAAGCATCCTTCTCCAGTTTATTACACCTGGTTAAGCCCAGGAGTAGGTTTCATATGCCTTGCTGTAGGCATCTGATGATACTTCTGACACTGTGCAGTATCCTACTGTCACTCTAATTGCCACTCGAGAAGAGCCTAAGTAGTATTGTGTCACACTGGTCAGCCTGGGCCACCTAAGCTGACACCAGGTGTGACAGCTAAAGCGTCTTAATCTGTTCCTTAGTGTTCTTCCTGACTTTGTTAAAGAGAAATGAGAAGGGAGGTTTGATCCAATGAAAAAGTTTTTAGCTAACTTAATTCACAAGAACTAGACTGGGATTCTCAGACAGTACATAATTTAATTACTTTCTTTTAAAATTGAAGAAATGGAGGACTTTATTTTAAAAAATCAGTCTGGTCTTTAAAATCTTATAAAGCCCAGAGTATTCAAAATTCACAACTGTCATCTCTCAGGACATATGTTGTTTGCACCAAGCATCTAAGCCATGTTCTTGTCTGCTTTTTCTGGTTCTCTCCCTCCCTTTTCCTGAGCAAAGAGTTTTATGCTTGCTATGAAGTTGTGAAGTGGAGAGAGGTGAAAGCATCTTTTGAGCAATTGGAGGAAAAGAAGAGCTAAACCTTCACAAAGTAGTAAACTTTGCACTATTTGTCATAATACAATTTAGTAGTATTTTTGATTAATAATTTTCAGAGTAACTTAACAAACAGTAAATGATAATTCTGACCATATAAATAAAAGCTGGATTTCCCTTTCTGCTTAAAATGTGACTGTTTGTTTGAATTTCTCTGAAATTCGGTGTGTTTCAAATCCAAAGGAGAGCATTCAAAATGTATATGACTTTGAAACAATTAAGGAATTCCAATTGTTATGAATAGTCGGCATATATAATACCCTCACAGTGGGTAATCTTTTACCCTTAGGTCATGATAGAAAGTTTCATCGTTGGAATGACTCTCGATTTTTCAAAATCAGCTAAGTTAATTGCAGATCAGATGCTCTTCCAGATTACAAAATACAGAATATTTCTTTGCTGAGAGGGTGGCGTTGTCAACTTCCTGGCTGAGGTAATAGTTGAAAGACCGACAACTGGCAAATGTATTTTATAAGTATACCTAATGACCTAATCAACACCTTCTCTTCATGCAGGAATTTTTAATGGCAATTACTTCAGAGGCATCAGCAATTATCAAGATATTTCCATTAAAAGTATGAAAAGAATAGAAGAACTAATATAAATTCCTGATTTGACCTACTGGTTTTGCATGTTATTCAATGTCTTCATTCTGAATAACAAAGGCAGATTTATTTCTAATATTAATTCTATTTATAAGCAAATAAATAAATCTTTGAAAGGCCTAAAGCAAATTCAGGACATTTTCATCACAACAGGATTCTCTACCAATTATCATCCCTTCTTTTTACAGGGAAACAAAATCCCCTACAATCTACTTTTCTGTCACTGTGACACAGTGACTTCCTTATCTTATTCCTCTGTCTTCTTCTACCAACTTTTCCAAGCTCTTTTTTTTTATTGTACAGTTGACTTCAGATTGATCTCAACAATATCAGTTTTAATGGCTACTGCATGCTTTATTACATAAAATAACATGAAATTTAGTGGGCTGTAGACATTTTGACCACTCCCTGTGCAGCATAAGCAATTCAT
Organism: Eurystomus gularis; assembly: GCA_013400335.1. Lineage (NCBI taxonomy): Eukaryota > Metazoa > Chordata > Aves > Coraciiformes > Coraciidae > Eurystomus > Eurystomus gularis. The sequence goes on along the minus strand of VZZY01022077.1, from coordinate 20,483 downwards.
GTCGTGAGTATTACATTCATGCCTATCTTCAGAGCTGAGATATTTTCTGTTTGTTAAATAGTAGTTTTAAGTTTTCTTCTCCCAAGGATTCAGTGTGCTTTATCAATCTATCATGCTATCTAATAAAAAAAAAACACTTTAGAAATACCTTTAGAAAAATCACTACAGATGAGCTGAACGTATTTAGTGCTTAAGAAAAACAAACAAACAAACAAAAAAAACAAAACAAAAAAAACAAACCAAACATAAATAAGAACAGCTATTCTCTGAATTTATGTGGACCTTTACACCATTTCGTCCAGCTGATTGACTTTTTTCTGATTTCTCGTCTCAGGTCTATATGTCCCTTTCTCTGGTTTTAAGGTTAGGGGTTTTTTATGTATTAAGTTATTTTGAAACCTGAAACAGGCTTCAAAATATATTGTTTGCTTATTCTTCAGATGTTACATGGGACATAGGCAAACATGGAAATTCTGTCTAAAAGAATAGTTTAACTAAATAAATTATTGACAAACTTTATTTCCCTAAGAGACACGGAAGACTTTAATAAAATATAAATCACTTTAGCTACCAGTGCCAAGTACCTTAAGTAGTTGTCAAGGATTATTTCTTCTAGACATTGTTAACTGGAAAATGAAAGAATTTTCCATTGCTCATGGTCTAGACAATATTTGCTTTTACAAAGATGTGGCCTTGACTTGAAAAAAAGACTCCAGACTAAGGAGACCCAAGGTCACATCCTGAAATAAGTCAAAATTCCTGTTCTAGTATTGGAACAAGTTTTATTGTGAATGTGCTTTTATGTCCATAAGCAGAATTGCTTTTTCTTTTAACAGTCTCATAGGATTGCTGCTAACCATAGGATGATGAAGCTATTCTATTTTTTATAGTCACTTAAAGTCAGTTAAAAAAGGAACAAAATTCTACTCTCAAAGAACTTTCTAAGAAATGGTTATTACAGACTTCAAAACGTAACACCAAAACAGGGGTATTAGTAACACATTCTGACCAACATTACATAAACAGCACACAGATGTTTAGAAAAATAAAGTTTAATAATAATAAAGTTTATTGTTTATAGTAATGTGGAACAGTTCTACTGTCTCTTGAAGTAACAAAACAATTGCTAAAACTGTTTAACAATTTTTTTTTAAAAGGCATTAAAAAATTTTTTTTTCATCTTCTCCTTCCTCCCTAAACATAAATTTAGGAATGTAGTATTATTACCACCTAACTTCATTTAACTAAACTTTGGAGAATAATTTAGGTTTTGTAATACAGTTTTTGTAATATAGTATTTGTGCTTATTTCAGTGCACATGCCTAAGACCATACTTTCTCCTTTTGTCTTTCAGAACTTTTTTAACTGGTTACATGGCCCAAAATGTATCAGATCTCTCCTGAATTTCTTTAAAACATATGAAGAAAAATGCTTGTTTTTTTTAGTAAAAAATCCAAGCGCTTGTCTCTTATCAGCAAACAGAAACCCAGTGCCGCCTTCTCACTAGCTGCATTCACCCTTTCATTTTCCAGATGCCTTGTATCCTTAGCTCATGCTCAGATAATTTGTGGCAAGAACCCACACTGTGCTATTTTCCTATCCTTATCATAATGAGCTGCTTCCATACAGCCAGCAATAATCCAGCATATATTTATATTATCTGCCCTTGAGTTTCAGTTGGCTCAACACATTGTCTGTAAGTATACAGATGTTCATCCCTGATGTACCACAGTGATGTCTCTTATACAGCTTCAAGGAAACTGCTGAACAGACTATTAGGACATGTTTGTCTTCTGAGTAACTTTGGGTTCTTTTTTCTAATTCTCCCAATCTTAACATGTATGGGGCAGAGATTGTTCAGGTAAATCACACTTCCTTCCACTGCATACTTTTGTTTGAAAGGGGGTTATAGTCAGTGTATCTGTTATTAAATAGACAAAATAAAATGAAGAATGATTGTCTTCTTCTCACTAGCTTTCTCTAACCTGAGGTAATATGACAAAGGCCTATTTTCCTTGAGCCTTATAAGACAGATTATAGACATAAATCAAAAAAATAATTTAAAAGGATGTAAGTTCTTCTTCAAACATTGAATTTTTTAAAATGATAGCTAGGGAAGCTTGCAAAGCACTGGTCCTATAAAACTAACTAGCCTGACTGATCTGCTAACAAAACACAAGTTTCAACTCTGTATTTATATGTCATTGTCATTGAAATGAATCCAAAATGTGATAGTTGTTACTTATCTGATCAAAACACTTAAATTCTAGCCATAAATTTTCAACTATATGTACCTTCGTTTACTGTTATAGGAAGTACAGCAACTGGGATCCATCAATACCTAAATGACTTTTGTAGACCAAGGGAGAATCTTTGTTCTTAATGTTACAATGTTCTTAATTTTATAATGTCGCCTGACACACTCTGCACTCTGACCAGTTACTGAAAGCTGACTTTTATCATATTGGACCATACATACAGAAGATATTACAGAAAACTCTTGGGTGGTCTAGTGCTATATAAATCTCAGTGTATATAAACTCTGTACTTACAAGATAGTAATGAAAAATTTAATTGTTACCAAACTAAAAAAAAAATCCTCCTGATTGATAGTCAATTTTACTGTTTTGAGGAATGAATTCTGTATGGTCTTATGTATGAATAATCTCTGTAATTACAGAATTCAAAAACAGTTTGAAAATCTGCAACTTTGCATACACAAATTTTGCCTTTAAAGGAGCATTCATTGGAATATTTTTCTCTTATTCATTTATGGCTGAAATTTTATTGACATTTTGGAAAGGGAAAAAGCGCGAATTTCTGAACTGCAATAAAAGGGGATGAGAAGGAAATCAAGAGGTAAAAGAATGAGCTTCATTATGGTCTTTTTACTTGGATTTAATAACACAAAAAATGCATTCAGAACTTTAAACAACAAGAAGGAGAGTGGATTTTATTATTTCTTAATGGCTTAGCACCAGTGTGAGGTGCTGAAGAAGAAATTCTGAGTCTTCAGTATTGCTGCCATAGTATTCCTAACATTGCACGACATTTTCAAAATTGGTAAAAGGTAAATTGGTAAATAAATCAATTCGTAAAATTGATTCAAACCACACCACCACTATTGTATATTGCTGCTGTTAACTTCTTATATAACTCTCATAGATTTCTTACTCAAAGACAAGTGCAACGTCCACACCCAAGAAGGAATAATCTCTTGCAATATTATAGACTAGGATGGACAAACTGAGGAGTAGCTCCAGGGAAACATGCTGTTGGTCTTGCCAGACTGCAAAGCCAGACATTAGCTAGTAGTGAGCCCTGTCATGTAGTTTGAAGGCAGATCACACCTTGAGTACTGTGTCCATTCAGTTTTGGAAGGACAGGACAAACTTCAGTGAGGCAAGCAGAGGCCACCAAGTTTGGGACTGAAGTAAATGGTAGCCCTGCGAGGAGAGGCTGGAGGAGCAGTCTGTCCAGCTTGGGGCAGAGATGGCTTTAGGGACATCTCATAGCCACCCTCATGGCTATGGGAAGATCATTGATAGAGGCAGTCAGACCCTTCACAGAAATACAAAGTCAGAGAGAAAATGAGCATAAATTGAAACAATAAAAGTTTCTATTGGATATAAGGACAAATGAGGATGGTAAAGAAGTGGAAACAGGTTACCCAGAAAGGCCGATCAGGCTGCCTTCTTTTAGCCAACTCTTCAAGACCTAACTGGACAATACTTTGTGAAACCTAATCTGATCCCATAGTTGACCCTGCTTTGAGTAGGAGGTTGGACTAGGGACCACTGAAGTCCCTTCCAACCTGAATCATTCAATCTGCATTATTCTATAACCATTCTGGCTGCTATACACAGGATTTAATTCTGTCAAATGCAGTCATGTATTTTGATTTGTCAAATATTTATAAACTACACTACAGAACATGTCAGATAGCTAAAAGAGAGATAAAGGAAAGAAAGTAGAATCTTTTGGAGTGGAAGACTGCATGGAGCAGGTATCTTGAAATGTGTTTTTGAAAGAAAGTAACACAAACTCCAAACTTCAAAACTGACTTGTACAATAAAGGGAACATTATAAGCAATTCACTTGTGCGAGACACCTTAAATCCACATTAACTTATAATACGAAAAATGTGGGTTTTTTTTTTTCTTTTATATTCAAGGAAATGTATGATGTAGATCACCTCTAGGTCATTAGTGCAACTTGTGCAGTGTTACAGTCTGTTTTCTTCAGAAAAGAAAGTACGTAATTAATGCAAAGTCAGTCAAAACCATTTTAAAAATTTTGCAATATATTCACCAGAATTTCCCAGTTTTGGGCAGTTACAGTTGTTACATAGTTTTAAAGCAGTAAGAGAAAAAAAAATTCAGTGTTACTGTATGGATCTATTAGTGTTGTTTAACAGGCATCATACCTTATCATTCCACATGTGTGCATCAAATAATTAAGGTTTATATTTATTCTCCGCAATGTATTGTTAGCTCTTTCTTTCTGCTCATCCAGCTAATCCATGCTAGTCCTGCTTTTTTGATTGGAGAAGGTCATTAATTGCTGCAGGATTATCATTCTTAAAAGAAAGTTAAATGATATCAAATTAAACTTATCAATTCCTCTTCTGGTAGCTGGTGGACTTTCCTGTCCAGAGGTTAAATCTGTTCAGGGACAAAATTTAAAGGTGGTGACTTGAAGCCAACAAGTATTAGTCAAAACAAGTTTTTCTAGCCTTGAAAAATTAAATCATCATCCCTTAGATTTAGCCACCATGTAACTATGTTTCAACAACACTTTGGTTTCTAAAGACTTCAGAATAATTTGTGTTCTCTAAACCAATTTGTCTCTTGTCAAAGTGAGATTGCAGTTTTACAACCACCTGGGGAATAAGTGATCCCATTCCATAAATAACGGATTCATCTGCATAATATGTACTAAGATGTCCCTGTAGACTTCAGAGATACTACATGAATAGAAATATATAGACTCAGTTAAGAGATTGATGCAAGAGAGACTTCAGTATGTGTAATATTTTCTAACATAAATGTTTTTATATGATCATTCAGACAAATCTGTATAAGTAGTTTGAGTAGAAGAACCAATGCAGATGTAAAGAGTAAAAAAAAAACAAAAAAAAAGCCAAAAACCAAAACCTTTAAATGGATATTTAAACAATGGAAGACTCTTCTTGGAAACACAATGTTCAAAGTTGAGAATACCAAAACATTTTGTGAAGGCAAGAGGCATCATAGCTATAGAAATAATGCAGATTTACTACGAAAAATACACCATACACATATAAAATACATTAAAGAACATTAACATTTCCCACAGTCACTAGATCATCTGAATTAGTCACTTAACAAAAGGATAAGGTAGAAGGAGATAGAAAGTACTTTTTAGCATCCTCATCAGGTTTAGGGAAATATATCTCCTGTTTTCTGGGTACTTGCAAAAATAGTTCTGCTTTTCTCTTTGTGTTCTTGTAGGTTTCAGAGGAGTTTAATATGTAGAAGATGTTTTCCAGTTTCTCAAAGCTGTCATGATGATGCTTCATTCTTGTAAAATCTGACAGAAAGGTAATGTCGCGGTCGGGCGCGCAGAGGTCCGACCACCTCCCAAAGGGAGAAGGGTTGAGGGTAAATTGGGACATCTCCCCACCAGGCTCGCAAGCAGACACGGAGATCGAAAGAGTATCTAACAAGTTTATTACTAAATATATTCAAATAAAACCTTATTTACTCTACGGAAATATTACAATACTAAAGAAGACCACGCCCACCCATTCACTCCCTCTCTCACCCACCAAGAGATAAGGGCAAATAAGGACTTAATTATGTCAAGATACGACCTGTATGTGTGGATGGTGCGTGTGTGTGCATACATGTGTCCTTTCGGCGTTTGGTGATGGTCTCCGTGGAACGACGACGATGTCCGACCGGCAGACCTGGACTGTTTCCAGTGACGTCAGCAGCTTGTAGCTTTTTGGTGCGATTGGAGTTCCTCTCTCTCTCTCTTTCTTGCAGCTTGGAGTGGCTTTTCTCTGGCAGCACGTCTTTTCTGGCAGTGCAGCTTTCGGTGCAGTTTCTTCGGCACCACTTCTTCACTTTTTCTGGCAACGCGGCCTTCTGCGGCGTGGCTTTCTGCAGCACGCGGCTTCTTATGGCCTCTTGTTGCAATTTCTTCTTCTTGCTGCAGCTTGCAGCTTTTTTTCTGGATTCTTTCAGTTTTGGCTCGTGGCGGCGGCTCACGGCAGTGGCAACGATTGCGCACCTTACGGCCGGCGGCAGCTCACGGCTTCTTTCTCTCCCCCGGATTCCTGGAGCAGTGGGAGTCAGCAGTTCTGTCCGGCGGCTCTCCGCGGCGGCTGCTCCCTTCTCTCCGGTTGCTTGGTTTCTTCAGGGGGCTGCGCTGACAGCTCAGTTCAATTTCCCCCTCTCTGGCGGCTTGGCTTCTTCAGGGGGCTGCGCTGACAGCTCAGTTCAGTTTCCCCCCCCTCCTCCTCGCTCCTCTCCGGCAGGGGCGGAGGGAGGAGGGGGGTGCTCTCAGCAGGAGCGATGTGCTCCCTTTGTGCAGTGAGGCGGAAAAGAGAGAGTTTGTTTTCTTTTTCGATATTTATGGCTGGCGTTATCTCGGTTCCGGTTTCCTGGAGGATTTATGCCGAATAGATTTATGGGAAATCGAGTTTTTTGCTCACTGTTTTAATAAGGCAGAAAAAATCATGTGGTCGGTTCACCACAGGTAACTTGGAAGAAATCAGTAATACTAGGTTCCTTTCCTAAAAGGAATGGGGCACAGTGATCTACAAATGCCAACACACTTAGTAGCAACAGTGCAAAGAGAATGAGCACCAGAAAAAGAAAGCTTTTCCCCTTCCTGTGCTACCCTTGCAGAAGCTCTGCAGGAGCAGAAAGAAAAAGAGTGAGTAGTTTATCTGAAGATGAAATGTGCTGATTTAAGTACAATATGATCTCTGCAAAGATTTACCTATTGACAGAAAACATCTTATCAGCTAACTTAAGGTTTTTCATCTGTTCATGACTGAAAATTATCTGTGAATGGAGTGAAACACATGAAGTTGTAATAGATTTTAAAACCTCATCTTGTAAAAATTTTTGAGGGAAAGACCTTGGACTTCAAAAAATACTGAGTTTTGTATTGTGCAAAATCAATATGAGCTCATCTGTTTTACAAATAACCTCATTACTTCTAAAAAATGAACTGGGAGTAAGTTCATACAACTATAGCAGGGAGCAGTAGGTTGTCGGACAACAAACTTCAGAAGCAGGAAGCATTTCTGGTTTTGAACAGATTCAGCAAACTACAAAATAGCAAACTTAATGGTCAAGGTGAGAAATGGCATACTCTTGTAATTGTCAAGCCTTTGGCAAAAGTGTCATATGGTTATGAATGTTTGTATAACTTTTAAACAGCACTAAGTCCTAGTATTCTTAGTTGTAACTCTCCCATAAGAACAAAAATTTTCTCCTTCAGTGGTCTTAAAGGAGTGTGGAATCTATGCTTCTGTTGCTTTGTTGTTAAACTATACCAGACATAGTTGGGGAGAAGGTGGGGGATAACAGGGGACTATGACACATGATGTAGCATCATCAGTTAGAAACCCCAAATTACATCCACTGAAAATAATGAGACATTCTTTAAATGTATCATTGAGTTCAGACTATGACAAATCAACTGTTGCAATATCCTTAAATATAGACTAGATTAATCATTCTGAAATAATGTAAAATCCTCTCTCACACTTTTCTGAAATGGAACAAGAAGTGAAGAAAATGGGAATGAAATATAATTATTTTAACAAGTCATTTATATAATAGGTAAGTAAGAACAACCTGAAATAATTTCAAACAGACCATGAGAAAGACACTTGATAAAGCCTCTAAAAAAACATGGGATAAGAGAACAGTGTGACTGGGAAACAGCAGGGACAGAGAAGTGTGAGTTTACTCAGAAAATTTTTGTCAGAAAAAGGGAAATAATCTGGGAAAAAGAATTTACTGTAATATTTTTTAAAGACAGTGAGTTTTCTCTTTCCTCTCAAAGAAGGAAAAAGCAGCTGAACAACAACCCTGGTAGGTTTGGGGTATTTTAGTTTTCATTTCAATCTTAACTAGAGCCAGAATACATCTGGATTTCCTCAGACGTGTCCTCCCTTTTCTGAAGAGAAATTTTCTCTGTCTGGGAACTGGAGACGTTTGTGCCTCCAGCTGGGATGTCCAAAATTTCCAGACATGTTCACTATGCACGTACAGATTGGTTTTGCAGCATAGGCATGGTGAGTCTGCTGCTTCTGGGAAATATCAGCACACTGTGCATATGTGATACTGTTGGTCACACACACAGCAACGCACACACTGCACACACAGCAATGTTCCAAACACATCGTATTTATGGCACGCCCTGTGACAAGCACATGAGTTTCTAACCAGGATTTCCAAGACAGAAATAGTTTTGAATAATTTGTGGATTTTTCTCCTGCTCCCTGGAAAAAGCCAATTATAAACGGCACTGAAAAAAAGCTGAAGGAATAAATCACAGAAGTTGAAGAGCTAACATCACGATAACCCTAATGAATGCAGGGACAAGCATCAGAGACAGCTCACTGTGATTTATGGAATCTGATCTAACCAAAAGCTGAACCCAAGAGTAGAAGTTCTTTACTGTCTATGGTATCACTATGTTGCTAATAAGAGCAGACAGTATAAATGGATGAACAAGATTTTGTTTTGCTGAGATTTCTGACCTCCAGAGAAGCAATATGTTTCTGAAGAGCAGCTGTTGTATCTGCCTTAGGGCAATGAGTATATCCTGGTTCCCGAGAGTGAGTTACATGTAATGATAGACAGTTGTGCTGAAGATCTAAAGAGATGATGTCACTTTCCTGTAGTTGACCAAGATACTTCCCTCATAAAAATACATTTCTGAGCAATCTGATCTTGTGTGATCTTGACTGTCCCTGCTCACTGCAGGGGTATTGGACTAGATACCTTTAAAAAGTCCTTTCCAACCCCAAAATATGATTCTATGGTTCTACGATTTTAAAAATATACCAAAAAAAATATGGTCACCTTATGCTTTCACATAAATAGTGCTTGAATTGAACTTAGGTGCAGTTACATAAATAGAATTAAGCCATAGATCTGTCCCACAAATTTATATGAACAAAATGAATTGGCCAAAGTCAGCCTTTGGCTGTATTGTGAAGGAACTCAAAACCTGAATTGAAACACAAAGATACTAGTACTTCAGAGACAATTCTTCATCAGAAATTGCATAAATTTTTATTGGGAATATGCCAGTTCCTACTGTTTTATATCCATTTAAAGTATTTGGTCAAAGTGATAAAGTGAACGAGTCATATTTCTCTGATAACATTATGCCTGCAGGATGCTAGTGATAAGTGGAAGAATTGTCATTAACATAATATGACAATGTTGAATTAATTCTAATTATCCTGATCGTTGAGCATTTAAATTAAAATGAAGACATTAAAAGTAACTAATTACTGAAAAGGCTACTTCTGATAATAAAATATGAAAGGTTTTTTAAAAAGACCATGCAAAACAATGGGCCTGAGCTGTCTAACATCTTGTAAGCTTGTTTATTTCTGATGAACCTTCTTCAAGAAACATTATGATTTTGTTTTGCAGAAAGCTTGAAAACTGTAAAGTATCATTCTGTTAATTACATATTTAATCATATATCATCAAACATATGAACACTATTAATAAAATAACTTCATTATCTGTAAATTCTCAAGCATAAATAAAGTTTACAGTTCATAATGCAGCTGATTGATCATAATGAATTTGCAAGGAAAATATGAAAGTAATGCATAATAGAAATTCACTAATAATGAACTATTAATAGAACACCTCATGCAAAGCATTAAGCCCTCACTGTTCAGCAAAATCTCACAAGGCAAATTTATAAAAAATTATATTATGAAAAATATTTTAAAGCAATTTATTTTGCATTTATCTACAGAAACTAAAATACAAATTACTTAAGTGCATTACTCTATTATTTTTGTGTCTGTATCTGATTGTGTTACCTTTCAAATTATTTCTAAGGTGTATTTCTCCAAAAAGTAGACACTATCAAAAAAACCAAACACTCTTCCTCTAACAAAAAACGAATAAACAAACAAACAAAAACCCCAAACCAAAACAGAAGAAGTCTTGGGAATTCCTTTTCCTTCTGTACTAGTGAAAATTCAAAATTTAGTATTTTATTTAGTGTCTGGGGGGTGAAGAAGTTCCAGCAAATGAGTATACTGCATACTCTCTTTCGCAATGACAGACAGTAATTGTGACCTTCAGAATAAAATGTGCCTAGTCTACAGCAGCCAGTGTATTACATGTGTGTTCAGGCCCTGTTTTCAACCCTGGCTATTTCACACTGCAGCTTGATTGAAGAACAGGCTGCCAACAGCAAGCTAACAAGAATTAGTGTCACAAGGGTTGCAGCAGCAGTTGAAGGGATTGCATGCAGTTATTGGAAATGTTGACATTCCACTCACATTTTATACAGTTTGCTGAATTGGAAAGGAGCTACAAAATCATCATTTAGTTTCAAGGTGTTTTCATTATGGTGGGGTTTTTGGTGATCTTTTTTTTTTCCCAAAAAAATTTGCTTCTGGAACCTGTGTTCTGGCTAACAACTCTCCTACAAAGACAGGCTGAGAGAATTGAGGTTGTTCAGTCTGGAGAAGAGAAGGCTCTGGGGAGACCTTATTGTGGCCTATCAGTACCTGAATGGGGCCTAAAAGAAGGCTGGGGAGGGACATTTTACAAAGGCCTGTAGTTATAGGACAAGAGGTAATGGGTAAAAGCTGGAAGAGGGTAAATTTAGATTGGAAATTAGAGGGAAATTCTTCATTCTGAGGTTGGTGAGACACTGGAACATGTTGCCCAGGGGGGCTGAGATGTTCAAGGCCGGGCTGGACGGGGCCTTGAGCAACCTGGTCTAGTGGAAGGTGTCCCTGCCATGGCATGGGGCTTGGAACTAGATGACCTTTGAGGTCTCTTCCAACCCAAACCATTCTATGATTCCATGATTCCACATCAGGTTCCTCAGGTAGGGTGAACAACACTCCTCACCTTTTCCTGTTGAAAATACAGCTCTAGCATCTGAGAAGTCAGAAGGTACTCACTGAAAAAAAAATTGAGGCACAGACTATATTAGTGTAACTTTGTTGAAATGTTTCTGCCCTTTTCTAAGTGTCACAAAACAGTTCATAGGAAACACATGCAACTGCTTGCTCTGACTCTCTGTATCAACTCACAAGGAATGCCTTAGGCTTACACTACACTCTGAAGGGAGCAGGACTAGGTCCAATAAGAGATTTAGATGATCACTGTTGTATGACATCATTCTATAGTTCCTGAACCTCTGAAAACCGGATCTAGAAATAAGCACCTAAACTTCCTCAGTAGCCCAGAGGGAAAGCCATGCATTTCTGAAGAGTGGTCAAAAAGCTCTTCTCTGAGCATAGATCCTGATAAGAAGAAATATCAAGCACAAGACCAATGTGAAGCAACATTCTCTCCAAGCTAAGGACTCTGAACCAGGACTACAAGCACAAGCTTCTTTCCACTCCAGATCTAAGACCAGGGTTCACCTCTTGAGAACAAACATCCACAATTACTCTATTTTCCTATGAAAAGTAAGTTAAAGAGTGGTTTACTAACCACCCTGTCACAGCAGCTGTAACTAGTGCTGTAAATTTCCCATCTCTCCTAAGGATTTAGCTACCCTTGTACCAAGGCACCAAGACCAGCTCTGGTTTGGTCCAGCTGTACAAACTGTGCTCACAGTTCTCAGAAAGGCTGTACAGAGATGAGAAAAGCTAGAATTAGAGATGAGATTGCTTAGGTGGGATCATCAACAACTCAAGGATTCAGGATAGAAAATATCAGCATGGAAAGGTGTGACACCTAATGTGCAAAGCCAGGGGAGGTCAGGGTGATGAGAACCTATCCAGGAGATGTTGATGCCATCGATGGAGCTGTAGCTGAGGTGGCTCCCTGGCACTGTGGATCCTCCAGGGCCATAGGGCTGATGGCTCTTTGAATGCCTCATCCATTCCAGTGGTGAGTACACGAGTGCTTAGCCTAATGTTTGCTAATGCCTAGCTATCTTCTGTGGGTACTACCCAGGGAATAACTATATATATCTTTTGGTTGTGTATATCCTACTTGAAGAGCCAGTTAGTGTCTTCCTAAAGACACTCAATCATATCAACATAAAAACAAGCACAACATAGATGGTCATCCAGAATGGTAAGTTAATTTTTCCACTCTTGTAAACAGTGATTCAGACACCTCTTTTCCAAATTGTAGCTATAACTGCAGTGCAACGATAAGTCAAGACTCTATGGCCTAAGGAAAATCTGAACATTAATCTCCCCAACTTCCTATAACACAGCAATCAATATGCTACTAAAAACAATGCTGAAGTCACTGGTTGACTGGAGAAGTAGAATTCCACACAATAGGGTGAGTTTTTAGATGCCTTTCTATCCTCACGTGTTTTTTTTATTTCAGTTGCTCTCCCATTGAGCCTGAGCCTTTCACCAGGGCTTGAGATGATTTTTAGTTACTCTAGGTGTTATCATGAAACATCAATAGAGTTCTGTTTCAGAGCTCATTGGAAGCCTAAGTACCTAATAGGGAGTTCTAGATCTCACTTTAAACCCAGTATCTAAAAACTGAAATTACCAAATGATTAAGTCCTTGACTGAAGCCATACATCAGCCTTGAGACCTTCAGAAATTTCTTGAGAATAACTCTGAATTTATAAATAGTATTCAAATTATCTCTGTAATACAAAGTAAACTGGTATACACAGGATTCCCTTATCCCTAGGAAGTATAGCAATATTGCCACTAAAATACGTTCAACCACTAGAATGCATGACAATGCATTCTACCCTGTAGTTCATCATTGCAGTATCCAACATTTAGAACTTTTGTCATCAAGTGGAATTTTTAGCAAGGTAGAATTATGCAGCTAGTGATGAGATTTGGAAAAGACATCACTCTTTGAGGGAGCTGTCTCAACTAACTAAAGAAAATATCAAGGAACAGCAAAATTCGGTTTCTCTTTATACTGTAAAAATGCCCAAATTTGCCTTTGTTACCGATCACATACTTGTGAAAAAAAAAAAAAATGTATGCACTCATATGTAGAGAACTACTGCTAGCTTCAGCCTTTCACTTCAGCAACAGAATATTACACAATTAAAGGCAGCTTTTATTCAAATACAAGTGAAATTAAGAAATAATTTATACCTGGAGGAAAAGCAGAATTTGACTTAGAAGAATTCTTGTTTTCAGTAGAAATAATACTCCAGTATTGGTAAATATCCTTCAAAAAAATTGGTAGTGCAATAGCCATTTGTCAGGAAATTGCATTGAAAGGATTACAAATAAACAGACTGTAGTGGGTCTGGCTGAGCTGGTTTTCCACATAGCAGCAGTGTTTTGTGCTGGGAGCTAGAAGGGTACTGGTAACATACCTGTGTTGTGACTACTGCTGAGCAAGCATCCCAGCATTCACCCCTCCAGTGGGATGGGGTGGGCAA
>VZZY01022076.1:211764-252571 GCA_013400335.1 Eurystomus gularis | reverse complement strand
GCACAGAGAAGCTCTGCTCACAGCCTCTCTTGTGCTCTCCGTACCATGCCATAGCATGCCATACCGTACCAGACCGTACTGGCAAATGATTCCTAATACAGTCAAGCAGCTAATAACAATCCACAAATACATTCCACTCTGCAGCTGGGGACGTGAGTCCCGCAATGGTTTGTCCACAACCTGCAATACACAGATATACAAAATATGAAATTATTAAAAGGATGGAATAATCCATTGAGTACGAATTACATGGTCCTTCCCATGGGCATCTTTAGCTACCCATGCATAGATACTGACGGGAGTCTTCAGGGTCAGGGGTACCTGCCTCACAGCGGGTAAGTCCACCAAAAGAGATTGTCCAGGATGATGGAGGGGATTCGTTGGATCTTTGTCCTTTCTCTTCCCAGGTAGAATAGATGGGGGTTTGGGACAAAATGCTGTGAGTCATGGCAACTATTAATTCTCCAATGGCTGTTAAACTTAGTTCATACTCAGATATCCATTGTGCCCATCTGGCGTCATGATGCCTCAAGGCTCGTTTTAGGAGGCAATTAGTGCATGTTAAATCATTTAAGGGGTGGGCTATGATGGAGAAATCTGGGATATGTTTTCTTCAAAATACCAGCAATCCTAGGGCATGCTGCAGTTCTTTCCAGACATTTTTACTTGTCCAAGCGCAGCCAAGGTTTTGGGGTGAAGATGCACTGCTCCACCCCTCCACCAGATACCCCAAAACCTTACCCTAGAGGAGGGAAGTTGTGCCTTTTCTCCTGGAATTTGAAGTTCCAAACTCTCCAGGAGTGCAATTATTTTTGTTCAGGTTTGTCCTGCTACGCTGATAGCAGGGCTGCCAATCAATATATCATCAATATATTGCAACAGTTGCTAAAATTGGGTGAGCTCGTTCCTGAATGGTTGCAGATAGCTCAGACATGGTAGGTACTGCAGCTTTTAGGGGGCCTGTGTTAAGCCGATAGTCAACTATCAGTCACCATTTCCTGTTTGGTTTACGGACCGGCCATATCGGTGAGTTATAAGGTGAGTAAGTTGGGATAATTATCCCTTGCTCTCACACCTCAGCTATCACAGGAGTTATTCCCTCTCAGGTTCCTAAGGGAAGAGGGTAGGGTGGGTTTGACATTTACAGTCTTTGAAGGGGGTGATTCTGCTGCAATTCTGGAGCAAGCCCCAGAATATTGGTTGGAAAAGCCCCTAAGAACATAATAGCGGCTACTGCAGTTCCATCTACAGGCAGCCAGCATTTAACGCTGGCCAGAGGTTGAGGCTGGGAATTCCCAAACACCTCTGTGACCCAAATTTGGTTTTTATCTGCAGCTATTCTCTTGTGGTTAGCAATATCTCTCCGGACTGCTGACATTTGAGCCCCAATATCAACTAAGAAAGCAACTAGAGTTTTAAAGGGACGGTAATAAGCAAAACTCCTTCAGCAGTTTCTGTAATCCTCCTTAAGTGAAACCACTGGCCATCCCTCAGCTCCCTCACTAGGGATGGCTCATCTCCTTTCCTGGTTTTGGGTCAGGGAAATCTCCCTTGGAGGCTCTTGGCATCTTAGGAGCAATTGCCATCTTGTCGCATTGGGACTCCACTCTCATGCTCCTCTGAGTGGGCAAGTCACTTTTATGGGACACCTTCCTGTTATCTTTCCACACTCGAGTAAGCTTTTCCAAAGCCATGCTAGGCATTCCATCTATTACTTCTCAGGGAATTCCCCTTTCAATCCCCTCGGCCCACAACAAATTTCTCTGAGCTCCGGGAGCATGCAGTGGGGATTGATCTTCCCGCCATGCCACTCTCCCTATGGCAGTTTTCAATTTTGTAACCCCCGCAGCAAGACCCATTCTCCTCCCATAACTTAATAGTTCCTGAGCTACTTCCCCCACTTCATGGACCCTCCTTGGCTCCTGTTTCCCTTCCTTAGGACTAGGGCATCCCTGGTCCTGCAGCTGCACTGCGTACCATTTCAGTGAGTCAGGAAGACCCTGGATCAAGGAAGTCATCCTATCCAGGATTTGCATTTAGCAGCATTGGGGAAGGTTGTTGGGGAACTAGGTGCTTGCCATGCATTAACTGGAGGCAGGCAGCCTTCTGTAAACTTTCAGTTAAATGATTTATATTGGGAGGCACAATACACACTGGGTCTCCTCTCTCCAGGGGGGCCAAGCCTCCTGCCCAATATGCGCCTCATTGGGTTAACAGCCATGGCTCTCTTTGATCATCAGTAGTTAAAAATACACCGGGCCCCCAATATCCTTGTCCTTCATTCTCTGAGAGTAGGACCCAATCTCTGCCCATTAATGAAACTCCACACCTATTGTGTCTCCACCTCCTGAGCTAGCCTGCTATATTTTTCCTGAATCTTTGATAATTCGGTCACTGAGTATAGTACCATTTGGGTGGTAACCTGCAGAGCGGCCCCCCCTTGACCATTATCAATAGTTTCAGATTTAATCAGGGGTCTCATGACTGCCTCCCCACCCCTTGGATAAAAAAGCTTTCTACTAGTCTTTAGCTCTTTGATTGGATATAGGGGTTTTGTGTCATTTTGTCCCTCACGTGTCCAGGAGCTCACAGAGAAGAGTTGGGGGTCAGCGTGGACAAATTCATCTTCATGGTGGGAAGGAGTTTGCACTGTGGGACTGGTGCTCCTCTGAGCCCTTGGATGCTGCATGTCTCTGGGGACACTGTGGGTTTTACCCACAGCTCACTGGTGATGGCCTGTAGGGAACAGGTACTGGAACAGGCACAGGAGGATGAATGCTGCTTAATCTTGGCGCTTTTTTTTTTCTGGGAATGCTCAAATACCTCAACTCCTAGGGACCAGATTAATCTCGCTGCTGAACTTCTCAGCCCAGTTTCCCGCCCCAGGACTCCTTGTGTAAACCATCACAAGCCGGCCTGTTGGGTGGTCTGACACGTCAGGATGTGAGATTCCCCATGCTGCTCCTCTGGGCAGCCAGGAATCTGTCTTTGTGTTCCACCAGTGTCCTTCAACTCCCCACACTGAGGCGCCAAAACCAGGAGATTTCAGCAAATATTAACATTTCTGGCTGCTGTTTGTTTGCCTGTTTATTCTGAGCTATCCATGAAACCCCTCTGATATTTCCCTCACAGCATAGGGCTTGGCCAAAACAGCATTGTCCTCTCAGCCTCCTCTGCAATGGGTCATGCTTCAGCTCACCCTGTAACGTTCTCCTGCACTTGGATGCCTGGTTTATGGTGAGGCTGCCGAGCATTCGCAGATGTGTTGAGCTGCCTCTGCAGGGCCTGAAGCATGTGGATTTATTATTTTCTGAGGTTTTATGACCTCAGGTCTGTACTGCAGGGATGTGGGAAAGGTTTTAATGAGCTCACCCTACACAAGTGGGCTGGACAGGCTTGGCTAATCAAGATTCTCAAGTCTTTTGTCGGTTAGCATCCATACTCCATGGTCGGAACACAGTAGCCACGGAACCCAGCCCTGTGGTCACATCACATCGTCACATTGCTTTCCCAGGGCTGCTCTGAGGCTGTTTGCTGTATTTACTACTTGCATTAAAGACGGGCCACAGAGGCCGGTTCTCTGCAGCACCCCCTGGTGTCACATATAAAAAGTCCTCAGCCCATTCAGTGGAGAGGGAGAGAATTCATTTACCATCATGCAGCCTTCAAAAGCCAAGAGATATTTCTGTAGAAGACCCCGCAAGAACAATATCCCTCAGTGCAGCATTTCATGCAAAGTACAGGTTATGGGGCATAAATTTTTCCCCTTGCTATTTAATTTGGACTTTGCTGTCCAAGAAAGATGCAAATGAGCTCCAAACTCTCACTTATTCTGGAGAAACTTGGATCCATCACTGCCTGCAGCTCAGCAGCCTCAGCCTGGAGGAACCCTCCTGTGACCCTTGGCAGGATTTAAAAGCAGCGCTACCTTTCCCCCTCCCATCTTCTTACTGCCACACAGTGAAAGCTGGAGCCTGAGCATTACCAAAGTGGTCTCAGAAACAAAATGAAAGAAATTTAGTTGCCATTGAGCAAGACAACCATCTCCTTTAAGGAAAATAATTCAAGTGGCAATATCTTTGTTACAAAATCTGGAAGATTCTCAAAAATGTTTTCCTTCTGGAGCTGTCACCATAACAATGAAGGTTTGCAAAGGATGCGGTGGGGAGGGAGTGGGGAGAACACAGTGCCATGCCCGGCCACGCAGCTGATGGCCACAAGTGATGCCAAGGATGAGGGGCAGGCCAGCTAAGGAGGAAGGCACGGGCATGAAGGAGGCTGCTGGTGATGGAGAGGAGTATGGGAGAATGAGTCCTTTGGCCTCAAGGAGGAGAAAGGTTGGGTGGTCAGACCAGTGTGGTCCTGCAAATATTGCACAGATCTTCTGACCAGTTGCCAGTGTCTGTACTGGTGAGGCTGTGGCGGTGCTCAGTCGAGCAGCTTGCTGCCACCCAAACACTGTTCTGGAGCTGTCCCAAATGGCCCTGGGGCCAGGGCCACCATGGGAGGGAGCCAGGCAGAAGCTGAAGCTAGAGGCAGGCGGTGGCCTTCAAGAACCTACATCTTCTGCCTCTAGTTTCGACAGCATGGTAAACACTGAGAGTGGTGATATTACCACCAGGATGAATTGATCTTTTTCAGAGCCCTGCTCTTTGCTCCCCACTCAAAGTTCACAGACTGATTTATTTGTAATAGGAGCTAGGCAGGCTCCTTCTCCCTCCTTTTCCAGGGGAACCAGCTGGGGCACTGGCTTGTCCAGGACAGCTGTCAAAACGGGGAATAACCCACACTGGACACATGGTGCCAGGGCTCCTGCCACCTTCCCTCCTTTTCCAGCTACCACGGCTGGCTGTGTTCCTCTACTTTGCTCTGCAAAATGACGATGCAGTGTGCTCTGGTCCTCAAACAAGGGTATCATGGGAGGCTGCGCATCTTCTGCCCAGAGTGAATGTCACCCTGAAGGAACACGAAGCTGAGCTCTGGATGCTGCAGCATTTGGAAGCCCCAAGCGCTCACTGAGATAATGCTGTGCAAAGCCATATTTCCCCTGGCACCTTATATACCTTCAACGGATGGGGAGAAATAAGTCTCTTATCCCTCCAGCAGGAAATGGCTTTCGAAGTGGATTTGCAGGCTCCAGACTCACCTCCCTCATGTGTCTGGTCTGGGCTCTTCAATGGAGGCAGAGAGGAAACACTGCTCATCGAATAATATACTGCAGGCACGCACTCCCCTGAGCAGTTGTTTGGAAAGCGTCCCATATGCCTCGTGCCAAATTTGCTGGCCAGGGAAGCTCAGAGGTATTAGCATGTTCCAGTTAATTAGGGTTGTAAACCGTTCTTTTCATCGCCTGGAAGAGCTGAAAGAAGGACAAACCTGGAGCACTACCTTTATAAGGCTTTGTGCCTTCCAGCACGGGCTCCTCAGTTTGTGCATGCTCTGCTTATACCCTGGAGATGCTGCTCTTTTCCTGGGGGACTCGGTGTCATACCTATCTGTCAGTGTCAGATGGTGACTTCTGAGTCACGTTTCTGGGGAACATGAAGCCGAATGGATTCCTGGCCAAATCCCGAGGTCGGTATCAGGAGTGGATCTGACCCCCTGCCGCGGTGTGCACTGACACTGCCGCTGGCCTGGCACCACAGAGCTGACAGAGACAAGCTGCTCCTTCCTGACTGCTGATGTGGGTCACCATAGGACTAGGAAAGACATAGCAATGTAGTGTAGCAGCGAATGTGATCCTGTGGCATGGCTCCTGGCAACCTAGTGCTTTTTGGCAGCACCAAGCTCATAGAAAACATTCCCTGCCCTCAATTTTGCCCAGGCACTTGCATCACCCTCAGTATTGACACTAAGGTAGAGTTTAGGCTGGGGCTACCATCAGCCCATCCAGCTCTGCCTGCTTTCATTGCCACAACCTGTTTATAGCACTGTTTGTCACCTTGAGGGGGACAGACTGGCCACAGATACGTAACTTCATTGTGGGACTATGAAGCAGGAGTACCCAGCCTGGGAGAGCAAGACCCTTATGGCAGAACATTCTGCCAAAATGAGATGGGGCAATGTAGAAAGAAATCCCACGGGGCAAAAGTGCCACCCCTCAGCTGTCCTAGCAGGGCTGCCACCACCGCATGTCCAAACACCCATTCCCCCGTAGTGCAGGTAGCCCCTTGCTCCAGGAGCGTGTGTGTGCTGGAGTGAAGATTTGTATCACCTCTTTTACTCACAGGGAACTGAGACACATCAAGGGATTTGCCCAAAGTCAGACAGGGAGTCTGTAGCAGACAAGGAAGCACTCTCCTACCCCAAAACTCAGCCAGATTTCTGGTTTATCTGGACAACTGCTGGTGTTCAATGTATCGTATTTTTGCAATCCCGGCTTTGAAAAGCTTATCTGTCTGCAATTATCCTCTTCTGCAGAAGCTGTTTTTTAGCTGGCTCGGTACACAAACAACAAGCAACAACCCTCTAATAAATTAGCAAAGCTTTGAGTGCAGTGACTTGCAGAAACAGCAGCTATATGGAGGGGCCAGTTCTGGGCTCAGAAGCACTGGTGTCTGCTCAGAGAACCCTGCCGGGCTGCTCAGAGTCCTTCTGCCCTGATATGAGGGGGATCAAGGGGGTTTTGCCTGTTGGAGGGAGATACAGGGGTGGGAAGGGAGTGGAAGGTGTAAAGTCTCCTCGACGATAATCATCTTAATCCAATGAACCCTGTGGGTTTGCCCCAAGTGAAGCCCTGTCCCTGTCTGCTCCCAGCTCTGCCAGGAGCTGAAGCGTAGTGATGTATGTCCTCTTCAGCAGGACACAAACCCCATTAATCTTTATCCATACGATCTCATCTTTCCTGGCTCACTGACTTTCATACCCCGAAGGCACATTCTGCACCCCCATCTTCTGCCTGCCCTGAAGGACAGCAGAGCTGCAGCAGTCCCAGGCCAATCCACACCTCTCATCTCTCCTTCTGCTTCTCCAGTGCCTCTCAGTGTGCTCTCAGATCACTCAGGTATTTTAGCAAAACCTTGTCCCTGATGCTATCTCTGCTCCTCCACTAATCCCAGAAATGTTCATATGGGGACAAAAAGCAGTTACGAAATGAGAACCTGCTTTTAAATTCAGAGAGGGTGCAGGCAGCTTTCTATCCTCCCTCCCACCCCTGAGCATCTTTGTGGCTAATTTCGTTCTCAAATGCATCACAGACTCCCAAATCCACTGCATCCGTGAACTCCAGGGCTCAAATGGAAAAGGGGCTTTTGTGTTGCCACAACATGCTGCTGCTTCTGAGGCTGCTTAGTAAAACACAGGCTTGACACCACAGGATGGAGCAGTGGAAATATTTTGGTTACATGCAGGTGGAATTAAACAGATGTTTGAAAAATGAAAAGCTGCTTTTTTAAAGTATGTCAGTGTTGCCACTCCAGATGAAGCAGGATGAACTGGAGCATCTGGAAGCCTTGGTTACAGATTTCTTAGAGATTTCTCCCAGGGAGCAAACAGATAATACGCCTTCCTTTTATGCCAGAAGTTGAGCTGCAGAGTGTGGCTCACAGCTGCAAGGTGTTCAGACTGAGGAGCTGCCTACTCTCTGAGGCAGAGCAGATTATGGGCTGATGAAAGGGCAGCTCTCTCCTCTGCCCCATTTCTCAGCCTTTTGACATCATTTCTACTCCCTGGAGCATAAAATTCATTGTTGCATTCTCAGAAGAGCAGGTGAGCAGACTCGCTTTTGCCTAGTCAAAGCCCAGCCGCTGGCAAAAGGCTTTTGGGCTGCAAAGACCCTTTGAGCGATCCCGTCATTTTTGAAAGGACACGAGGCTTCTGGAACTCTGGTGCAGGTGTTGGTGTGTACCCAGCCTGTGTGTGCAAATACCCAAGGGTTTGAGGTTACAACAGTGCACAGAGTGGGTCCTGGCACCTCCGCCTGGGGCTGCACGGCCTTCCATGCCCCAGGACAATGCAAGCAACCATCTTTGTATTTCCCCATCCTCGCACTTCAGGGTGTAGTTGCTGGTTGAGGCCAGGAAGACCCTCAGCTGCCTTGGGATCTGTTAACTCTGTGGGGAGGTCTTTTTGCATCTCCGTGTTCAGGCTGCCACAACTGCTCCTCTTGACCCACCAAGAGGGTAAGGGGCTCTGGCACAGCAGACCCCAGGTGTCCCTTGGCTGCCAAGGAGCTGAGGGCTGGGCAGCATCAGGGCTATGCTTCATGTACTCTCTGCTGGCAGTAATTATGTTGTAGCTGGGTGAGATTAGACAGGCTGGCAAGCAGCCCATGTCTGCGGTGCTGTGAGAAGAGCCTGGCTTCTGGGGAGAGGGCTGGGGAGTGCAGAGAGAGTGGGGACCAAACCCTGGCTTGGTGGCTGCCAGTTGGAGTGATGCCCCAGGCATGCCGAGAGCTCAGCTTTCCCTTCCTGTGCTGCTCTGTGTCGCAGAAGGATTGCTTATGGGGGTATGATTTGTGACCACGTGCATCATCATGAATCATGAGCAGCTCTCCCTTCCTGGGCTTTCTCTGTTCTGCCAAGCACAGGAGCTCTTCAGCTCTTCAGGTTGAAGAGGTGAACTGATGTTTGGGAGCATCGCAGGTTTTGGTGCTACCTCTCCACTGGACCCCGGAGACTGTGGGAGGGGATGGTCTTGGGAACTTGTACTGACTAATCCATGATTTAAGGGCTCGTATTCGCTGTCATCCAGCAAACACCACATGCCAAAAATGACTGGAATTCACCCCATGGTCCTGATGAAGGTTCACAGCTTCTGCCTGCAGCGAGTTTCTATTGTGTCAATCACTGCCTTCTGCTCAGGCATCTTATTCCAGTCCTGGGGAAGGGAAGAGTGGGGAGCTGTAGCAAATGACTCTGGAGAATGGGGCAAGAAAAATCAAAAATCTTACACCAGCTGAGAAAGGAGGAAAGCCATCTGCCTCTCAAGCAGAACTCAACCATCTACTGCTGAGAACCCTGGAGAGGAGTATCCATCTATCAGGAACATGAGGAATACCATGCACCATTCACTTCCCATTAGGTGCTCTTTGCCTTTTCCTGCAGACTGCTGGGAGACAGCAACGGCCAGTTCCAAGCAGATTTGTCTTGTCCTGCTCCCCTCCCATCTCAGCTTTCCAGAGCAGCTAAATCAACAGCCTCAGGGAAAGCAAAGGGGGAGAATACACAAAACTCCACAAAAATCCAGCTAGTGCAGCTGTTGGATTTGCCCGCCTGTTAGCGCTGGTCTGTCGATCCCTTTCCTTCCTGAAAGGGAGACAAGGAGAGGAGGGGGAAGGATGCGACTTATGAGGACTCTCGTCTTAGTCTTGGGTTCAAGTGCCACTTTCCATGTGACTTACTTCAGGAATGTTCTCACTCTCCTTTTTCTGCTGAGACACTGGAGCATTTTCTTTTTCCTGGTATACTGACTTTTGTGGCACAGAAATTTGGTTGAAAACCCTCTCTGTTTCTGTTCTTACAAAGAAAAGGAAACCAAAGTCCACTGTGGGGAGGAAGACTAAGAGTCCTCTGATAAACTTTTAGCTCTAGATACTCAAAGCCAAGGAGAGGTGTCCTTCTCCCTGACCTCTGGGAGCATCTCTTAGCCCAGGTGAGCTGCAGGCTCATACCTTACCTGTGGTGGAAATCCCATGCTAGGAGCACACCTGGCTTCTTTTTGAAGGCGAAACCTTTGGCCAGGTAGGGAGCTGTGCTGCTTCTGCTTCCCCATGGTGCCCTCAGGGTGCTTTCCTGGGCTCTGGTGAGCTTGGATTTTGCAGATTTGGACATGTGAATGTTGCTTTTGTGCCTCTCTCTCTTGCTGCAGCTGTGTGGGCAGTGCTGAGCGCCCTAAAATACAAACTCACACAGGTTCTTAGCTCCACACTGAATCTGGCTCTGGAACAGGCCAAGCCAATGCCAAGTGGCTAAAACTTCTCATCATTACTTTTATTTGTATCCCAAGAGTACTGAAAGCCTGTCCTACAGCAGCAAGCTGCTCTGTGCAGGATGCTGTTCAAGCATGGAGGCAGAGAAGGATGGGGCAAGGTCTGTGAAGGCTCTGCTGAGCTCTAGGACCTGCAGACCTCTTGCTGCAGGGGAGATCCACCACTGGACAAGACCATGCCAGTCTTAAAAGAGTTGAAAGTCTGAGCAGTAGGGAGAGCTGTGGAGTGAGGGCGGATGAACATTTGTTCAGGACAGTGGCATGGATGAGAGGCCTGCTCCCACCACTTCTCCCTGGAGAGGGAACTGGATGTGATGGAAAAGCTTCTCTCTCCTTGATGCAAGAAGCCCCTCAGTGGCTGAACACTGTATAAACAGCATCAGCAGGCTCCCTCCCCCTTTCCATTTCTGTTTGTTAAACACACGCTCCCTGCCTTTCGCTCATTCAGGAGCTAACACAGCATTCAGCTTTGTGAGACCAGGGCTGTCAGTCACCCTGGAAGAGGGTGCTCAGCATGGGGTACCAAAGCTACTCCTGGTGATGAAGCACCCTCCGGCAGCCCAGATCCTTGCCTGACTTCGTTGCTTTCCTGAGGACAGTTGCAGAAAAGTGCTTTTTACCCCTTTGCCACAGGTTGCCTCCCAGAGAGTGGAGAGGACCAAGAGCTCTGCCAGCAATGAGACGATAACTCCAGGTGAGTGGCTTGGTTCTTGAAGGAGGAGGATGCTCTGGCCTTTGCAGGTGGGTCGGGGGGGGCTCGTCCGAGCAGCAGGGCTGAGATGGGGCCAGGTCTTGGCCATGCCACATGGTTCAAACAAAAAGGGTCCAGGCATCTTTGGGAAACTGATTTAGGGGACAGACAGCCCTGAGAGGTGGAATAGAAAGCGAACAAGTAGTACTGGCAGGAGAGTTTCAAAGGGTCCCCAAGAAGAAGCAGGGAGTCTGAAAAGCAGGATGCTGAGCAAGAGCAGCCAGGAGAGAGGTTGCTCCAGGGGGCTGCAGAAACCAGGCACGTACAGGTCCAGGGCAGTGTGCTGCAGGGGTAGGGCTGTCTGAGAAATCCTGATCTCACCCACAATCTGCTTCCTCGTGGCTTGGTACAAACCTCCCGTCAGCTCCTCCGTGCTGGGACTGCACACGTTGCTGGCACTCGGCTTGCTGCCAGAGATCAGTGCCCTCAAAGAGAGAGATGCAAAGGGAGATAGGGGACTGCAGGAGGAAAGCTGGTGCTTGCTTGCTTTCTGCGCTCTTTGCATGCGTAATGTGCACATTGCATTTATGGTCCTCTTACAGTTTGTGTTTCACCTACAGAGTTTCTGGTCTGTCCCAAAGCAGGATACTGGGTTTTCTTCCTGGTTGTTCTGTTAGTGGGTTGCTATTTTTAACTCCTCTCTTGTCTCATCTACCCCAGACTCCCTGAATTTCAGGAGGTAACAGACTCCCCAGGTTAAGCAGGATCCTTCCACCAAGCTGTCTCTTCCCCTCTGCAGCCCTGACCACTGGTGTGCCTCCATCACAGCCTCACCTGCTGAGCCCTGTCTCCCAGCCAGCCTTGCTCTGCTTCCATGGTGTGTCCCACAGGGCAGAAAGCCCTGCACTGTTCCCCGCTGCTTTCTGTAGGAGAAATTTCTAGGAGAAAGTGTATATCCCTGCCAAACAGATCTCTTCTCATCACCTTCTTTTTCATCCTGTCCTGAGCTGAGTGACTAAGGCAGCCTCCTTGCTTTGTCCCTTTCAGAGTCTTCTTCGGCTCCAGCCTAGGCAGGAATGTGCAAATAGTTAGAGTGAAGAACCACAGGAAATCCCTGGTGTATCTCCTCCTCCTTGCACTCTGTCTCCCGGTGCCAGTTCTATGGCGGCATCCCCTGGGAGCAGCTCTGGGGCCATGGAGCTTTGCAAGTGCAAGGGTGGCAATGTGTGTCTGATGCCATTGGGTTTCTGCACTAGCGGGCTTGATCTGGGTAGATAATTTACAAAGCTGCAGCAGATTATGGGCAGGTCAGAGGGTCTTCCCTTGTGCTGTAGTGTCATAGTAGGGCAATCATCCCTTCACTAGAGATGGAAGGACCCAAGACAGTTTCTGTCTGTTGTTTGGCTTCAGGGAATCATCCCAGAGCTGCTGTTTGTCCTGAAGCCAGCCCATTACATGGAGAAGGCAAAACCCTCTCGTCTCCATCACTCACATTCTGCATTTTCATGCAGAAATCTACATTCAGGTTTTATCCTGAGAGATGCAGAGTCCTCTCTGGTGGTGAACGCAGGAGGCTGTGTTAACAAATGAGTTAACAAACTTGGGCTCTGTTCCCAGCCCTGCTGTGGATGTGCTGGGTGGCCTCTGGCAAGCTGGTTAACCTCCATATCTCAGTTTATTGTGTCCTCCTCCCTTGAGCGCTGTGCTGTGGGGTGCAGGGCTGAACACTGCTGCCTCTTGAGTGCTGTAGGGAAACATGAAACTGGTAGAAAGTGGCTTGGTCCAGGGTGACAACTGGTGGTGAAGGATGATCTCAAACCTCCTTACTATGGGCACCTGACTGCTACCAGATGTGGGACTGGGGATGACATGAGTCAGTGGTCCACACTGGGCTGCTGGCGATGGACTTGAGCTGCTTTTGAGGAAGGACTCAGCATGGAATAAATGAGTGAGCCAAGACATGAAAGTATCCATCAGCCTCAGCCCTTACACCCCAGCACTGCTGTAGAAAGATTGTGGCTGTCATTAGCCAGAGCAGAGGCTGGCCCAAGTCCCTCCACTCCCTCCTTTCAAATCAATGGTAACTGTGATAGAACTGTAATTCCTGGCCACACTCTGAGCAACCTTTGTCCTTACCTCCCTCTTTTCTGCACCCCTTGTCCCCACACTTCATGACCGCTGGCTGCAGCAAACCCAGTCTCCCTGCTTTGGACAAAAAGAGGAATTTTAATTAACAAGCTCTGTTTTCTCCAGCCCTCTGCTGCCCCTCCAGCCCTGCTTTCTGAACCCTGCCAGGCTTTGCAGATGGCTTTTCCATGTCTGGATGTGCCCTGACAGATCTGGCTGTGTGCCGGGGGCTGCAGCAGGGACACGGTGGAGGCCAGGGTGTCCCTGGGAGACAGAGGAGCTTGTTAAGTCCAATGGCACCTAGTCTAGGCCCTCTGTAGGAGTGGATTTTGGAGCTGTCATGATGATCACTGTACCTCTGCCTCATTGGGAGCCATCCCTGCATCCCAGCCCTGCCTCAGGCTGCACATCAGCTGGAGGAGAGGGTGAGGAGGGCAGGTTCCAGGCAATGCCCTGTTTCTGCATTTTTCATGGCAGCTCAACACAGAGGAAAGCGCTTACGGGAGTATTTCTGCCTCCTCCTGGTCTACCCTGATGTTTTCTTCTCCCAAAAGCTGTTGGCTCTCAGCTCCAAGGATTTTTCCATCTATCCTGGCAGGCCTGCTGGGCACAGGAGTGTGTGCCTGGCAGCAGCCTACACATATGCCAGCACTTCCATTACTTGCTGGAATGGACCTCGGTCCACTCCTAGCAGCATCCCTGCGACCTCCAGGCAGCCCCTGGAGTGGGAACATTTATTATGACCATTTTGTCTCTTAATTAAAATGCCTTAATTGATTTTTGATAGTTCCCCTTTGGAAAAAAACAAAGCAAACCAAATCAAATAATAACTCCATTAAGACCATTTTGTTAGGAAGCAAAACAGCTCCAATAATCATGATGTTCCTGGCTCCTCTCAGATGGTGGGTAGCTGCCAGTCTCCAGCTAAAGGAAATAGTCTGAGATGTGAGCACGGGGACTGGCAGCTGCTGATGGGTGAGATGGGGAAAAAGGGAAGGGAGTGTCAACTGATGTCGTGCCAAGACTTGGATATTGAAGATAAATGGGACAGGCAAGCCACGGAAAGGGGGATAACAAGGGATAAAGTAATGCTAGACAGTCTGGAAGGTATAAAACCAGAGAGCAAGCAGGGAAAGCATGGCCACTGAAAGTGTGCTCTGTTTCCTTCACTGACCTTGCTCTTCTGGCAGCAAGGTTTGCTTTGGGGCCAGCTGCAGTATGGGTGTTGGGCTGAGCTGCTGCTGCGTGTGAGTCGGGCTCTGTCGAGGAGGCTGTGGCTGTGCTACCTTCTGAGGACCCTGCCTGTTCTACTGCTCCATTTCCCACTCTTTCAGCTGTTTGGGGTGGCTTTGAGCTCCTCTCTCCTGCCTTAGGAAGCTGGGACCTCCCTTTGGTCTTTGGGGTTACTTTTCCAGGGCTGGGGGCAGTGGTATCATAGAGATTCCTTAAGCAAATCCTCACCCCACCAAAACCACCCAGTTTCCCCTCCTACTGCTTAAAGCTACCTTCCTATCCTATATGGTCTCCGTTATCACAGTTTTTGAGCCCAGCAACATCATTTACAGGAATAATTGGCATAAATTTGTGCCCAGGTGGTCAAGAAGGTCAACGGCATCCAGGCTTGTATCAGAAATAGTGCAGCCAGCAGGACTAGGGCAGGGATCTTCCCCTGTACTTGGCACTGGTGAGGCTACATCTCAGGTACTGGGTTCAGTTTTGGACACCTCAATGTAAGACAGACATTAAGGTGCTTGAGTGTGTCCAGAGAAGGGCAACTAAGCTGATGAAACGTCTAGAGCACAAGTCTTGTGAGGAGCAGCTGAAGGACCTGTGTCTGTTTAGTCTGAAGAAAAAGAGGCTGAGGGGAGACCTTCTCGGTCTTGACAACTACCTGAAAGGAGGTTGTAGAGAAGTGGGTGCTGGTCTCTTCTCCCAAGGAACAAGTGATAGGATAAGAAGAAACATCCTCAAGTTGTGCCAGGGGAGGTTTAAGTTGGATATTAGGAAAAATCTCTTCCCCGAAAGGGTTGTCAAGCCCTGGTACAGGCTGCCCAGGCAGTGGCGGAGTTCCCATCCCTGGAGGGGAACTTGTAGATGTGTTGCTGAGGGAAATGGTTTAGCAATGGACTTGGTAAAGTTAGGTTAATGGTTGCACTTGATGATCTTAGAGGTCTTTTCCAACCTAAACAATTCTATGATTGTATGAAATTGGCCAGCAGTTAGATGAGCTAGGCAAGCCAATGGACATGGAGAGGGCAGAAAAAAGCAAATGTGCAGGCAGGTATGGTCTACCACAGGCAGCTCTCTTTTTCTGGGCCTCTACAGGGTCCTGGATTTGCAGCTGGCTTGGCATATTCCTAGGAGTGGCTTCCAAGGGGGAATCACAACTCTTGCTCTGAGGAGCAATGCAAGAACCAGCAGCCATTTATTATTCATTGCAATGTAATTGCTGCCAGCTTTACCATCTTGCCACCATTATTTTATGCTATTTGTTTAAGGACCTAGCTGAAATGTAGGTGCTCTGCACAGAAAGCATTCTCCCTTCCCAAGGACAGTCTGTCTTTAAACATTCAACTCGCAGGGCATGGGATGTGTGGGAAGCCCACCAACATCCAGACAGCACTGCTCCCATCTCATCTGGTACAAACCCAGAGCAATTTGCTCCTCAAGGAGGTTGAGAAGGTCCCCAGCAGTCTGTTTCTAATTGCCAGCTCCAATTAAGCCCTCTACCTCCCTCCCTCAGGGGGAGGGCATTACTCCCAGCTCTGCAGGTCAGGGAAAACATGATGGTCCACAGATCACCCTGTTTGGGCAGAGTGATGACTTTTGCTCACTTCTGTTCAAGTGCGTGGTGGGAATGGGGGCCTCGCACACAGTGCTGGGGAGAGGGGATATGTGAGGGGCCATGTCCACCCCTCTCCACATACCCCAGCAGCTGTTCTGCAAGACAGAGGCTGAGCAGGAGCCAGTAACAGTGGTGGCTTTTCTCCTGCTGTGTTTGGACTGGATGGAAACCCTGCCGTGACAACACTCTGCTGTTGCAATGGCACCAGCCAAGGGTTCCAAACTGAGTCAGTTTTGGCTCATCAGTCGGGCTCCCTGCTCCCAAAGCCACATTCATGCAGACATTCGAGCACCACGTGGCAGGAGGCTTACTGATGCCAGGGCTTTGGCTCTCAGGCCTCTTTGTGCCTGGATGCTCAGCAACAGCTCTGTAGGAGGCTTGTTCATGGCTTCAGTGGTTTGTCCCCTGCACATGCATGTCCCTGCAGGAGCTCCCTCCTCTGTGAGGCCAGTGGATGCCTGAGTGTCACTGGCACCGAGGGGACAGCCAGGTTCCTTTAGGAATCCTCAGCAGAATGTGATGGCACTAAACTGTGGTTACAATTAGAGCTTTATTTCCTTAACAGGATATTATGATTAGTATAGCACAGAACTGATGATTGGAATGGCACAGGATTTCCACAAGCAGAATCAATGTAGTGCCATCTACAAGTAGCATAGTACAGAATCTATAGTTTTGTATAAGATGGGGACAATCTTTTTAGCAAGGCCTGTTGCAACAGGACAAGGGGTGACGGTTTTAAACTGAAGAGGGTAGATTCAGGCTAGATAGCAGGAAGAAATATTTTCCGCTGAGGGTGGTGAGACCCTGGCCCAGGTTGCCCAGAGAGGTGGTCAATGCCCCATCCCTGGGAAGATCCCAGGTGAGGTTGGCCGGGGCTCTGAGCACCCTGCTCTAGTTGCAGATGTCCCTGCTCACTGCAGGGGGGTTGGACCAGATGAGCTTTAAAAGTCCTTTTTAACCCAAAACATTCTATGATTCTAATACAACTTATTATTTCTAATAATCTAATTAATGCAGTCTTTATAATACAGCTTCATTTATAATTTATGATCACCTGGACCCTCTGCAGATTGGGTCAAATTCTAATACATGGTTTGTTGTATCAATACAACAGTCATAATCTAGACTCAAAAATCCTATAAAAGAATACTCGGAGGTATTTTCAAGTATTCAATCTGTGGAGGGAGCAGAGGATGGCAGGAGATGTCCCTGGCCATGGCAGGTCATGGGTCTCATTGTCAGTGGTTCCCCACTTAGGACCTGTAACTGCTTGATTTTATGGATGGTGCTCTGCGTCCTGTAACCCCTCCCTGCTCTGTGACAGGGTCATCGACAACACTGAACTGGCTGGGTGCATGGGGCCTTCAAGGCTGGCAAGGAAGGGAATAATTGTCCTGGCACCCAAGAACCTTAATGCTGCAGGGAGGGAAAGAACAAAACTGTTTGGTTTGCCTGCTTGGCTCACAGGACCTTCAGGACCTGATAAGGAGGGAACGGGAATGAATATGTGACCTGCTTGGTCACAGAGAGTGGCTGCTTGCCTCATAAAATGGGGTTTGTTACGCTAACCACATCACCAGGGGTCAGAAGCAGGAGTACCCATCTCTTGTGGTGGCATCACTAGCAGGAGCAGTGGCAGAGACTCACACAGAGACAGGGTAACAGCTATTTTCACCAGGAGAAGTGAGAAATAAGAAATTGAAAAAAAAACTGGTGCACAATCTGGAAAGAAGTTGTTATGGGGAGGTGAAAAAAAGCACCTTGAATTTGAGAGTGTCCTTCTGTCTTCCTCCTTTCCTAGTTCTTAAGGAGTAAAGACTCAGGTCATTTTTGCAGGCAAGTAAATCTCATCAAAGATGACTGCCACCATCATAAATTTCTTCCGTCAGCCCCAAAAGGTACCAAAGTTTTGGCTTGTTTGAAGTGATTTCCTGGTTTTGCAAAGCCTGGTCTGCAGAATGAGGAGACACAGCGTGCAAGGGGCTCCATGAGCAGGAGGTCTTTTCTGCACCTACCAGTCCAGCCCTGGCTGGCTGAGGGGTTTTTCCCTTTTCAGTTCAAACAATCATAATCTCAGAAACTTGTGTGAAAAGTTGCATTTTCCCCTGATCTTTTCTTGGGAAACTGGCATTCAACTGAACATGGGAGGTGTATGAGATCAGTGTGAGGAAGGATGGCGGGTAAGGGAGAATGAAAGAGGAGGCCAATGCTGCAGCTTCTTGACCTAAAATGCAATGTGGGACATGCCTTTTGAGTCTCAGTTCTTGCAGATGATCTTCTGTCTCCTGTGCTCTCACTTCTGCTGTGTCTGTCTTCCAGACCTCCTTCTCCTCCTGACGGAAAGTCTCAGGCCAGGCATGGGATTGTTGGAGGGAGCCAACAGCACCCTCACCATGCAGAAGACAGCATTAGATGAGAAGTTGCCACAGGGCTGGCATGCCAAGGACTTTGTCACTCCTGGCCAGGATCTCTCTGGGTCCCGCAGTGTTATGATGGACAGCACCAAGATCCTGGGTGTCCAGGTTGTTCTGATTGCCGCCTATTCCCTCATCATTCTGCTGGGGTTCATCGGCAACTCCTTGGTCATCTACATCATAGTGAAGTACAAGACTATGAGGACTGTCACCAACTTCTTCATAGCTAACCTGGCCCTGGCAGATCTTATGGTGGACACGCTCTGTCTGCCTTTCACCCTAGTGTACACGCTGCTGGACGAGTGGAAGTTTGGGGCTGTTCTTTGTCATCTGGTCCCTTATGCTCAAGCTCTGAGTGTCCATGTGTCCACTCTCACCCTAACTGTGATTGCCCTGGATAGGTATCGGTGTATTGTTTTCCACCTGGACAGCAGGATTTCCAAGAGGCTAAGCTTCACCATCATAGCTGTCATGTGGCTAGCAGCAGCTGTCCTAGCAGGTCCTCTGGCCATCTTCCGAGAGTATCGGTATGAGGAAATCCCATCCATCAACCTCAAAATGGCCGTCTGCTCAGAAAAATGGCCTTCTAGTAATAACAGGGATGCCACTATCTACAGCCTGTCCATGCTTCTCCTGCAGTATGTTTGTCCTCTTGCAATTATTTGTTATGCCTATACCAGGATCTGGTTCAAGCTGAAAAACCATGTCAGTCCCACTTCTAGGAATGAAAACCAGTGCCGGAGGAAGAAGACAACCAAAATGCTAGTGATGGTAGTTGTGGTATTCGCAGTCTGTTGGCTCCCCTTCCACATATTCCAGCTTGCCATTGATCTTGATCTGGTTCTTATCTTCCATGAGTACAAACTCCTGTACACTGTCTTCCATGTTGGGGCCATGTGCTCTACGTTTGTCAACCCCCTGCTGTATGGATGGATGAACAAGAACTACCGGAATGGCTTCCTTATGTTCTTCCGTTGCCAGAACAAGCCAGAAAGCATTCACACTGAAGGCTCAGTTAGAGGGAGGTCGTACATCTTCAGGGCCAACACTCTAAATGGGAGCATCAAACAGACTCCTGGCAATGGACCATTGCCCACAGAGGTTTAGGGGTGGGACATCCACCTCCAGGACTGAGGCTCTCGGAGCCCAGAGACATTCTTGGGTGAATGCCTTTTCTTGGTGGAACATTGTATTACAAAAACGTTATAGCTACCACAGCCCCATAGACATACCCCCTGTATCTCTCAAATCAATAAATCTGGTGTATTTCTGTCTGACCAAACAAATGAATTTTTCCTTTCTCCATTCAAGTGACGCATGCTGAAGCATGAAAAATGACACACAGAGGCTTTCATTTAGCCATCAAAATACGCCCTTTTTTATATTTTTATTTGCCAAAGTGGATTGTTCAACCTTCTACCCCCTGATATAGTACACATTACAAATGGACAACCTTTACTGTACATGCTTGTTCCTCTGTACGTCTCTTACCCAAAAGCCTTAATGATTCCTCTTTAGCTAATGCCTCCAAGGGGAGGGATACCTTTACTCTTCTGCAGACGTGGGCTGGTTGGTGCTGCCACTCCACAGGCCTGGGAAGGGTGAGGGCTGGTGTAGGCTGGAGCTGGGAAATTCATCATGTCTTGCACAGCATGCATCTGCATTTGCAACCCATGGGGTGAGCTGTCATCCTCAGAAGGCCCAGGAGCTGGCAGTGACACAACTTGCCACAGTTCCCAAGTGCCAAAGCAAGGCTTTGTGAGCACCTCTTCAGCCAGGGAGCCTGTGAGCCAGCGCCCTGCATTTAGCAAGGAGGAAAGCAGGCAGAGAGCCAGATGGGAAAGGACAGAGCTGGGGCAGCTGATCAAGAGGACTGAAACGGAACTTAGGGGACTGGCAAAGGCGATTTTCTCTAGCCCATAAGATGTGGCTGCTGTCACACAGTAACTTGACGGGTACCAGCATGACCAGAGAGGCAACACCGCCAATGACATCATTCTTCAAGGCACAAAGAGGGTTTTAAAGCTTTAGTCTTTCTGGAGTTGGAAGTAGTATAGGTCTGTATGTGGGTGCTTCAGTTCAGAAGGCAGAGGTAACCTGCTTGCATGGTTGTCACAGATGTAGCATCCTCTGGCAGAAGAAGATGTGGAGACAAAGGAAGATGTATTCTTTCAAACCAAACTATATGTTCTGCTCCCTAAGGCTGTGTCAGCTGGGGAGCTTATTTTTAGCTCTGCCATCAAAGGAGTCTTGATTGCTACTGTGATCCAGCTCGTCATTGGTGTTGTCTCTAAAAGTCAGTGTTCATCAGATTGGAAAGTAACTCCCAGATGCAGGAAAGAGACTCAACAGACTTCCTCATTAAAGATAAAAAGAAAAGAAAAACTTTGATTTGTAGGTCTTCACTGGAGCAAGGACAAGAGGTAAGAGGACCTGCAGTACTGAGTACGCCAGCCTGGATCAGGCTGCTGGGTTGTCACATCTGGAGTCCTCAAGAGATGCATTGTCAAAGGTCTTATTTGAAAATCTGGCTGTCCTGCCTCCTCCCCAGCTTGACCTGTATCTGGCCCTTGTTCTCCAGCTCAGCTTCCAACTGCCACATTAGATTTTAATCTCTCTGTTTATTTCTGCTCTCTGATCATCTGCTCAATTTTTCTAATTAGGTACATACAAGAAAGTGGTCTCTGGTTCTGTCCCAAGACACATCACTACCAGGCAGGGGCTGCAGACCATGCTCCACATTTAGAGGCATGGGCATGCTGATGGCTAATAACCTCCCCAGCACCTGATCCAGCAGATCACAGAGAACCAAGACACAAGTAAACCCTCCCCATGTGATGTGCTGTGGCAGTGGGAGTTTGCTGTTTCATCCTGATGGAAGGAGGAGGATATTCTCCTCCACAGCTCTGGTAGATTCTATCCCTACCCAATGACCTGGTCATTCTATAATCCATCCTCTTGAGGAACTCTTCCCATGTTTCCATCAAACTCCAAGATACAAGGAAATGTTTATGTCTCAAAAGCAGCTTAACTGAGTGGAAAGAATTCAAGTATTACCAATAAACACTTCAGAAAGTGATTTAACACTCAATAATATATGTCAGAGTAAAAGAACACATTCAGCAATGCAAGCTTGGAAGACAATCACGCTGCCAGCTGAGATGGATGAGGAGCTAAATTTCTCTTCTCAGAACCCTGCCAAGGGTTTTGTCCTGTGACACCACATACGGTATCTGACTGCGGAGCAAGGCAGATAATGACATTATGAATGACTGTTTAATTTTAAGCCCAGACTTTTAAACTAAATATGGATAAATAAATAAATAGATCCCAGCTCTTCACAAATAAATACTGGCAGTGACATTTATAGAGCAGAGGGATTTTCATGCTGGAGCAAATAGAGATGGAGAAACTATTTACTTGAGGTGTAACAGCAAAGTTCTGTTTGCTTTATTTGATACACTTGCGCAGGTTTACAGCTAGATCTCTGCCTGTGTGCTTGCTGTTTTTTCCTTGCCATTGGAAAAACTGACAACCTTCCACATGCGCTGCTGGCAAGGAAATCAGCTCTCGGTTGTGTATTTGTGTCCCTGCAGAAAACCATGATGCCGTATTGAGGGAAAGTGGCCCCCGTGTCCACTGCCAAACAGAACAAGAGCAGGTGGAGAACATGGAAGCAAAGCCTCTTACCAAAGGTTGGTTTAGGCAAATAAATAGTATGTTACAGACTGTCATGACCGCATAGAAGACAGGAATTAATGCTTCCATGAAACAAATCTGTTGGAGCTGAAGGCTCCTTGAATGTTACCTCTCTGCTAAAGATGGCCTTACTGCCATGATCAGTTCCATGAAATCATTTTAAGTTCTGGAACTATTTAGAGCTCAGGACAGGGTATGACCCTGCTCTACTGGTGTCAAGGGCAGACCCTCTAGTAGATACAGATGTTCTTGGAGTCAAAGGCATCTTCCACTGCCTGTTCCTTGCCAAAGGTGCATCAAGTGAGTGCCTGCCAAGCTGGACTCCTCTCTGCAGAGCTGGCCCTGGTGTTACTGGCGTGGGATGAAATGACTCACGTCAATGGCACAGCAGCTGACAGGGATAAGGTATTGCATTGCAGCATTGGAAACACAGTGGCAAAAATGCAAATGAACAAGTGTTTCATCCAAGCTTGTCTGGAAGACAGTGGTGTTCCTGGTGACCAAATGGATTTCCTGATTCTTGCTGACATCCTTCTGCTGCTTCTCTGAACTGACCCCAAAATATTTCACAGCTTTTAGGAGGGAGTTTCTGAATTTCCTGGGAAACACCCTGTTTCTCAGGCCAGGACACTCTTTCTGGTCACATACAAACCTTGTATTACAAAAAGTCCACTGAACAGTTCTTGATTGCCAAGTGATCCCTAGCAGATTATTAACTTTGAATAGACTCCACAGGTGGGGATGCCTCTGGCTATCCCATGCAACCATTACTGACATGCCAGACAAATACAGGAACAGCTGAGATGTGGCAACATCATCATTTAAAAACAGCAGCCCAGTAACTGCTGTTCCTTATGACAGGCTGCTCTAAGAGCTCTCAAGAGTCCCAAAATCTCTTATCAGACTTCCAGGCTGAACAAAGCACATTGAAATTTGCAAAGCAAAGGCTGCACATTGGACTCAGCACTAGAAATTTTGCCTCTAGAACACTTTGTTTGCTCTGAAAATCCCTTCCTATTTGGTTTCCAAAGCACATAGGTCTGTAACAAGCTAATGCATGTAAGGAGAGCAAAGGCTTGGGCTTTTATCTTCTCCTTGCCTTAAGGCAGTATCTACAGCCCGCGTTAGGATCAGTGCAGGGTGAGCCAGGTCCTTTGGTCAAGGCTCTATTCGAATCAAAGACCTGATGCTCCTGTGTACGCCTGTGCTTCCTCCTGCTCCTGTAAAGACCGTCCCCTGGTGGCTCTCTGCCCGGCGGCAACACGTGCCCTCTCTCATTATCCATGGCAGCCCAAGCGAATAATGTCAAATGGCACATGTTTTATTCAATGTGCCCACAAATATATTGGCAAAAACATTGCTCTGAGCTTTCCACAAAGGTCCTGTAGGGAAATATGGACTAGGCTAGGAAAGAAGCAGTTTCTCTAACGTGCTAATAGGAGAGGGGCTGGAGTGCTGTTCTGCTGAAGGAGGTCACCGGCAGCTCAGCAGGTCCCTTGATATCAGGTGTTAATCTTATCATTGTCACAGCTAACACCATCTGAAACCAAATTAGTCTTTGGGCAGGAGCTGTAGAGTTGGTGCTTTCTTTGTGTGCCTTTGTCTTTCAGCTCTGTTATTGTGTGATTTCACCAGGCTCTCCGAGAACGTGCTGGCATTTAAATTAGGCCTCAGGATCAGCTAATCTGGTGAAAATCAGGAACTACTGCACTAATCCAGAAAAGAGAAAGGACTCTGGGTTTATATGGGTAAGCAGAATTTGGTCCCTCACATATGAAAAAAGCAGAGCTTTGTCATCCTTTCAGTTCTCCCTTATCTAGCTTGAGATTCTTCAAGTGCCAAAAATAATATTGCATATTACTGCCAGAACATTTATCTTCTCTTCAAGCTCATTTCGGAGAAGATATTTGTTCAGGAGGGCCGAGGAATGGAAGAAAGCTAGGTTTTTAAAGCTCATCATTATTTCTAGCCTCAGTGTTTTTTAAGTTAAAAGACAAATCAGAAAAAGACAAAGTCACTCACAAACGCCAAGAGAGATACCAATTTATTTTCAGACAACACAACCTCTATTTAATTTTCTATCCAGACACCCCAGCATCCCTCACCGAAGTGCTGTATGTATATGGGGCTGAGTGAGGTGGTGGGAGGAAAGAATTTTTCTGCTGCTAATAGCAATACCTTAGTGTCACTCATGATTTATAGCCAGCAAAGAATGCTTTTTCTGGTCTATGTTCTGCTCACTGTAATGAGTACAGAAGCAACAGTGTGGGTGTCTCATGGAGCTCACAGGAGGAGACCTTCATTAGTTCGGTCCTCTCCAGTGTGGCAGCAAAGACTGTGAACATTAGAGGAGAAACTCTTTTGTTTATAACCAGCTTATTGAAGTGCACAAGCATGGAGTTGTCACCGTGACACTGCTAATGTGTCACAAACTTTCAAACACTGGTTGTCATCAGGATGCATGGGCAGCTCAGCTACAAGGTGCTTCTCCATGTTGCTGCATGGAAGGAAGAAGGAATACAGGTCACAGAAAAAGATTCCAAGATTTTCAGAAGAGGATGAGCCCCTGGGTGAAATTTGGAGGTTAATATGGTTCTTTATGGAAAGTGAGGTAGATTATTGACTCTACTGGGACCAGGATGAGTAACATCAAAAGGGGAATGAACTCTGCCATGGTGCAGGAAGAATGGAACCTCTATCAAACTAGAGGCAAGTAAGAAATTACAGCAAACCTGGCCCATCGTGTCTAGTATTCTGTCTTAGATTGAGACAATAAGAGATGCTGGTTAGGGAAGGCATGCTAGCTTGGCCCCTTTAATGGTCCGTTCCCCTCATACCCCTAGCAGCAGTCACAACTGTTCTATTAGAGATGTTAGAGGGGACATCCCTGTCTAGACCACGTAGTATCCATTTAGACTTTGTGTTTGTGATTTTGTCCAATCCCTCTCTGACTCTGACAATTCTATCTGCTTCCACAGCCTTCTGTGGCAGCCAGTTCCAGAAGCTCACTCCCCACAGTGTAAAAAAAGTAGGTTTTTTTATCTCTTAAAACCAAGCCCCTGCTAGTTTCAGCAAATGCCCTCTGGTTCCCATACTGTGGATCTTGCTGAACAACAGCTGAACCTGTGCTTACCCAGTGCCTTCTCCATTTTGTAAATCTTGATGCTGTCCTCTTTCTCCAGCTTTCTCCTCTCCTAGCTCAAGTCACATCTCCTAAGTCAGCTTCTCCGTCCCTGATCATCTTATTGGCTCTTCTGAGGACCTCCTCTAGTTCCACAAATATCACAATGGGCTGAATTTTGCTCATAATTCCTGTGAAGGAGTGGGATCTATCATCTTTGTTCCAACCTTGCTTGAGAACAACCATGTGAGTGCTTTTAAATATGTGTGGGGGAAGGACACCTCTTGATGAAATGTCAGGCTGCGTCTCACTGGCTGTAGCATCGCTGTATTCTTAATGAAATCTCATTACACAGGTCACTGAGTCAGTTCAATGAATCATAAAATGCATCCCTGGTTTTGTTTTTGAAGACAGGAATGACAATGGCAGTCAGATCCCTACCTCACCTTCAGCTATATATCCAATAGATTTATCCAGAGGCAAGACTGGAGTCCAAATTATGCTGATCCCAGCCTAGTGTCTGAATCACAACTTCATCTGTCCATTCTACAAAACAGAAAGCCAAGGAATTGTGCATTTCAGGAAAAGAGTGATGAGCTTTTGTTACTTGGCAACTGTCGCACCTACATATTTTGGAAGAATTTGAGAACGTCCTGCACTTCAGAGAAATCAACTAGCTAAGGTGAGGAGGGAGGAAACCGGCAGCACATCCCCAAAACTTTGAGCTGGGAAGATCTCTTGGGGCTCATGGAAGGAAAAAGCACTTTATGTCTGCACGCTCCCTAGCTTGTCTCCTCAATGTGACTGTCTGCATCAGTTTCTGGGCTCTTCATAGTGAAATCACCTGTTGTTCTGCTGTTTCTGTCTCACAGCGGCATTTCACAGCCATCTGAACGTGCTCTAATCCACCTGCCAGCCGCAATCAGCACGCAGCACGGTTGCATTCCTGTCAACCGAGATGTGAGCACCAGAAACAAAAATGTTCAAAAGACGAATCAGCAAGAGATCTGCACATGAAAACTGGGGAGGGGGCAGTCAAACCTGAGGGCTTCCTGACTGTACACACAGTGAGAGCAAGCCCAGGCAATGAGGACGAAGTCAATTTTGACTTGCTCTCTGCAGTGGCAGTCAACTTCAGACAGGAATTCAGACATGATTGTTAAAACAACAATTTAAGGCTTCAGTTGCTGGAAGCTAATCTCTGAGGTTGAACTCAGCAGATGGCTACCTAAGTGGACCCCAGCTAACGCATTTATGCAGTGGTTCAGCACTTTGGTCCAGTGCTGTTACTGACAACATTGCTGTGTGAAATCCCATTTCTCTTTCCTAGGCTAGATAAAAGAATCTAGTGGTTTCAAAGTGCAAAGCTCAACTCTCCGAGACAACCCTGCAGTACCCAATTAAGTAAAGCTAAGATAGCAGAACTAGCATGGCAAGAACAGATTGAAATTGTCTGCGGCTTCAAGGAGTGCAGCAACACGAGATCGCTGCAGTGGCAAAGACATCTTACCAAAGTGTAGGGTTCATTGGTCTTTGTAAGGTCTGCCTGGCACCACAGTCCTTTGCTGTGTGAAATTCCAATTGGCTTCATGCCAAATCAGTGGGAGTTGGGTCACTAATATCCCACAGTTTGTTTGGAATCCTGGTCTTTGTAATTATGTCATTAAAAGGACATGAGCTAATCTCACCGCAGCCCAAGCAGCTAGAACAGCCTGGCAAGAACTCTCTCTGAAATGCAGCTATTAAAGTACCTCTAGATTTCCCAGATAGCAGGGACATGTTCTGAGGTATTTTAATCGTATACATAATATAAGAATAGTATAAGAGAAGATCATAGGAAATAAATGGAAGGGAGTTGGAACTGCTTTGGCTAAACCGTTCCTGATCACAGGGTGTCTCACCTCTTCCAAGGCTCCTGTGATGGAGGTTTCATCCATCCCCTGCACAGTCTATTCCGAGCCCTTCCTGACGTCTAACCAATAAATCTGCCATAATGCAAGCTATTACTTCTTGTCTCCTGGAAGACGCAGATAATAGTTTATTACCTTCTATACTACACCTTTACGTACTTAAAGGTTATGATCATGCATCTCTTCCACCCCCTCCTGAGTAAACCAAGTCATTTTTTTCTGTCCTTCCTCACATGGCTCATTTGCTGGACTTCTATTTGTTCTTGCTGCTTGCCTCTGGACTTTCAGTGTTCAGCAGACAGTAGTTTTGCTGGTAAACAAAAGGACTGAAGGAGGTTAAAAGGTTCTGTAGGAACGTTGGGTTCTCTGAAAAATCACTCCGTACATTGGAATGCATAATTGGGAGCTGCTCCTTTCCAAACACAGTCACTACCTCTAAGCTATGGCAGGAGACCAGGGTCTTTGTTTCGCTGTCAGCAGAGCTATTTTCATGTTCTGACTCATCAACGGCTGTTTCTACACGGGTGAAAGCAGCAGCACTTTGCAGTATTATTCAAGCCCTTGCAGGTGAAAAGGACTATGAGGCAAAAGTTTCCTTACAAGTTGCATCAGCCATGTGGAGTTTTGCACCTTGTGGGTGTTGCCTCATGTATGCAGCTCTGGGTACACCCATAGCATGACAAGGCATGTGGCCCTGTTCACTAGGACATGGGGACACAAGTGACAGGAGGCCACAGCCACAATGTCCACACTTGCCTTTCCCAAGGAAACTGGTGCCTTGAAAATGTTTCCCTCTCTAAGTCAACCACAGGACTGTTTCTTGTGTTGCCTGGCAGCTTTCTGCACTTCCCATCCCGTCTGTGACCACAGCAGTCACTTCCTCACCCCCTTTCACTTACAAAGAGACCCAGAGGACCCTCAGGCTGTGGCTGGACCCCCACTCTTGGATCCAGTGGCACTGGTGGAAGAGCTTGCAATCCCCAGCCCCACTGAGTTGCCTCAGCAAACAGCTCTGCCAGTGGACCAGCAACACAGGGGCAGTGCTGACTTCTCACTGTCAGAGAATCATAGAAACATTTGAGTTGGAAGGGGCCTTAAAGATCATCTAGTTCCAACACTCCTGCCATGGGCAAGGACACCTCCCAATAGACCAGGTTGCTCAAAGCCCCACCCAACCTGGTCTTGAACACGTCCAGTGTTGGGGCATCTACATGTCCCCGATATCCCCCATTTGGGGGACC
Organism: Eurystomus gularis; assembly: GCA_013400335.1. Classification (NCBI taxonomy): domain Eukaryota; kingdom Metazoa; phylum Chordata; class Aves; order Coraciiformes; family Coraciidae; genus Eurystomus; species Eurystomus gularis. The sequence goes on along the minus strand of VZZY01022076.1, from coordinate 224,593 downwards.
CTTAACTGCTATTCCTCCACCTTGCCTCCAAGAACAGCACTTATGTTGTGTTTCTTTGTATTGTGTATAGAAAGTTAAATTATTTTCGGGTAGTTCTCTCTTCCAGCTTTGTCAAATCCTAGATAGGCTGATCTTAAACTGCTGAGCCTTGCTTTCCTCTTCTGTGAAACAGGACAAGTGCAGCACCCAGAGGCTTATAAAACATGTCATATGTGCCAGCTGAACAGCACTACTGCTTCTGTAAAAAGCATTATAATTGAGCACATCTTACAATAATGATGTTTCAGTCATGTATTAAGGAGGCAGACCTCACTTGGAAAGTGCTGATAAATACTCAGAGAAAAGCAACTTTTGAATTCTCAAGGGTAAACATTTATTCCAGACTCTCAAAAAAGTAACGTTTTATGAATCCAGGTATGGGAGGGTTTTTAACAGCGATAGTGCCTGGAATTTTTCAGCAGCATCTCCTGCTTTCAATGTGGAGTGTAAGTATTGGCTGAAGGGTGACCACAGGCTTTGCTCTGCTGCTCATAAGCATTTCTGAACTGTTTGGACAAGAATGATTCTAAACAAATACAATCAAGTGGTTTAAAAGTTCAGTGGGGCTTTCTACCCCATTAGCACTTTGTGAGTTTTGGAGCCATGGGCCATAAGTGTAATTGGCTTTCTAGGAAACTGTATCTTAAAGTTACACTTCACCACAGGACACCCCAAAATATGTCAGTTGTTAAGTGTGTGTTAGCAGCCCGTTCTTCTCTTTTTCCTTAGAGGCTCTTGTGTGTCCCCCCCGAAATTTTTAACCTACTTCTCCACTATTAAAGACAAATCCCAAGTCTGAGCTCTGGCTGAGACTTCTCATTAACAAGCACTAACGAGCATGGCACCAGCCGCACAGGAGTCCTGGCAAATGGAAGAGCTGGGGCAAAATCTCCTTGTTCCTTCCAATGCACTCGTTACTGTTTTGTGTCTTCAAGTTCTATTTCAAGTCATGGGTTCCCCTTGGCTCCTTGTAGCACCATTCCACAGATTAATGGATCCTGCTCAGAGAAGCTGCTTTCTGTTTCTCAGCATATATTTCCCCTTTGTTACAGTCTTCTCATCAGGTCTGGTCATGTCCCCATGTATTCTAGCATTTCTGGTACCCTGCACTGTCTAGGAGAAATAAATGAATGATCTCCTTCCTCACGTGCACACCTTTCCCTATGCCCACTCACACCCCAGAATGCCAGTTCTGTGGCAAAAATCCTTCAGTTATGCATTCAGATGACTGGTGATTTATAACAACAAGTTAAAAATGAGGTCCCAAAACAGAATTTAGTACAACCTTGCTGCTGCAGTAGTTGTAAGTCAGTGCTGATTTGATGTTTTCAAGCCAGAGTTGCAAGGATACACACTCTATTTTGATTTGAAAATTCTTCTCTCTTGTACTGTAGGCACTAGGTTAGCTCAACCTGCTCTACTAATAAACTCTCTTGGATTTTTGTAGCCTTTTTATGGCAGCCAGGCCTTCTTGAGTTTTGTGGTTAGCACAATACAGAGCCCATTCCTTCTATCCCCATATGGCTGTGCTAGTAAACATGAGATAGGTGCCTTTTGGCATTAACAAACAGGTGCAGCCCCTACATTGCGACGGAGAATTTATTCTGGCTGAGACTCTCCTGCTGGTGTATTATCAGAGGGGATCGTGTAAACAAGCCAGCACTTGTTAGAAGGAAGCATGGAGATGTGACTTCTTTCCTGGAGGTCATAGGTCATCCTACCTCCTGGAGCTCTGAAGGCTGGAGGCAGCTTGACTGTCTCTCTGCACGTGAGCTGTGCTGCTAAGGGTCTGTTCAGGGACTCTCCAGACCCTCCAGGGACCCACATTCAGTGCTGAATGTGCCAAGTCACTCCAAGGTATGATATGGAAAGAGACCCTGGCACTGAGTTCTGCTTGCCAGAGACTTGCAGATATTTAGAAATGCTCTGTTGTGCAAGCTGAGCCACAGGTCCAAGTTTAATTCTTGTAATCGACAGCCAACTGCTGAATGTGATAATGCAGGGGTTTCAGCTCAGAACGGACCTGGGAACAAGGAGAGGAGAGGAGAGAGACAGTAGACAGATTCAAGGTAGGGGGTGCAGATGCTGATGTTCTCCCCTTCAGTGGAAAAAGCAGAGACAAGATTAACAGTGTCACACTCGGTATTATCCTGCTCAAAACACCAGGAGATGCAGTTGTTCCAAATGTCATTGTGAAAATATGAACCATCAGGGTACCTGATTCTCCACTCAGTTGCTCTGTTTGAAACATCACAGAGACCAGGATTGCACCTTTTGTATTTGACAGTTGGAGCTGCTTTTTGTATTTAAGAAAACTGCCTCCTTGCTGGGGTGGCACTTCAGTACCTGTCATAGAGCACTGGTGTGGGGTAAGCCACCAGCTATCCCTGAAGGGGACGCTGGAGGATTTCTTTCCTAGCCATGCTGTGAAGGTCCAGCAGTGGTGCACACTGTCAGCATCCCAGGGGTACCCCAAATGTGACATCAAAGGACAAACCAGAGCTTCCTCATTTTCATACACATTGTAGAGTGGGAGAATGGAGGGATTCATGTGTACTCTATATATCCCTGACCAGCCCTACCAGTATGGGAGCTCTTTCCAATAGAGCACGAAGTGATTCATGTGTCTCCTGTTCATTCTCCTGTTGTATCTCCAGGGAGGATGTGAGTGCACAGAGTGTCTTGTTCTGGTGGTTATCTTTAAAAAATACGTATTTAATTATCTTTCAGGAGGCAAGATTAAAAAACAGCCTCACTGCTTCGAGACCAGAAATCAGTGGTGATTATTCCTGAGGGAGCTCATTTTGCAATCCCAGCTCAGCTTTGAGAAAGCTCCACTGTCTCCCACCCAGTCAAGCCTTGCCCTTTATTGCAGGCAATCAGCTGTGCCATGCCAGGAGAGAAGATAATCATAGAATCACAGAACAGTTTGGGTTGAAAGGGACCTTTAAAGGTCATCTAGTCCAACCACCCTGCAGTAAGCAGGGACATCTGCAACTAGAGGTAGCTCAGAGCCCTGTCCAACCTCACCTGGAACGTTTCCAGAGATGGGGCATCGACTGCCTCTCTGGGCAACCTGGGCCAGGATCTTCACTGTAAAAATTTTCTTCCTTAAAGAAGGAAGTGGTGCTGAAAGGTGCAGTTTCACAGGGACGGAAATAGGTGTTTATCTGGATCCAGTTCACCTGTCTCAGGCTGAGAATATTTCAGGGCATCCCAACTGTTCTGAACTCTCAGAGATGCATGTGTGCAGAAAGCTGTAGGATACAGGTGGAGAAAGTCTTTACAAATTTCATTATTGTCTGGTCATTCTCCCTTTGTTAACCTGGGACTACTTCTCCCTCCCTGCCCTCCAAACTGACTGAGGTGGGGTCAGGATCAAGGATCTGTGTTAACTAGTGAGTGACTGGGTTTGTGAGATGTCAATCTTCAGGTATTTTTCATCTCTTTGTGCTCCAGTTCTTTCATCATTAAAACAAGGAGTGAGTAGCAGTGTTTACCTGCCTCACCTCACATACCTAATTACTGCCATCAAGTAGGTTTCACTACTGTTTCTGGCAAAGTGTCGTATTAGAGCTGCAACTCCAAATGCCAACTCTTTGAGTAGCTCTTTCTTCACGAACCATATAGACCAAGTACTTAACAGGCTCAGCACAAAGGACACTAATTTCACAAGGTGATGCCTTCATAAGGGTAGCTCCTTATTAATGAACGTATTTACCACTTGGTGAAATACATTCCTGTACTTCACAAACTGTGAAAGGATCTGAGCAAACACACTGCTTTGGGAACAACAGAAACAAACCCAACGTAGATCAGAATTATTAACATGTTCATTAAAGGAAGGAGGCAGTTATCCTGACTGATTTCAGAAAAATGTTACATGCTGCTTAACAAAACCGCAATGAAATAAAGCACTATGTCCTGTCAGGGAGAGCAGCACAGCATGAGCACTGGAACATAATAAAGCTTCCACAGCTGTGAGTGGCAGGAAGGACAGAATTCTTGTGCATTCTGGGGACATGCTGTCAGACCCTGTGCCCAGCCCTGCTCTGGCTCTTCTTGCACCTGCATTTAGTGCCTCGAAGATAATGATTCTCTTCTCTCATGCAGGCAAGCATCCGAGCATGGAGCCCTGCTCTAGAGGGGACTGTTGGGGACCTCTGCTTTTTGCAAGGCTGGTTCTTCCCATCTTTGTCAGGGTCTGCGTGCTGCCATTAGCATGCACAGATGGACCATGCAGCATCTCAGGGTTGCTCTGGGGGTTTTGCAAGTGAAAAGTGGACACAACTTACAGATAGTAGGAGAAAGCTCCATTTTTCTAGCTCTCTTGGGAGAACTCCAGCTAAAACACAAACAACAACACATTATTCCTGATGTTTCTTGGGAAAGAAATTAATAGGACAGAAATGTTTATTTAAAAATGTATTCAGGACCCTGTAAAGTGTCAGATCTAGTCAAGATTTTGCCTTTAATAACCACCAGCATTGTATTCAACCGTCTCTAAGAGATTCCTGCAGTGATATGGGGCCCCGGGGAACCCTTTAGATAGCGATGAGTTTATTTGTTAAACAGGAAGTCATTTAGCTCCTATTTGTTTATCCCGATGCAATTTTCTAGATAGGTGTGTTATCCATGTGAAGTTTTAGTGGGTTTTGGACACTTGCTGATGTGCTGCTCTGTGATCAACAGGCAGCAAAACTGGAGGTGTTTCTTTCTATGAGCTTTGAATTGTGATGTTTCAATTTCGCTTTATAAATCTGAACAAAATTAGAATTTTCAATTTCAAAAGCTATCCCCTTTATCGGCAATAAGGAAAGATTGAGAATGCTTGTTCTGTACTGCTCATTATTTTACACAAATGTATCATTAGGTTTCTATTCTCCTTCTTAGTCTCTCTATAGACAGTCTTTTAAACTGTACCTCTTCTCATAGCTTTCCATATTTTCATCACCTAACATCCAATACTAGTATATCTCCTTTAGTAGAAAACCGTTTGGCAATCAAATTGTAGTTTAAAATATGAAAGTCACCTCCAAGCCTTTAACAAGTTTATTGAAATAACTAGAATAGAGAAGTAATATGAACCATTGCTCCTATTTTATTGTTTAGGAAGAACAGAGTACATGTCTTAAAAATGTTTTATGTAACCTTTTTGAACTAAATGTATTTCACTTACTGTAATCTATGCACTAATGTGACTGCTGTTAAGTAGATTGGTGGGATGGAGACTCAGAAACCAAAGGAATTTCACAGAAAAGAGGCAGGTTCTGTTTTATAAACACAGAAACCCCAAATACTACATGTGGTTACAGCAGCCTCACAGAGAAACTGGAATTTTTACGATCCTGGAAGATTAAATGAGAGAATGGTACCATAACTCCATCAGTTTAATGGCTGGTTTGTTTTGGATGAAACAAGAAGATACCTTTTGCTACTTAAATCAAGTATATTGCTTCTGGTTCCTTTTCTTATTTGATAATTTTGTGCTGTGAGTTACCTCTTCAGTGAAGACTGCCACATTTAAGAGACAAGGTTTTGTTGTTTTGTAACCCAGAAACCCCCCAGAAACCTGTGTATATAATTAAAAACACTGAAAATGTTAACATTTCTGAGATCTCTGATGTTTGTTCTTGCAAAGAAGCTCCCAAACATACCAGAATTCATCAGAAATATAACAAATCCCTTTTTGCTTTTCCACTGGTGCCATTTTAGAAATAGCAACATTTTTATTGCAACATTTCTGAGGGAAAAGGGGCTTCTTCACCCTTCTGCAGGCAAATGGGCACTCCTTCTTTGTCTCCAGTCCTTGACCACTGCTCTGTCGTGCTGCTGCAGTTACTATCAGCACAAAGACCATGGATGGTGGTGAAATGGGAGCTATAGCAGATGTGTGCAGAGCCACAGAGGAACTAGTTCAGTGTGTTTTTACTCTCAAAGGAAACTGTGACCCCATGGTCACCAGCATGGTGTCCTGGTGAATCCTGGGGAGGTTTAAAATGACGTGAAGGTCTAATGAAAACTGTCCTTGGTGACCATAGCTGATAACACGACTGCTGCGAAATCACCCTGCATACCTCCCTCACCAAGGACACAGCTTGGAGTAGGTCCCATTGGGGTTTCAAGATCTCCATCTCCACCTCTTGAAACTCCTGGCGATGTTCTCCTCCTCGCCGCTGCACTGTCTCAGTCTCATGCAACTTTTGTTTCAGGGGCTGGTGTAATGAAATCCTCTTGGAAACTGGTGCTGTTTGAGGGCTGACAAAGAGATGATGTCAAATCGCACTCAGAAAAGATGCCTTGGCCCTACATTTCATGACAACATTGTGTTGATTGAATAGGAGAAGGGATTGAGCCTTGAAAGGCTTTGCAGATGAGGGAGCTGAAGATGGATGGAACTAATAATAATCTGCTGTGATTTCTCATCTATTCAAGCAGACTCTGAAGTCAGCTTTTCAGAAGTAAATGCTGGTACCTGCTGTAGTTCAATGTGCCTGGCTGTCCTTTGAACTCTTTCAAAGTGGCTCTTGCACTTTAGCAGGAAAAGGAAGAGGGAAATCCCTGTGCAATCTCCATCGTTATTTCATTTTGTGAGGTAATGATGTGCCTCTCCCCTCCTGACACAGCAGGTACTCCTCAGGCTTACCAGAGATACTGCTGTGTAGCAGCTTCCCCTGCTCCTCAAAATACTATTGCAGCATAGTTAAAATACGGTACATGCTGTTAATAGAAGTTTTCTGAGATAAAGCCACATGACCATGGAAGAGTCAAAATGCCCAATTTAGGAAAGAGTTTGAATTTCTAACACCATTGACCTCACGCACACAGTGAGAAACTATTCCATGAACAGTGAGGGAAACATGGCTGCTTTCTTTCAAGATTTTTCTCTTAAATTATTTTTTCAGTTGTCCATTAGTCCTGTAAGGACTTTATCATCCCTTTTCCCCCCAAATATTTGGCTAGTTAATAATTCCAACAACGTTCTAGCAGTCATGCATTGATTCAAATAGATATGGGTTCGGAAGAGCACACGGGTTGGACAAAGCTGTGTGGCGTTTGACACAGAACAGACCATTTGCCAGCAATTATTGCACATAAACACAAGCAGAGCACATAAACGGCTACAGGACTTCAGGAGAATAAATTACTGGTTACAGATTTAATACTGGCTGTCATATCACTGCTTTTTGAGTTTTATTAATAACTTACTAGAGAAGAGGAGCCTTTATTCTGCTCCTCTGAGATCTGAGGAGACACGAGATAGATGTGGTTTACATTTCTCTGAAGTTAGAAGCAATGATGTAAAACACAGAAATAGACAGGAATAAAAAGCCAGAATGTGTGATTTGAAAAACGTGTTAAAACAATAGCTGCAGAACATCCTGCTATCCAACAGAGTCAAAGGAAGAGGGTTAGGGGCAGAGAGCCCTGAGGCTGTGTGTTCCCTGGGGAGCAGAATACAATTTAGAGTGCTCGTGAAAACAGAGAAAACAATGACTGTGTTGTGTATGGAAGCTTTTATTCTTCAAAACCCATGAGAGAAATGCTGGGCCTCACCTTTAGTACTGTGTGCGGTTCTGGGCCCCTCACTTCAAGAAAGCTACTGAGGTGCTGGAGCGGGTCCAGAGGAGAGTGAGGAGACTGGTGAAGGGGCTGGAGGGAAAGTCTTATGAGGAGAGGCTGAGGGAGCTGGGGTTGTTCAGCCTGGAGGAGACTCAGTGGAGACTTTATCACTCCCTACAACTACCTGAAAGGAAGTTGTAGGCAAGTGGGGGTTGGGCTCTTCTCCCAGGCAACTAGTGACAGGATGAGAGGACATGGCCTGAAGCTGCGCCAGGGGAGGTTTAGTTTGGATATTAGGAAGCACTTCCTCGCGGAAAGGGCGATTAGACACTGGAATGGACTGTCCAGGGAGGTGGTGGAGTCGCCATCCCTGGAGGTGTTTAAGGAAAGATCGGATGTGGCACTCAGTGACATGGCCTACCAGATGTCGTGGTGTTGGGTCATAGGCTGGACTTGATGATCTTGGAAGTCTATTCCAGCCTCAATCATTCTGTGATTCTGTGAACACTTGACGGCCCACGCCGCCGGGGCGATGCTACGCTTCCGACGGTCCGGTCTCCACCGGCTCTGCGGCCAGGCTGGTGGCACAGCGCTGGCCTTACGACCCGCCGGCTGCGGGACAACCACCACCTCCGCCGACTGTTGGGTTTTTCAGCCAGACTGGAAACTCAGGTTGCCTCTTCATCGCCGCCGGGAACCAAGGAGCAGCGCTTCGCCGCGACGCACACGCAGGAAAACGGGTCCCTCCCGCCCACCGCCCCGCACCCCCCCGCCCCCGCCGCTTCCCAACTCCTGGCCCCGCCCCCGACCTCCGTCAAGCTGCGACCCGGAAGCTGTTACCGCGAGCATTTCCGGCGGCGGCGAGCGGCGGCTTAGGGGGAAGGTGCGGTGCTGTTTTGCCCCGACCTGCGGCTCGGGCCCGGCCTGGCAGCCGGCCCAGCATGCCGGGGCGGCCCGCCCGCTCTGCCCTATGCGGCTGGCCCGTAGTTCCGGCGCTGCCTCCTCTGCGCCGCTGCGCCCCAGCTGGGACGTGACTGCAGCTCGCTGCCTGTCCGACCGCGCGTCCCCGGTGCTGCCTGGTGAGTGGCCGAGACGCCCGGGCCTTTCCTTGGGGTCACCGGGGAGGGAGCCGGGGGGACGGTTCACTGGGGCCGAAGAGGGTCCCGCCGCTCCATGCCGCTGCGCCCCGCCTCGGGCGCTGTGTAGGAGACGCATTGTCGGTTTAACGCGCTGTGGCCCGCCCGGAGTTAGTGACGGCGCGGGGCCGAGGTGCGTGGGCTGCACTTGAGCTCAGGTATCGTTGCCCTTTGTCTCCCGAGGCTTCTCGTGTCCTCTCCCAGCGCCCCGGAGGCTGGAGCCGTCATTGGTGTTAAGTGAGGAGCCCCGGAGATCTTCGGGTGGGTAAGAGGATTATGAGGCTTCCAGGTCTGTGCAACCTCTGGCCTTGCTCTAGTGAGTGTAGCCGAGATGTCTTGTCGGTGGACACCTGCTTGCCAGGCATACGGCTCGTTCTAGATTACCCAGCTTATCTGAGAGGCTTCTGGGGAGTTACAGGTTCTGAGGGCAGATGCAATGTGTCTGCACTGAACTGGTGGTGTGGAGGTCATAGGAATAAAAGTGTTTTCTTCTAAATACAGGTAAATAGCTAACATGTAGTTATCTTGGTTAAAGGCAAATGTACACACTGATGCTGCTGCTGGTTTACAAAGGTGATTAAAAGTGGTCTTTGTTGGGAGAAATGTTGTATAACTTGGCAAGCAGATAATGTAAAATATGTATTTTTAGCAATGGAGGCTCCATATGATGGCACTGAAGTAACTGTGGTAATGGAGGAAATAGAGGGCACTTACACTTGCGCATCAGCGGTGCCATCTAAGAAGAAAAAGAAATATAAAAGTACTGGCGATCATGGAGAAAAAGCCAAAAAGCCCAGGTAAGTTCTTGCTGTCTTCACTGAGATCCTGTGTAGGGTATGGGAGCAGTTCGCCTTGTTTCTGATAAGAGTGAACTTTGCAGCACACTTGGAACACGTCTTAGCGTAAAATATCATATATGAAGCATTAGCTTGACGCTTTGGGCCCACTGTGACATCCTTGTTTTTATAATACTACTGTTGCTTGATCTGAAGTTTGTGTACCCCAGAATAACTTTCCTTAGGCTCTTTCTCCTTATTTCAGAGGTTCTTCTCAGAATCTTCATTTTCATTTGGTTAAAAAATGCATTTACAAATAGAATTGAATGTAACACGCTTATCACTTGACTTCGAGACAAACGTAAACTTTGAGGGTTTCTTTTTCTAAAGAAAAAATGATGTTAATGTTTCAGTCTCTGGTTGCATTTCAGATCTGCTTACCTCCTCTACTATTATGATATTTACTTGAAAGTACAGCAGGAGCTCCCCCACCTCCCTCAGTCTGAAATCAACAAAAAGATCAGTGAGAGCTGGAGGTTGCTCAGTGTGGCTGAAAAAAGCTATTACTTGGAGAAAGCCAAGCTAGAGAAAGAGGGATTGGACCCGGTAAGTCACCTTCTGGCATGTGAAGAGAGAGGCACTTAGCTGCTTGTACAACCTAGTGTGTGGGAGAACCAGTTAACTGCAGACCGCTGTTTGTATTTCTGCCTAGGACAGCCTGTAAGGAAGAGACGTGAGGCCACTGCCTCTTGCTTTTGCCTTCTATTCAGTCAAGGGATAGTGTTTGGACATTCAAGATGGATATGTCTAATACCCACTGATGGAGATGGCAGTTACTTTCATGTCATGTCATCAGGGTGATGGATGATGAAGTAGGTGATAAAACCAGGGCTGAGAGGGATTCTATAGACTCTGCCATGTGGAGAAATTACCAGCAAACTACTTCAGGAAACCATTTGAACCTTAGGCACTAAAATACCAGGATTGAGAACTGAATCTCTTCCTTTTCTCATATTAATTTATTCCATACTCTCTTTTGGCAACAGAACTCCAAAGCGTCCACTCGAACTGCAGTAGTTCCAGACATTCCAGGTTTCCGTAAGATTCTTCCTCGCTCAGATTATATCATTATTCCCAAAACCACTCTTCAAGAAGACAGGAGCAGGCAGTCGCTGGAACTGTGTGTCACACAGGGTCAGGCAGCGTCTGAAGGGTTAACAGCTTCCACTAATCTCACTAACATCTCCAGTGATGCTGTGCAAAACATCATTTCTGTGGACTCGAGTCATGTTGGCTTTTCTGAGCAGTGCATTGCCATCGAAGGTCTAGCAGAAGAGACAGCTTCCTTTGGTCAGCCAGATGCCGTGGAAGAAGTGGTTGCATCAGAAGTTCTCTCTCACTATGTTGGGCCTGTCACAGAGAAAGTGGCTGGAGATATCCTCTTGGATGAGGCTTCTTTGGAAATAGAAGGGCAGCCGTATCAGACAGCTCAGGTGGTTATTGAAGAGACTGTAGTTAACAGCTCCACAGACACCTCCAACGGGAACATCGCTATGGCTCATCCTCAGGTTTCAGATGGCATGTCTGTGGTGACCGTGGTAACTGGGAGGGTAAGTTTTCCTAGTGACACTCAGACTTCTGCAAGAGTCTCAGCTGAAATGTCTGGGTGCTGTTGAACACATTTCACTGAAGATCCCTGGTGGCTGCAGGAGATCCTGTAGTGCCTGGTGTGCTTGTGCTCATGCTCAGTGCTGAGGGAAACAGCAGCTTTTGCAACTCAGTGATGACAGCGTCTCAGCTTGCAGAGTCTCTGCTGTGTGATGATACCACTTGTGTCCTAAGATGACTACTTGAGTCTTTTTAATTGTTCTTATAACAATACTTGTGGTGGGTTCTGCAGTTGGACTAAAGATTCTGAGGAGAACAAGTATTACCTCTGTGCTCCTGATGGCTGTTTTCTTGTCTGCAGAGGGGTAGAAGGGAGGCTTTTTAGGTTCAGGTGTTAGGGGTTGGTTATAGAAAACTTTATTCTGTGAAGAATCAGTTCTGCTGTTTTGAATTTCAACCTGTGAAGAGTTTGGTAATTGCCAGAGTAGACCTGGTAAGGCCGTTGCTTTTGAAATGATGTAGCGATCATTTCCTCTTCCTGTTTTCTGATCTCATCAGTCCTTCAGATATATGTTCAACAGCTCTGTTCAGGAGAGGGTGGGACACAGGTTACTGTGTCGCTCATTTTCCGCATGTATTTTCCCTTTAACTTCATTTTAGGATACTGAAGAGACCAGCTCCTCCACACCTGCTGCACAGTTTTTTATGTTACCTTTGCCAGCTCATTCTGTTCTGGAGAACCCTACGTCAATTAAATTGGTAAGAAATTCAGAGTCCTGTATGGTGTTTTAAGGTATTTATATTACCATAGGTTTATCTGAAAGATGTTAGAGTAGAAAGGGCTTGATCATGGTTCAGTTCTTCAAGATAACCCAATTTGCGGTCGTCACGTCACTTAACGTATTTCACATCCCTGGTTTTATGCCTTGTGTATGCTAATGGGGGCCTCTGACTTCCTGGAGTGTCTCATAGGTGCCTGTTTCTGCTGCCTTCTTCCTCATAGAGTCCTTGGAAACAGAAGGAGCAGATAATGCTGTCGCAACACGTCTGGCCAACAGCAGTTTCTGTATGGCCCTTTTCAGGGTCTGTGTGGCCATCTACATCCTGTACTGGATGCATATTTGTCTCTGTAAAATGCCAGTGTCCATCCCTTTAAGGGTGAGAAACTGCTCTTCTGACAGGAAAGCATGAGCTCCCCAGTCTTGTGGATGGCTGTTGCTTTGGCCACGTGACAGAGGAGGAGCAGGGGCTGAAGGTTCTGAGAAGCCATGTGTCCGGATCCGCCCACACGGGGTCACGGGTTCGCCCACAAGGGATGTGGTCCCGCCCACCAGGGTCCCAGACCACTTCCCAAATGGAATCAAGGGCGAGGCACTTCCTTCCAAATCCACAACCAATTGCAGGAACCAGACATACCCCCCTTATGAAAATATATGTTTATTTATGCTAAGCAAAATCTATTCTATGAAGCACTCTTATATTTTACAATCTATGTCTTATCCAAATACCGCAATACCGTTATCACAGCCTATGGAGTCTACGCCTTAACAACACGATAATTGAAAGATCTTTCAACGTTTAACAATTGCTAAAGAATTCACCCAGGAAAGGAAGAGGAAAACCAAGAGTTTGAGGGGTAGAAATAAGGGTCTTATTAGAGAGAAAGGTCCCTATCGCTATATGGATATGTTGTGAGTGTATGTAAAT
>VZZY01022076.1:27852-211645 GCA_013400335.1 Eurystomus gularis | reverse complement strand
TTCCTGACTGGAGCAAAGTCAGGACAGAAACGCCTCTCCTGAGGCGTCTCTGGGCAAGTTTAACCCCCTGTACCCCCCCTGTACAAGCTTCTTGTTCCCAGCTCGTGACTGTACTGGGCGGGGGGGGGAATTAGAGAATTGGACTCAGGTAGGAGCAGTTCGTCTAGATTCTCAATATGTATCAGACGGTGGAAGAATCGCTGCCCATTTACGGCTATCAGCCTGGTCTTCAGCCAACTCCCAGCGGGGAAGGGAATTGCTCTTTCTCTGTGGTGGCACAGGTGGAAAAGAGAAAGAGGCGGGGCTTTCTTCTGCTTTTATACTGTCTGTTATCTTCAGATTCTAGAAGAATCCAGGCACTTCTTGGCCGTTCCCGGCAGTCCTAGCAGCCGCAAAGCATTTCAGGGAAAGGAAATTCACTGTCTCAATGAGACATAAATCTCCGTTCACTACACCGTGTAAAAGGTGGTGTGTCCTGTTGCACGAGGAAGAACAGGATTTCTCTGATCTAACCACTGCAGCCACATGTATTTCTGTAGTCATTAGGTGACTTCATTGTGCAGGCAACACTGCAGCTCCTTGTGTTGTATAAGCTAGCATCAAATCCTGTTTCCCAGGTCCTCTGTGCTTCCAGCTGGTGGAACGTTGCAGATATTTATAGCAGTGTATAATGTGATAGTTTTCCAGGTGTCTTAGGGAGAATCGAAATAACTCGTTTTTTTTTCTGAGAAGTATCTGGCTTAAATTGTCTCATTCCTTTAACAGGAACACCTGTATTTCTAGGAAAAAAACCATACCTAATAGGGACTTGGGGCGCAAGAGCTCCCTAGGGACTGTTGAGTACAGAATATTGAGGAGCGCTGCGCTGACCAAAACTCAGTGCGTTGGTGCAGTTGCTGGCAAAGATGACTGGTTCTGCTTTGGTTGTCTTTACAAATAGTGCCTGGTGGTGCTGCTGGTGTTACGGTAGTTTATAGCAAGTTACAGTAAAGCACAGGGAGTACTTGACCACTCCTACATCACCCAGTTACTGATGAAAACTGCCTCTACATCACGAATGCTTGGCTTCAGGTCTTATTGCCCCATTGACATGAGTCTATTGATCACTCCTCGCCTTACTGTAGACTATTTGAATCATTTTTATACCATCTTATTATGACTCTTTCATTTTCGTAAGAGAACTGTTGGGTCACTGTAAATGCAAGATTCATTTCTCCAGAAGGTTATTTCCATTGTTCATCTCTACTCTGCAGTGTGATCTAAACCCTGGTAATACTGAAAGCTCTTGTATAGTTGGAGCATTTAGACTCAGAGTAGTTACGGTGCTGACTCACTCTGATCCGACCATGTGGTGGTTGATCAGTAAAGGGAGTAACAGGGGACGGCTGGTGGTTTGCTGAGTAACGCTTGTGAAGTGCTTGTGAGGAAAACAGGAGTGATGAGCACAGCTTTGTGTTTTTCAGCTCTGTAGAGAAATTCTTGACAACTCTCGTTTCAGACAACCACCTATACTCGCAGAGGACATGGGAATTGCACCAGTCCTGGCTGTTCCTTCACTTACGTCACCAGGCATAAGCCACCAAAATGCCCAATATGTGGGAACTTCCTGGGAGGAAAGTGGATCCCAAAGGTAAATTTACCTTTCCTTCTCTGATTTTTCAAACAAAAAGTGTTGCTTTTGTGAATGCCTGTGATATTTCTAGACCTGTAGATCTAGTTCAGGAGGTCAGATATTGCCAGAGTTGATCCCTGTGCTTGTGTTCCAATGCTTGTGCTGGAGCAAGTTGCCGTTGCAGAGGCTGCTTGGCCAAGGCGAGACGGACCTGAAATCACCACACCTTGGGTAAAGGTGCCACTAGTAACGGTGTCAGAGTAAATGAGGCTGCCTTTGGTGATTCTCTCTCATTGAGAGGATACCCATTTTTCTGGCCCTCTGCCTGCATTATAGTTCCTGTGGCTGAATTCCTAAGCTCAGGAATTTGGTTGAACCATTTGTTCTGTAGTAGTTTATCTGCGTTTGAAGTTCTTCTACAAATTGAGGGGATTTTTGGTCTTTCAATGTCTTTTTTTTTTCTGCAACAGAAAGGAGGAACAGTTCTTGACTATAGTAGGTATATGATCTTTTGGGAACTGGCTAATAAAGTTAATCTACTGGAAGCTGAGGTGTTGTTGAGTATTGTTGACTCATGGCCATGTGGCTGATCGTTCATGATGTTCTGACCTTTGGCTGGAAGGAAATTCTCAGGTGTTGGTGGAATTGTGAAGTTTGAGTGGAAAGGTATTCCTCCATGTGATGCTTACTCTGCTTAAGTTATTGGCACCTCTACTAGCTATCAAAGAATACTTCTTGAACCTTGGTGATGTGTTGGCAATTAATCAGGTCTGGACAGTTGTGCATTCATTAATTTCTGTCTGAAACAAGGCTCTTCAGACACAAGTTAAAGGATGTTGTCAGTGTGAAAATTTGAATTGATGTTCAGTGGCTTGATGCGGATTTGTCCAGAACCTCTTTTGTTTTGTGTCTGGATCTGTTGAACATTTAGGGTCAGGAACTTATTTAGGCAGCTTACAAACTCTGTAGGGTCCGAGCTGGTGGCTAGGCTTTCTGCATGGTAGGATACAAATAAATAGTGATGATGGTGTCTTAGCTTTTGTTCTGCAAACCTGCTGAAGTAGATAGGCAGCTAACTGCAAAAATGTCTTTCTACCTGAAAATGGCGTGTCTGGTCCTGTGGAATCCTACACTGATTGAAACAGAAAAGTTTTAGAGTTTTCTTTCTGTTCTTTCAGTTTTATTCTGCTCCTCTGGGAACACACTTGAATAAACAGTTTCACTTGTTTTCATGATGTTGTGCCTTGGAAAAACATGCACCAGCAGTTTTTTTTTAACCGGTAATAACTTCAGTAGAACAAACTGAACGTATACATGCCTTCCTGTTCCTTAGAAAGGAAAGGGACTAGGTTGTGAGATGTCTATTTTTAAAAACCTAGGTTATCCTTCTGAGTATGAACTCTGTAGAGAGCTTAGAATTAATGTTTATCATGCCAGAACCTATTGATTCCATTTCTGATACCTTTTTGCGTATTACCGATTCAGTGTTCCATTGTACCATTGTTGACCCTAGTATATGGCTTCTGTTGCCATAGGCTTGAATGTAACATTTTTCTTCAAATCAAAAAGCCTTCCCAAGTGATCTGCCATTTCCTGACCCTCAAATGTGTGGTCTTCTGAACGCACATATCCAAAACATACAAGTTCTCTATCTAGATCCCTTTGGTTCCTAGTGGAACCAAATAGTGGAAGAACAGACAGCATTGAAGAGCTGAAGCTAAGAAAGGGATGCGTAGGACATGGTTCCTTGTTGCAGAGGGTGGTGGGTGAGCTTGTGATGTTGATGCTAATGATGATATTTGAGGGAGTTTACAAAAGACTGATTCTTCAAAGTAACCAGTGTCTAAAAAGAAAACATGAAGGGCCAGGAGGATAGATAAAATGTTTACAGGGACTTTGCTGTCGTAGGAGATGATGTCTTTCTGCTTGCATAGAATTAATTGTTCAGACAGTTAGGATTTTGCTAGTTTGATCCAGCATTAGATAGGCAATGGTAGAACTGGCCTATGTGAAGGGAACTTATCTGTGAAAGCCTAAAGCTCTGAAATGTGGATACTTCTTTGTTTCCAGGAAAAGCAACCAAAAAGCAAATCTGAGCCAAATTCAGGTACCTCTTTTAAAACTCTGGCAGCCAAAAGAGGCCAACAGTCAGCGTTCACAGAACCGGCAGCCATTGGTGGGAGTACCTCCAAGTCTGCCTTGGAAAGTTCTGAAGCTGTCAGCCAGCTGCTGAGTCCTGTGCCTGTTGGGGGCCAAATGCAGGAGACGGAGCGGGAGGAAGTGATTGTCTCTGAGGCTCACATTCTTGCAAACAACGTGCTTGCTGACGACAGAGGAAATGCTACTGGAGCGACGCTGGGTCAAGAGAGCCAGCAGCAAGGAGACTCTTCATCAGAGCAGGCAGAAAAAGATAGCGGAGGGCTGGGGATGCTGCTGTCTTCTGAGGTGCCGAGTCCAAATGCCGCTGCAAAGAAGCCAGTGGGGTGAGTCAGTTTTCCATATGTTATGGGAGTGTATGAAGTCTGTTGTGTGCTGATGGGATGAATCCAAGAAATTGAAGGGTGTTGGCAGCGGTTCCTCTAAGACCTGTTCTGTTTATAGTCTGTTTTCTGCCACTTCAGGATTGTTGCTTCGAGAATGTTTTGTCCATCAGAGCTAATGTTTTGGTTTTTTTTAAGTGACAAACTGTAGCCTCAGGGCAGATGTTTCCTTAGCATGGTTTCTACTGCAATAGCTGTGATTTTTGTGCTAATAAAGCATGGTTCAGGGAAGAGAACATGAGGGGTAGTTGATGGAATTTTTTTTCCAGTTGTAGCTCTTGTCTTTCAGAGTTGATGTTCCAGCTGCTACACACAAAGGACAAGAAATAAAGAGTAAACCAAGACCCAAGCCCTCCTTGCTGGCTGCAGCGAGACCCATGCGAGCTATCCTGCCCGCGCCAGCAGCTGTGGGGAGAGAAGCCAGCACTGAGCAGCCTAGCAACAGACAGGCCTTTGCAAGTACTGGTAAAAGCAGTATTCTCTGGTGTGCTTTGGGAGTGGTTGTCTTTCCTCACCTTTTGAAGTGGTCTCTGTCAAATAATAAGATACATCTGAAGGGAGATAGTGACCTATGCTACAAAAAACACTCTTGCGCTCTGAGAGTGCAGGTAAATGGGCCGTGAAACACCTGCTCGGGTCATTTCAAGTTCAGAGGGAGAGTCTCCCATGACTATGGTGGCATTTACCAAAGATATCAGAATAATACAGAGTCTGTTTTCTCACATGTAACCTGCTGCATCCTTTTCTTCCTTCAAGACAAGCATTCCCCAGTGAGAATGTCAGGCTTGAAGCCCAGTACGCTGAAACAATTGGGGCAGTCAATTCTGCAGCCTCCAAGTGCCGAGGAGCGAAAGGTACCTATGGTTTGTTCTTCAAATGCATATTATTTTCCTGTGTGGTATGGTTTTTTGTTATTTTTTCCTCAGATGAGGGATATGACTTGAGTGGTGAGAAATGGAACATAAAAATGTAGCAACTGTATGATCATGAGATGTGTGACTGACAGTTTTTATGATTTGGCTCGGAAGCAGAATGAATGCTATGAATGCTAGACGGCTGAGTCTAGGAGCTGAACTGAGAGATGCTGTTGGACAATCCTTCTGTTGGCTGCTCTGAGAAACTCTCGGCTACTTCCAGAAGGTGTTTTGAGGATCTGCTGGTGCTTTGATAATCTGACATGAGACTCACACTCTTTCACCTGTGAAATATGCCCAAGTATGCCAAGATGCTGGAATACCTCTGTTTGAGTTGTAATGCCTTAGTATGCAAAACTGTGTTGTAATCCTCTGATAATAAAGAAATGTTAATTGATTTCTTGGGAGGGGGGGGAAATGCTAATAGGTATTGCTTACAAGATGTATTTATTCAGTAGTAGGTGTCTCATAGGTCTTGTTTCTCCTGCTTTCAATCTCTAGCTCCACAGTACTGTCACCAGCAGGGCATCTCAGGTTAAAGTAGTGGAGGTCAAACCAGACATGTTCCCTTCCTACAAGTACAGCTGCACCGTAACTTTGGTGAGGATTTTTCATATGGTCCTACTTACACCATGGGGAGTGTCATCTCTGGGATGAGACTGTTCTGTAACTTCTGTTTTACGGACTTGCAGAAATGTATCTTGTATTTAATGTGAGACTATCTGTATTTTGCGTGTCATTTGTTGACCTGCTCCAGGGTGACTGTACTCTGTTGCAGTCATGTTCAGGACCTTGTTAAGAACCTTGTTCTTCATGTCCTGGCATAATTCCCATCCCCCCCTTGAGTCCAAAGGGGAAGATCAGTGGTTTCTGAATGAGTTTTGTGTGAGTGTTTGTGGCCTCTGGAACTGGCCCCCAAATGTTTGAGTGCCACAGAATACTTTATTCTGTGCAAAGTGTCAGGGGCTGTTATTTGACCTTTAAAGAAGGTGTCATAAAGTGGGGAAAAAGCATATGATATTCAGGCAGACTTTTCTAGAGTCTTGTTGGCATAAAATCATTTAGGTTGGAAAGGACCTTTCAGGTCATCGAGTCCGATTGTTAAAAGTCTAAGGCATCTAAAAGTCAAGGTCAGCAAACATTTTTTTTGTGTTATTTAGGATTTGGGATTGGCAACATCACGTGGTAGAGGGAAATGCAAGAACCCCTCTTGTAGCTATGTGTACACAAACAGGCACAAGCCACGGATCTGTCCAAGCTGTGGATATAATCTTGCCAAAGACAGAACTGAGAAAACTGCAAAATCCCTGGTAAGGTTCAGAACAGTTTGTCCTATCAATGGCTCTTGTGGGGTGGGCAGGGAAGTACCTTAGTTTGCAAGTACCCATGGGAACACATTTATTTTTTTTTTTAATATGGCACGATTTTCTAACAGAATAATGTCCTGTTGACAGTACTTGTGGCAAAGTTTGTACTGTCCAGGTCCTGCCACAGTGGTGTTTCAGGCTGAGAATGAGACTAAGTGCGCTCAGTTCTACCACTGGATGTCTCTGTAGCTTAAGAATGCTTATGGCATGTGTATCCGTGCTGGGGAAATCACCCCTGAAGTCATATTTCATGTGTCAGCTTTGTTGAACTTAAGATTTCATCAAGAAATTCCCAAGTGTGCTCTGCTTTGTGACCAGTTCATGGCTAGTGTCAATTCAGTTGGTACATCTTGTATTAGAGCTTCCTATTTCTAGGTGTTTGTAGGGCAACTTCACTTCCAGCCTGAATTTACTTCTGGATGGAGTGGTTTTTTTTTTCTGTTATAAAAAGATGTTCCTCAGTTGTCTTCAGTTCTACATTGATTACATGATGGATTCTGGGTTTTGGTTTTTGGGGATTTCTTTTGCATTTGAAGTTTCAAAGGTTTGCTTTTCTCATACAAATTGTTTTCTTTAAAGAAAAAAGGGAGCTGTCCTTTTGTGGCTGAAGTGCTCACTCAGCACATAAACAGGTTACATTTTAGTTGCCTGGTAATATAACTCTTCCACTTCTGTGTTTTGTTTTTGTTTTTTTTTTAATCCCGAAGAACGTAACTTTGTGTAGTGTTTTCTGAAAAAACCAAACAAGCTGCAGTGGCCTTTGTGAAAGTTGCACATAAGCAGCTGTGTAAGGAACAGCAGTGTGCTGAGCTCAGCTTGCTTTTTGAGAGGCATGTGCCTTGTCTCTTCTTCATTTATTTTTTTTCTCTTATTTTCTGGTTCTAACTGTGTTTAACATTTCTGTCACACAGTTCATTTTTGTCTCTGGGCTTTGGATTGATAATTTATCTCATTGCTAGGCTACGCAGAAAAACAGGTTGAAATGTTGGCAGAAGCGTTTAAGTGATGAAGCAGATGAGCCTGTTTGTTTTCTCACTGTTCTTCTGAGCCACCTAAGGTTTGGTTCTCCTGGGCTTGTGCACTTTATCTTGATAGTGTATGTGTGTTGGGAGGAGTGTCAAAGGACCACAGTTGTAGCTGATCAGTGTATTCTGTACATTGCAGCCTTTAGTTCTCATTTAGTACTTGTCTCCTAGAGCTTCTGGAGAGGTGCACAGACTGCTGAGGCTGCCTGAGCCTGCTACACAGGAGAATGTGCTTGATAACCTGTGGAGAAAGGCAGTGACACTAGAAGAATTATTGTTTATACACCCATTGGTGGTTGTCCTCACCCTCTTGATCCTCAATCCCTGCACTAACACTCCAGTTTAGTGGCAAATCTGTGATGGTCTAGCAGTATTATAGGAGTTCCTGATAGGCTGGGCTGTAATCAAGTGTTTTTGGTGAGGTGACTTAGCCTTGAAGTTACTGTTTGGAGTCAGTGATCGAGCAGTGGAGTAGAAGTCAAGTCTACTAGGTACAAAGGTTTCTGTTACCTTTTATGTCTTCTTTGGGCTTCTTAATATTTCATCCCTGAGCTTGCCCAGTTGAACGTGTGTTTGGCTTGCTTTCTAGGAGGTCACTCCAGGTCAGCCTGATATGCTGAACACCAGCGAGCCTCTAACCCCATCCCAGAAGGAGATCCAGCGTCAATCCACCCTGCAGTTGCTGCGCAAGGTAATGCAGATCCCAGAGAATGAATCGGAACTGGCCGAGGTCTTCGCGCTCATCCATGAACTCAACAGCTCGCGGCTCATCCTGTCCAACGTGAGTGAGGAGACAGTCACCATAGAACAGACCTCCTGGTCAAACTACTATGAGTCTCCATCTGCGCAGTGCCTCCTCTGTAACAGCCCACTGTTCAAAGGGGGACAGAAGTAAGATTCTGTTTTAGACTTATGACTTTCAACCTTATGCTGATGTTCTATTTTACAGGCCTGCCTGAAGTAACATTTGCTTTAGGCCCTGGTACTGAAGCTGTTTTTATTGACACTGAATAAGCTACATGTGTGTAGAAGGGGGTTTAGCTGGTTAGCGATGAGCTGCTTCTGTTTCTCCTGAGCAGTTTGTTATAGTTGGCATTTCTGTGCAGCAGGAGAGCTTGATCAAAGAGTGACTGCTAGGTCTAGATGCAATATTTTTTTTTCTTTAAATGCAATCTTTTCATTAGTCATCTCTTCTTTGTTTCCCAGTCTGATGTTTTGAGGCTGACAGAGGCAAAATTGTGGGATTATAGATGTGCATTATGTGATTTCCCTTTTCTTTCTCCTCCTTATCTGAATGTGTCCTGGGTGGATCTTTTTGCTTATGGAGTTTTTGTTCTTTTCATGGCTTAGTGTGGGCTTGAGGGAATCCTTTTTTGGAACAAATATCCAAATAGAAACCTGAAGAACTTTCAGAAACTACCAGTGTATAGGCTGGATTACCTTAACTAGATTTGTGTAAAAGCCCAAAGGATTTCTCCTTACTGAGTCTGCCAAATAACCTCTTCTTGCCCAAAGCCTGAGCCGAAACATTTCCTACACAAAATGTACTGTTGTGTTTCTCTCTTCAACAGAAAAGATTCTCTTGATACCAGTTATGGATGTTGGCTTTGGTCAGGCTAGGACGAATTGAGATTTTTCCAGCAGAGATACTTTATTTACTCAGTAGTTTTTGCAGAGCAGTGCTGTCTTGCACCATGTCCCTCACCTTGTGACTTACCAACCTGTGCATTGTAAATCCTTGCTTCTGTGCTGCTTGGCCATTCTCTGCCTGTGAGACTCTGGCATGTGCCTGTGTAGACTCTAATTAAACCCTCGCAAACAGAAGGGAGCATGCGTGGACTTAGCTGTCCACCTGACAAGACAGGAATCCATTTTTCTGCCATGGGGGCAAAACTGGCATTCTCCTGTCTGAACTCCTTCCTTGGCAGCTGTGCTGCAGTGGAGCAGCCCTTTCTGAGCCTGTGTGTGCAGGCACAGGCTGTCAGGTAGAACATGTTACTAGTCACTGTTTGCTGCCCCATAGGAATGGGGGTAATGCTTCTCCCAGGGCAGCTGGGGCTGTAGATTTTATCTACCTCTCAAATACTCTGTGCCTCATCTGTGGAGCTGGAGAGATGCTGTAGTGCTATTAAAAGAATGTGAGCAGTGACCCGACTCTGCCAGGGGAATCTGTTTTAATGGATTTTGTATGTAATAAATGTAACTTTTGCTTTTTTTCTGTGGTGAAGTTATGTGAACTGGCTTAGACTGACACACTCATGAACTGATCTCAACTAGAACATTTTAAGTTACTGCAGGACTGGACTGAAAAATATGTTGGCTTGACTCTGAGATGTCTTGTGTTGTCTGTTAACAGTTCCCTTGCTGGTCCTCAGGAGTGCTGGCTGCTGACAGCCAACAGATTACAGGGGGTTACAGCTCAGGTCAAAGTGTGCTTGAACCTGCAGTGTCTGGCCCTCCATAGCTTCACTGATATTTACACAGGTGAGACAAATGTCAGCATACCAACTCACAGCATGACTAAAGCCTAAACCCATCAGAAATCTTGAGACTATATCAAGGCATTGCCTTTGCATAGAAAAACCTATTCCCTGCCCCAGTGTATTAAACCTGAATTATTTTTGACTTGCACTGTTCTTCTGCTTCTTCTGCAACCTATACTTTTTAGGAAAAAAGTGTGAATGCTTTGATGAGGAAGACCATACCTTGCTTCACCAGTGTAGATCCCTTCTGTGTAAGCTGTAAAAGTTGAGTTCTGCTAGGCATCTGCTGAGGTCATAGTCAAAGACATCTCTGCGGAGAGCTGCTTCTCACTGTTGACTGGTGAGACTCAGTGGCAGTCACTGTGAGCCTCCTGCAAGGCAGCATGGAGCTGAGGAGATGGGCTGGCAACTGCTCCTTGTAGCTTTTTAAGTTTAAAGGCAAGTCTATGAAAGGAGTTAATCTTGCTGATGTGCAGAGAGAACAGTCCCAGAAGCACTATCCAGCTCTTTCCATTATCCCCTGAACTGTACTTATACAATTATGTTGTGTATCAATAAGGAATACATTTCTTTGTGGGGAAGATGGGGAACCCTACATACAATAACTGTCTTGTTTTAACTGCAGGCCTTTTCAATGTGGGTAACAAGTTGCTTGTGAGCTTGGATCTTCTATTTGCAATCCGAAACCACATTAAACTTGGAGAGGATCCCAGAGTGGCTGTTGGCAATATTCTTGACTCTGTTCAGGAGCAAACTGGTGGGTTTTCCTTCTTGTTTTTTACCATCACACATGCACCAAACCGACATGCTGACTATTGTTAGGTTATAAAGAGGCAAAACTCACTTCTTCTGGTGTGGTATGTTTCTGTTAAATCACTTCCTACCCCCAACAGTACCTCTGTGGCCAGTTCTTTGTAACAATTCTCTGGAGGCAAGGTTTGGTTTTACTCTGCATAGGAGAGTTCTACTACCTCTCCACTGACTTAAGGAAGTGAAAGCTGTAACAGTGGGATATTCTCTTTTCAGAGAAAATCTTGAGCCCCAATGAGCGGGTTCAGCTCCAGGAGCTGCTGTGCAACGGCTACTGGGCCTTTGAGTGCCTAACAGTCCGGGATTACAATGATATGATCTGTGGAATCTGTGGCATAACCCCCAAGGTGGAAATAGCCCAGAGGAATGTGGAGAATGTCCTGGCACTGAAAAATATAGAGGTAGGCTTTTCACAAACTTCACATCCTGTTCGTATTCAAAGCAGATCATGATGACTTCTGCTGACTCTGGTTTTCATAATGCACTGTAATTACATGAGAACTTTGTAAGAGGTTTTCTGCTGATGCCCGGCAAGAGGATGTGGCCACAGTGGTGATGCCAGCACTTCCTCATAGAGGTGTTGATACATGGTTTGGGGAAAACAAGATCCTCTGACTCTGGACCATAGCTTTTGTCCAGCAGCCTCTGACAGTAGGCACCTTTGATGAAAGTTGCTGAACGTGGCCTTCTTCCTTTGCCACGAAGTCTTTTTTTTTTTTTTTTTTTCTCAACAGCACTTTCAGGTGCTGTCTTCTCTTGAGGAAAAAAGCCCTGCCAGTAGCATGCAGCATGTCTGCCTTTTATGTCAAATAAGTGGTACTGACTCTCACCCAACAAAAAGTGACTGTGGGGAACTCTAGGAGCCTGAAGCCATCTTGTTATATTTGGACTGAGCACTCTCCTGGGTAGTCCTTATGCCATGAGTGAGGCTGACACACAACTGTCAAATGAACTACAGTCATTTGTGTTTGACCAGTG
This sequence comes from Eurystomus gularis, assembly GCA_013400335.1. Taxonomy (NCBI): domain Eukaryota; kingdom Metazoa; phylum Chordata; class Aves; order Coraciiformes; family Coraciidae; genus Eurystomus; species Eurystomus gularis. The sequence continues at coordinate 199,916 of VZZY01022076.1, read as the reverse complement.
TATTTCTTGCTCTTTCTAGTTTACTTGGCCAGAGTACTTGCCATTAAGTGAAGCAAATGTAGAAGACTTCTGGTCCACAATGGAGACAGAGGTGATTGAGCAGGTGGCTTTTCCTTCTAGTATCCCTATCACAAAGTTCGATGCTTCTATTGTTGCTCCTTTCTTCCCTCCGCTGATGAGAGGCGCGATGGTGATCAATACTGAGAAGGACAAGAACCTGGATGCACAGCCTGTGCCAGGTAACTGCTGAGGTTGTGCTTATTAAGGGAGCGCTTTATGTGGCAGTGACTTCAGTCTTTTGGTAATGTTTAGAGTCAAGAACTGATGATTACATGACTCCTTGAAAGTTTTGTCTGCTGAGAGAAGGCAAGAACACTGGGGTGAGCTCAGCTGTTCTTGGGATACTTAACAGCTTGAGCTTTGGCCTTCCTGGTGAAGCTTGAATGCACTGGTGTGCTCTGATGCCTTTGAGACATGGGAGACATGAGAGCACTGCACTCCAAGTAAGATACAGTCTGACGGCAGAGGGGTGCTTGTACAACGTGAATGCTAGTCAGTATTTGTTTCATGTTAGACTGATACTTGGACTGTGAAAGCTGCAAGCAGTGCTTGGTATCTCAATATCATGATCTCATTGAAGGGTGAATAAGTTTTAACAGAACTCGAAACAACACAGGGAGATGGATGTGTTTGTTAGTCCTGATCAGTGTTGTCAATACTGATTGTGTCCAGGGCATTGACTGCGTGTAACAAGAAACCAGGCGATGAACAAGCTCAGATGTATGAGAGCTAAATTTAGTTAGCGCCCGGTTTCTGTAACAGTTCGGGTATTAGGTATAAGAAGGAAAACTGGCTTTGCAAGCTTAACAAACATATGAGTTGGCTTTGCAGACAGGGCTGCAGCTGTTAGAGAGTTGAGCTGTAGAAAGGCTATGTGGGCTTTCATGGAACTGGAGCTCCAGAGAGAGAATCAGGGAGATGTGAAGGGTAAGCCTGGAGCTGCTCAGTCTGAAGGCTGCAGTCACATTTCTCTGCACTCTTCTGTCACTTGTTTGTCCTCATGTCAGTCCAGCCAGTCATTTAAGGGTAACAAATGGCAGGATAGACAAGGGCTCATGGAGTCTGTAGCTCTGCTAGGCTCAGGCTGGTGACTTTGCTAGCAAAGGGTTCAAGAGAAGTATGGGCTGAGTCACGCTTTGGAAATAGGAGTCTTCATGGCTTTCTTTTGCTGGTTGTGCAGTCTGTGCTTCTGTAGCCTTAAGAAGAAATTGTTTTGGTGACTTCCTGAGAACGAGTGCTGAGACTTGTTTCCTGCCTTTGCAGGTAATGGGAGTGTCTTGGTGAGGCTCATTCAGGATGAAATCTTCAGGCTTGAGCTGATCAGCTCTTACAGTGAGGAAGAGCTCCAGAGCTTTCTGACTCAGTGTGGCATCCCCTGGGAGGTTTCAGATACAAAGGTAATGACTTGTTTGCCCACATACAGGCCCGCAGTAGTGGAGCTGTTCTTCACTGTCTCTTCCTCATTCACATTTGCCATCCTAGATAATTAACTTCTCTGACTGTGCTAAGGGCAGGGGTGGGTTAGAAGTGAGCGCCCGCACATTGTAGGATAATTTACACGTGGTGAAATAAATGGAACCTTCGTGGGCTAGAGGAAAGGAAGCCTGTAATTACCTTGTCAGAGACTCAGCAGTGTGTAATTGCTTGTCATCCTCACTGTGCTGAGTGTGGGATTAGGAAATTATTAGATGAAGTGTTAATTAGGATTTGGGAGACCTTGCCTGCATACTTCTCTCTTTCCAGAGGAGTCCATGAACTTTAGCCACACACAGACTTTCTCTGGGGCCTGTCTTTTCTAGGACCAGCTCTGCTACTCTCTCCTGGCTCTCTATGAGTTTGTACAGAATGGGTCAAGCATCACACAAGCTTCCCCTCATCACACTGGAGGGAAAATCTACAAAGTGTGTCCTCATCAGGTAAGGAAGGCTGGAGACAGCAATGCTTTTTTTTTTTTTTTTTCTTACCTTGATATTCACTGTTTAAGTGGAAGGAATGGAGTGGACCTCTCTGAGCCTTGGGAATGAGACACACTGCTTTGTGGGCTTGGAGTGTGAGCAGTCCTACAGGAGACTTGAGATCAACTAGTAATCTGAAACCTGGTTTTGATGTTACTGCTGAGGTGGAATTGAAAATCACCTCTTCCTCAACAAGATAAACTGAATGCGTGTGAGGGGGAAACAGAATGTCTTTAGAGTAAGTAGCTGTCTGGTTACTGTATTGTCTGGAATACCTGAGAAGAAGCTTGCTTTTTTTTTCTAAGGCTATTGGGTTTTTTTCTCTTAAGTTTTCACTTTTATTGTGCTGTTTGATGTTAATCTTTTTCTTCCCAGGTTGTGTGTGGCTCAAAGTACATCGTAAGAGGAGAAAATGCCAGAGATCATGTGGATTTGTTGGTTTCCTCACGTCACTGGCCTCCAGTGTATGTTGTTGATACAGCCTCTTCAGTGGCACTGTGTGCGGACATCTGCTGTCCTGGCCTGACTACCCAGATGTGGGGGAAAAACCAAGGCTGCTTCTCCGACCCCATGGATCCTCCAATGGTTAGTTATGTCCGCCTCTGCACTCTGGTATGCCAGTCCAATAGGGAAAAGTTTCAAGTGAGATTTAACATTAAAAAAATGAACAATTAAAAAGAAATTATATGTAACCAGCTGCAAGATAATTTGACCCGATGAGCCTCTCCTGACTCACAGCTTTGCCAGCACATACCTTCTGAGCGTAGTAGAAAGTGTTACACGTTGCTTGAGGCATTGTCTGAGATTCATGCTCCTTAATAGGAAGAGGTGTGCTGGAGGTGCGTCGTAACAGTTCAAATAATGAACCTTGGAGCGTGCCACTTAATTTTGACACAGCAACTTGCTTTTCTTGAGCTACTGCTATTACCTGAGAAATGGGAGAGGAAGAGGGTTGCTAGTGCCTCGGGGTTATCTCTGAGGGCATACAAGTGAGGGGGGAGTGTACAGAACCACCTTTGTGGCACTTGGGGGAAGCCTGAATCAGCCCTGCCTCTGTCCTGAGTCATAGTACTGGTTGAATTTCAGCCAAACGGTGGTTTTGTCTTGTTCTTCATAGCTGTGGGGAAGTTGCTTCTTGTTCTACCTGGTGTGTGTCTCTCTCTCTCCCCTAGTTTGTGTCCTGCCCTGAACTGCTAGACCAGCACTATAGTGTAGACATGACCGTGTCTGAGCACTCTCTGCAGCACCCAATCACCAAGTCGTTGGCACGCCGAATTGTTCACACAGGTTCGGAGCAGAACAACCACCAAGATCCAACGGCTCAGCATCACTGCATCTCCCTGTGCCGAGAGCTGGAGCCTTACAGCGCCATCATTGCTGCCATCAGCGACAGCAAAACAAGCAACATCCGCCAAAGGCCCATCACCTTCGAGAATGCTACGCACTATTACCTCTACAACCGCCTCATGGACTTCCTCACCAGCAGGGAAATCGTGAATCGACAGATCCAGGAGATCGTACAGAGCTGCCAGCCTGGGGAGGTGGTAATTCGTGATGCTCTCTACCGTCTTGGAGTGGCCCAGATTAAAACAGAAACAGAAGAGGATGAAGAGGGGAAGCAGGAGGAGGATAGAGGTTGCTGAGTAACAAAACTGTGTGTTGGTTTCTCTGTCTGATCACGTGGATAGGTGGGCTGGGCCAGCTTCTGCAAGGTTTGGCCAGCTGTCTAGCTTGAGTGTTTTTACAAGTTGGAGATGTGATGCCAGTGGCTTTGCTGTTAATGACCGAAGAGCTGTGTGCTTCCACAGTGTCATGATAGCTGCTGTGAGCACGGGCCTGTCACCCCAACTTGCTGAAGGTGGCAACACCTCTTGCAGGTGTGCGATGGACCCACTGCTTGGTGGTGTGAAATGTTGCCCTCCCTGTAGCTGGTGAGTGGAGAAGGGAGAGGTGTTTCTGGTAGCAGTGAGGAGGCTTGGTCAAGCACACAGGTTTTTTGATTCTGAATCTTGATTGCTGACTTCTTTGTGCATATTGGTGGCAGGGCCACGGATGTGGGAGCAGGCATGAAAGGCAGCTGGCTAAGAAGACTTCCCCCAAAGCCTTCTGAGTAGATTAGTTTAGGACACTGACTCCTGCTTGGAAGTCCTGCAGAGCTCTTCTATGTGACGGCTGCAAGGAGCATTTAGTCGAAGGAGGAGGAGCAGCCATGCGGCTTTAACATGGAGCCTCCCTGGAGGCTGCACTCCTGGGTCCAGGATTTGAGGGTGCTTTGGCTGCAGAAAGTTTCTAAAATCGTTTCCTTCACATGAGCACTGATAATTTAGAAGCTGAAACATACTGTGAGTGAAAAGTGTTTGGAATGTTAAGGTAAGAAGTCAATCGGGTGAGCCCCAGGGGAACAAAGCTCACTGAAGGGCTCTGAGTGCTGTGCAGGGTGGTGGCTGTGGAAAGAGGAAGGACACTCAACACTTCTGTGCTGTTCTCTGGACACATTTGTTTTGTTTTTTCTTAGCTTTTCTGCTAAGGACTTGCATTTCTGTTGTCCTACCCTTAGAACAGGATCACAGAGACTGTCTGTGGGATCCAGGAGAAATGATGAATGCAGCGTCACCAGAGTGAGCAGGGTTTGGTGTTCCTCACTCAGAGGATGCACTGGGAGAGCTGCATCTATGTGTGCAACCTCAGCACTCTTGGGTGCCATGCTTGCCCTGCCCATGTCCACACAGTGCTGTGTGGGACAGAGAAGTCTCTGCTGTCCAGGTTGCTTTCTCAGCTCCCTGAGAGGAGTTAGGCTGAGACCTCTGCCCCTACAGCAGGTCTAAAGAACACCTTGGGCTGCAGTGGTAAAGCTACGAGTGTTGTCTGCTGCCAGCTCCCTCTTGCTGGCGATGAGGGTTGATGGATGTTTGCTGTGACCTGCAGAGGAGAGGAGGGGGTGCTAGTCTGCTGGTTTGTCATCCAGGGAGTTTATTTCATCTGAGTGAGCAGTGGGGAAGATTCAGAGGCTTTGTGGTGTGGTTGAAAACTCCCTTCTGTGAAGGGGAACCTATTGAATACTGTACTGTTAAAAGTAAATGTATTAAGTCTGAGCAAATGCAGTAATTACGGCTTGGGGTTTCTGTTAAGAACATTAACTTATTATAAGAGACATTAGTGACTCTTTTCAGTCAGTGATAAACTTTAATAAATTATCTCCAATTTTTGGGGTGAAACTATGGCCAAGTCACTTGTTTTTTCTGTACAAAACCTGGAGGCCTGCAGTGGGACAGGGCACAAACACCATGTGCACGTACACCTCCATTCCAGTCTGTACTGCTGTGGTGGTGGGGAAAAGCCTGGTCTTCTCAGAAACAAGGTGTTCTGAGAGGAACAGCTCAAGGGAGGGCTTGGGCCACCTCACCAGTGTCAAAATTTTCCTGCTAAATATAGCTAGGGTAAAGTTCTTAGAAGGGGCAAGACAGTAGCTTCTGAAGCTGCTTAACTCACTCTGGTCCTGCATTTCTCAGGGCAGCTCCTGAGGTGACTTCCCTAGGAGAGATTCTGTAGTAGGTACAGTAACTTCTCTTCAGGATGTTTGATAGCTTGGGCTGAAGGTTCTGCCACAGTAAGTTCAAGCCTCTGGTCACTGGGGCCCTTCTGCGCTACCCTCAGTGTTGTGTTGCCTTTTCCACCCTGGCAGCTGCCACCTGACTGTCTCAAACATGGTGACTGCTGTCAGATGTCCCATCACCACAGCTGAAAGTACTCCCTCAGTATATCCATGCACAGGGACTACTTCATTTTTCCCAATTACAGACAGGCCAAAGTGCTTTAAAATATTGCTTTTAATAAGGTTTTTTTGTATTACACAAGATTGAATGGTTTTGAGAACTGGTTGAGGAACTGGAGCAGAGTGTGAGGATGGGCCAGTGCATCCCCTTTGCTCTGACCCTTTCCCTGCTGAGAACAGTCTCTAAAGGCCTGGAAGAGACTTGTTTTGTTCAACATTTTATTCTTTATAATGCTGACAAATAGAAATATGTTAGCTTTTTGTTTAGTAAGGAGGAATGAATCACTTGGTGTTAGCATTAAACCAGGTTTAATACAAGCAGAAGTGGCCCACAATGTAATTGCTCACAGTATGACGAAGGCCACCCTCTGGCAGTAGTTCTGTTGAGCTGAAGTTTACATGAACCTGTCAGTGCTTGTACCTGGAATACTGATCCTTTACCCACTGAGTGCGGGGGAGCCAAGAAGGTTCTCTAGCTACTTCTGATAGCTACACAGGGCTACACCCAGCTGTGGCATTAATAACCCTGCACAAGAGCTAGAGGAGAAATAAGTTTAAGGGCATTAGGCCCTAGCTTATAAAAAAAAAAAAATTACCTCAGCTTTACTATTAAAAATATGCTCAGGAAAATATGTACAAGAGCATATCCATAATTGTGACAAAGGCAGTGATTGCTACATGTTTAATAATTGAGGAGTTTTGTAGGATGTCTGATGTTGATCATTTCTAGATCTGTTTAAGCTGCCATTCTTTCCTGGGTGGGGGTTGTGTTCAGTGCTCATGAGAGGAGCGCTGGGTACTTCTGTATTTTACCTGAGAAATAACTGCCCCTCTCTCCTGTTACTGGAGCATAAGTTCACAGACCCTGGGGTTGTCTCCTTGGCTCACTTCACCCAAACACTCCCTGCAAAAGCATCAGCTGCAGCGAGGTAGATTGCATAAGGAAAGGTAAAGGTTAATGCATATTTAATGCTAAGTAGAGGCTTTACATGTATTTAAACACTCAGTCTGCAACATCCAGGGTCACACAGACAAAGGAAAGGGAGCAGGACCACCAAGAAAGAGGGGTGGATGGAGAAGTTCCAGTTTCAGCACTTGGTTCAAGATGTGCTTGTAAACCACAAGGGTTCCAGGTGAGTGACTTTTGGTAATGTCTTGCCTGACTGCAACTTGTACTGAAAAGCAATCCAAACACCCCCCAGCCTCCTCTGGAGGAAAGTTGGCGGGCAGGTGACAGGGACCTCTCCACACCTTGTAGAGATGGAGCCTGTTACCACCCTAACAACTCTATGCTACGCCTGAGATAAGACCTTAGGGACCCTGTGGTGAGGTGTGGTTTTGAGTCACCCCAGCGCTATCCTTTCAGTGAGCGAGTCAGTAAAACTCGCACTTCAGAAAGCACAGAGAGGAGAGCCAAAGCAGAAGGCAGCTGTGTCCTGCAGCAGAGCCAGGAGAACAGGGATCTACCCCGAGGTGGTGGTACCAGCTAACAGAACTGGTAGTTGTTGCTCTTGAGAAGGGGCTGGCCACTCTCCTCTTGCTCGCAGGACTCCTCACAGCAGCCAGAGGTATCGCAGCCACTGTCTTCCTCGGCAGTGGAGGGCAGGTTCGTGTAGTCCTTGAAAGCAAAAAAAACCCCCCCCCCCCCCCAAGTGTTTCAATCTCTTTGGCAGTGTGTGACATGTTTCTGCATGGGTGACCAGCTGGGGTGGCCAGCTCCACACGACCCTTTGCTGTGCCCACAGGGTGTGGCTGGCTGCAGGACACATGTGACTGCATACTTGTGGGGCTACAGGACAGTGAGACGTGAGGCAGCACACCAAATCCAGGGGAATGACTGCTGTACCAGTAGTCTGTAGCTCCCCATGTTGCTGCAGAGCAGCTATATTTCTTTTTCCAATCTCCTATGCTCATGGAGAGGGAGTGACTTAACCCTTCAGCATGGGGAAATCTGGACACCTCTCTGCACTTTCCACCCATACTAAACCACTCTCATCAGTTAAAGGTAAGTGACATCACTAGGAAAGTTGTCAAGGAGCTGTGTTCACAGAGGGGAAAAGCACATATCCCTTCCCACTTCTCTCTGAAGGTCCTCACCTGCTCCTTATGCACCTCCAGTTCTTTCTGAATGAAGCAGCCAATCTGGTCAAAGGTGGGTCGCTCTGTGGGCTCCAGGCTCCAGCACGCCTGCATGATGCTGTACCTGCAGAGCCCAACAGGGACAGGGCTGTTACATAGTGCTGCTACAACGCTGCTGCACCCCCAGACTTTTCCCTGGGACAGTTTGTGGTTCAGGGACACACTGAGCAGGCCCTTGTCTTACTGTCTATGAAACCTGGGGTCAGGGCACAATGCAGTGCTCCAGGGAAAGGAGAGCACAGAACTGGATAGAGCCAAGTCCTCTATCTACCACCAAGGGCCTTTATGCCTCCAGCTCTTTTTAAGCTGAAAACTGCTTCCCCTCCTGTAACCTAATCAGGCTTGTCTTCTCCTAGTCTTAAAATCAAAAGTAGCTGACTGAAAAACAAGAAGAATCCACCAAGTTCAGGAATGTAGACATTCTCCCACCTTCCTGTCTATAAACAGGGAAATACTGGTTGGAGCATCATAACTGACTGCCCCAGGTCTTGCTTTCCTGCAGGGGAAAGGAGTAGCCTGGTAGGATCCAACCTGAACCTCAAGGACAGACACACCACCTGAACCTCAAGGACAGACACACCCAGCAGCAGGCAGACCTGTGACCAAAGTCTCCGTGCCATCTCCCTCCCCACACCCCATGAAGCAGCTCCAGCCACCCTGTCACCCATGTGCATCTCGGTGCACCCGCTTACATTTCCAAGGGAGCGAAGTCAGGCCTGGCCATGTGGTACCCCTGCTTCACCATGCTGTAGAACTTGCTGTTCACCACCATGCCAGGATAGGGACTTTTACCTGTGACAGTAACAGGAGCAGAGGTGGCTCTGAGACCAGAGGCTTTAATGCTCCAGGCNGGGGGGGGGGGGGGGGAATAGGCAGCCTGGAGCATCGCCTGAGCCAGCACTACTCGTTCTCAAGGAGTTCTGAGTTAAAGCAGATCATCCACGATCCATTGTTTTTAACGGTTCCTCTGGAAGCAGAACATTGTGGCTTATAGCCCTGATAAAGCTGAGATTTTTTTTTTGTCAGCCTTCCTCCTTGGAAACTTTACCACAGAGACATTGGGGCAGTGGTAAGCCATGGAAAGCAAGAGAGGTTTGCGAGCTCGCTTCTTTCTTACCAAGGGAGAAGATCTCCCAGAGCAGGATGCCGTAAGACCACACATCACTCTGCACTGTGTAAATGCAGTCAAAGATGCTCTCTGGGGCCATCCACTTCACAGGCAGGCGGGCCTGGAAAAGCAGAGAGTCCTGCAGATCGGGACAAGCTGGCAGCTCAAGCTACCCCCATCCTTTGTGCTCCAGCTACACCCTACTCTTGTGACTTATCTTGTCCCCATTTTAATTACTTACATTGCCTTTTACAACATAATTCGAGTCATTCATGATATCACGGGCCAGGCCAAAGTCACAGATCTTGGCTACCCGTCCGTCTGATATGAGCACGTTCCTGGCTGCTAAGTCACGGTGGATGCACTGGTGAGAAGAGAACACAACTGAGACCCAGCCAACGTCCCCCAGCAGTTCCAACTCATTCCCTATGGCCTGGGCCTGTCACTGAAACAGCACTCATGGGGCAAGGAGACACGTATTGCTTGAAGAGCCCCTGTAAGAGGCACTGTCACGCATAAGGAGCCCAGGCTTTCAACTACTCCATTTGCAATGCTAAGACATTGTGACATTTCATGCTATGTCCTTTAATCACTCATGGGGCATCATCTTCCCCATGGGAGGAGGCTCCGAACCAGGGGCTGTTGACACAGTGTCCTCATCTCTGAAACAGTCATACGGTTACTCTCCAATACTCTAAATGAACCAGCTCTGGCAGACAGCTCAATGGCCGCTTTCAGTTCCTTGTCCCGGGGGCAGCTGCGAAGCTGCCAATCTGAGAAAGCTTCACGTCAAAGTTCCTGATCTCATGTAAAATCTGGGGAGAAAATGTTGAGACTAGCACAAAGCACAGCCTTGGGTTCCCCCCTGGAACACTGTCCTGCCGTGATAGCCTGCCCAGAGCCTGTGGGAGACAAAGGCTCTGAAGAGAACACTGGTCACCATAGCCCAGTATGTCTGAACCCAACAAATGGAGCAGAGAGGTCTTTTTCCAGCAGCAGCTTGATCAGCCCATCCAAAAATATCCCAAGCCTTGTGCAGGCAGGCTGGCTGCTGGTGGGGCTGGTGTTTCCTAGCTGGGGTGCTGGGGGCAGCTGGACTCTTGGCACTCACATTCTTTGATGCAAGGAATGCCATGCCCTGGGCCACCTGGCTGGAGAACTGTAACAGATCAGAAAGATTGAGGGGACGGAGGTCCTCCCTGGCTTCATCTTCTTCCTCTGATCTTTTCCCTGAAATTCAAAGAGAAGTTTTAGAGTTGCTGCAAACTGGGCACCTGATGCAAGCTATACTGTGTCCTGGGTCCCTAGTGCCAAACCAGTCAAGATGGCCAGAATAAAGAAAGCACAAAACCAAATTAGTCTTTAACTGACCTCTAGCTTGCGCAGAATCTGATGATGCTGAAGATGACGACGATGATGATGACACAGGCCTCATTTCAACATATGTTTCCAAACCCTGGCTTGAAAAGCCACTGTCACTGAGTCAGAAGCAACAAAGATGGAGGCAGGCTGTTAGCAACCTTCCAGCAGTACCTTCTGCCCTTCTCCTCATCCACTAAGAGGAGGAACCACACGCCTGTCTGCAGGAGGTGGCTTTGCTAGAGACTTAAAGGCAAAGATAAAGTCAATGGTGAGGCTGATTTGGAAAGGGGGCCTGGATGCCCTGTGGTTGGGGGATCCAGGTACTGCTCCCTTTTTGTCAAGGGACTGCCCTTGGCTGAAGGGCAGTACTCAGCCTCTTGTCCTACATGCCGGACAGTGCAGGAAGACAGAAAGTTCTGATTCCAGATTGTGGGAGGACAGAATGGATTGAAACCAGGATTTATTGTGGGATATTCAACAACTGCTGCCAAAGAGTTTGAAAAACCCAGAACTGTAACAAAACCTAAACACACACATCCCCAGTGGCCTTTACATCCTGCTATTCTCCAAGTCCCCAGAATTATGGCCTTCATCTCTCCCCAGCACAGCCCCCTGCCCACTTCTCCCAGCAAGAACCCAAGCCTGACATTGCTCAGCCCCATGGCCATTAGACCTCTGCTTTTACCTGCGGATGTATTTCTTCTCTACGTCAATGTTTTTGTAATCAGCAGCACTGTCTAAAGAGGTGTCCAGGGAAGAATCTTGGATAATTATGTTTTCAGCCTTTTTCCGCAGGAAATTCAGCAGATCTCCATAGCGACAGTACTCAGTGATAACCAGGATTGGGCCTGGGAGAGAGGGAGAAAGGGTTTGTTAAGAAGTGACATTACTGTGACCTGTCCTGAGGATTGCTTTCCCTGGGAGGGACAGCAGAACCCACAGTGCACATAAGCGTGTCTGGAAACAGCCAGCACACAGGCTCTTGCAAAGCTAAAGGTTAAAAAAAGCCTGCCGAGCTCATCAGCTCTCTCTGTTTTGAGACGGAGGAGAGCTAAGAGCCTCTGAAGTAGGCCATGTGAGGGTCTATGGGGGAAACAGGGCTATGGGGTCCTACCTCCATAGGTACATGCTCCCAGCAAGTTAACAATGTTCTCGTGGTGTCCCAAGTGACTCATGATCTTCAGCTCAGACATGAGAGCCTCCTGTTCATCTGTGTCTGCTGTTGCTGCAAGACAGAGGGAGAAGGGCTGTGTAAAGGAGGGAGGAACACGGAGGAGATGGTGGGGGCGGGCAGAAATAGGTGTAGAGAGATGGAATAAAAGGAGGACACACAGAGAGGAAATTGTGTCCTCTGTCTGGGCCTCTGGCCAAGCATGTCCACAAAAACAACAGCAGCGTGATTCCAGCACTAAGTATTTATCACAGAAACATCTAAGTAAGTAGTCATGTCAGTCTTCAGCACCAACACATGCTGAAAACATGCTACATCCTTCCCAGAGGAGCTCAGGGGACTTCAGCCTTTGCAAGTTGCTCTGAGCTTACACTTTAGCATCTTGACAGCCACTTTGAGGACAGAATCTTCTTTGCCCAGCCCAAAAGCGGTGGCTTCTACCACTTTTCCAAAGGCTCCTGCTCCGAGAGTTTTTCCTACAAAGTGGAAGAAAAAGACAAAAAAGTGCTTATATGATGCTTTATAGAAAGGGGTTGAGCAGTTGTCCTGCACACAGCCTCGAGGAGGATATCTGGTGGGTGAGGACTCCTGCTGAACCCAGGCAAGATGACACATCCCTTAGTCAGGAGTTGGTTACTATGCAAGGGGAACTCTACTGTGAGCAAAGATGGTATGAAACAGGCCATGTCCAAACACAGGCTCACCAGGTCTATGCCTTAGGAATGACCCCAGATGCAAGAGAAGGGACACCATCCTCTCAACCTTCCTCAGAGCAATGGAAGGAGGTTGTACCCTGGCATTTGCCACCCTGGGTGGAAGAGGGCAGCAAGGCCTGGTTAAGGGTGTTGCTGTAATGCCTGGATGCAGCTTGGGATACTGCCCATTTGCTTTGGCCCTGTCCCTTGGAGCATTTCACCTCTGTGTGAGCTGTATGCAACTAGGCAAGCAGCAAGGATGATTTCTTACCAAACTGGAGGTTATTCCTGGGAAACTCCCATTTTTCGTTGTATGGCAGCTGAGTGGGATCAATAAAGATGTAGTTATTCCCTTCACAGGCCTCAATGATCTTCCACCGCACCTGGTACTTGGGTTTCTGTAAAGAAGAGGCTTTGGTTATTCAATGTTCCTCAAGTTCTGAGGGTTCCCCAGTCCCAGCATGCACTCTAGCTCTCACCCTGCAGGCATAGAGGGAAGACTTAGGTTTCACCCCATCAAATATTTCTTGCTTTGAACCTGGACTGTGAGAGAGAGGCTTTGTCTGGATAGTGTGGTCCTTTTGCCTGTTAAAGTCCCTCCAAGTCATCATCCATGACTGAAGGAGGCTCTCTTGCCTGTTTCACGTAAAATAGCCCATTGCCATCACTTGGGATGGCAGAGCCAGGAGATCCAGTATGTCCCACCAGACCAGTGGCTAATAGTGCCCAGCTGGTGCTGCAGGGAGGTGTCCCCACTGTGTCTCCTTCCTTGGTACCCTGGGTTGCTGAGCACAGCAGAACGGTGGAGCTGGCCCAGCCTTGCTTCCCTTACAGGGGGAAAAAAGAAATGGAGAAAGAGAAGTAAGAATTTCTTATCTTTTCCGTGAATATAATGGCAGAAGTACCCAGGCAAGGCAGAGAGAAGCAGTACTGGAGCCCATGGGCAGAGGCAGCTGCCAGCTTGTGCTGAGTGTTGTTATTCATGTTGAGTGGGCTAAGGAGCCAGGCTGGAGGTGCAGATACAGAGAAAGGCAGCAAAATAGCTTGGTACGAGAGTGCTGTGGGAGACCTTCATCCCTGTGCAAGGAGACAGGCAAGGACCTGCTCCCCGGTGTGGCAAGAGTGGTCTCAGGTCCCTCAAGGCAGGAACAAGGACGTCTGGGGGGAGCGACCATGGCGGTGATGAATCACCTCATGTCTCAGCTATGGGAGGTATGTGCTGAAATGCCTCCCCTCACCACTTCCCCAGGATAGTTGCAGAGAAGGATGCAGTGTACGAGTAGATGCTCAAAGCTAGGTTAGCACAGGCATGAGGCACAAAAACTGAGGCAAACAGATCTGCAGTTTTGATGCAAAATGTCTGTTTGTCTTCTCCCTGACACTGCTTCTGTTTCCTTTGCCCAAGAGTTGAATGTACATGCCCATGTGGGCTGTCCAAAAAGGCCCAGATAAGATGTTCCAAGCAGCACAGTTTCTGGTGGAGGTCCCTCAGAGAATGCCACAAGCACTCTGGTGTATTTGCTGTTGCCTGCTTTCTGCTCCACAATTCACCTAGCACTGCAGCAATCTGCCATGACTCAAGAATCATAGAGTCAGATAATGTTTTGGGTTGGAAGGGACCTTTAAAAGGTATAGTCCAACCCCCCTTCAGTGAGCAAGGACATCTTCAACTAGATCAGGTTGAAAAAGCCCATGGCTGAGATAGACAAGATTATTTATAACCATGTCCTCCTTCTCTTGGGCTTCCAAGGCCTTCCTAAAAGCTATTTCTTCAGAGCTGTGGTTGCACATCCATCCACCTCTCTCTCTTTCTCTGGACTACTGGCTAAAGACAGCTTTGCCTGCAAAGCTCTAGGTACTTGTTTGGAAGAGGGCTCTGCTGGATCTTCTGACAACCAGCACCAGAACTTTGCTGCAAAATTTGCAGCCTTGATGGGCTGTCAAAGGAAGAATGCCAAAGGGGGAGCTGAAAACCAGATTTTCACCATTGACGAAGCAGAGGTAGCTATTGATCGGTACCATTTATGGAAAGAACGGAGAGGGAATCCAAATGCTGAAAATGAGTCTCGCAGAGAAAATGGGGCAAGTTCTTGTATAAAAATAGTGACCAAGTCTTCCTGGAGACAAACGCCTTCTAACATCATCCTGTTTCCCCATAAAGACAGCTTTTCATAAAGCAGGGAGGAGAAAAAAAAAGCAGATGCAAGTTGCAAATAACTTTTTCTTTCCTCCTTAATTCAGTCTGTAGGTTCATGGTGACCAGAGCAAAATTATCTGCAACTGACAGCACAGAACGAGCATCAGGGAATATCCACATTGACCTCTGGACTACAACACTGAAGGACCCCGGTAGGAGAAGGGTTACCACACTGGGCTTGGTGCACGAGCCTTGCCCTGCATCAGGAAACTCCTGAGGGAAGTTGGAGGCAGTGGAGATGCAGGAGGTAGCTCGCCCAGTACCTCCAAGGTGAATTCTCCCTGGCTCTGGCTGCCAGCAGAGGCCGAGTGGTCTCTGAGGCTGGGCATGCCCTGCAACCCTTGTTGTGCAACAGAGAATCTGACCTGGTTGTACTTGTAGAGGAGGAAGAGGAGCAGGAGGAGCAGCAGGACTGATACACCTAAGCAGGTGGAGAGGATGGGGTTGAAGAGCTTGTTTGGGGGGGGCATGACACTTCCTGGAGGAGTAAAGAAAACAAGGATGAGTAAAACACTCCTGTTTTAAACCCATGTCTGGGAGCATTTTGCCCAGCTGTTCATTTAGGCTTTCCTCGTATGCAATGCAACCCAGCACTGGCCTCAGAGACACCCAAAAGAGCTGCTGGGAGCTGAAGAAAGTTCTTGATGCTAAACTCAAGACTGCAATGGTTCCTCTTGTGCACCCCAATGTCCACACAAACAGCACTAGGTGCAGGTCAGACTGACTAGGGACCAAGATCTGTGCAGCAAGAACAAGCGCATCAAAAGATGCAACCCCTGGACTCCAGCAGGCCAAGCAACAGCTGGCTGTGCTGCACCCTGGAGCTAGGTCCTGCAGTTATAAGGTGCTCATGGTGTGGCTCAGCCATTGGCACCAGGCCATGTCCAGCCAGCAACTCCCACATGGCTCCTAGGACTGCCAAATGCCAAAACCTCCCATCTCACATGAGGATACCGAGCTTGTGGAATCTCTTCTACCTCTCTAGTAAGACAATAGGGATATATGTATAGGAAGATGGGGCCTTAAAAGCCCCCAGATTCTACCCCAATCTGCCAAGCTACCAGTTTGTATCTTACTGGTGATGGTGAGTGAGTGAAACATGTCAGAAGTGTTCCCCTCTCTGTTAATGGCCACACAGCAGAAGGTAAAATTGTCACCCAGCTCCTGGAATGGGACAACACTCTCCACCTCCACACGTTGGAAGGGCAACATGCTCACCACCTGGGGACTGGAGTCATTCAGTAGCAACTTATAGTCCTCGTTGTATCTGCAGAGACACAAAGCAGGAGAGAATGAATGTTTCTCTGTAGCACAGGTACTCGTAAGTGTCTGTATCAGACTAGAGAGGAGACGCTGGGAATTCGGTTTGCAGCTCTGTGAGACCTGTTACTCACTGCCCAGTTAAAAGACCTCGCTCTGAACATCAAAGCCTTGTGTAGACAGAGCCTTATCTGCCTTTATGTGGCTACAGCTGTGGCAGCAGTTCCCTCCTTGAATGGGGCTTGGCACTGAGACACAACATGCCCTGCACAGGCAGCTGCAGTTGCGTCCCATCACACTGTAGCTCAGTAAACCTGTGCTCTGCACAGCCTCAGAGATCTCCCAGAGGCCCCAGAAAGATGACTATAGGACCAGCCAGGATGTAGCTCTACAGCAACCTACATCAAGGCGCTTCTGCAAGGGACCCACATATTCCTCAGAAAACCATTAGGAGAACATGAGTCACAGTTGGCTGAACTCTTCAAGCTCAGGACTTTAGGAATAGTACCTGCCCCCTCTCCTCACACAGTCTCCAAGAACCTTTTTTATCAACTCAGCATCCCAGTTGTTGTTACTGAACAGGCTCTGCTGTGTTGCCTGTCAGCAAGCCCACATGGTGCTGCTCAGCAAATGCCAGCAGAGCATGGACAAGTGCACACCTTGGAGGTGCTCAGTCCCCTGGGCATTCCTTACCTGTCAGAGTGAACAGGGCACTGGTACCACTCGACACGTGGGGCAGGGTAGCCAATGGCCGTGCATTGAAGGATGCTGGAGTCATTGGCTGGCACCTTGATTTTACAGACCCTTGGAGGAGCTGTTGGGGAAGGCAGATCAACAGTGAGCGCTATGACCAGAGGAAGAACACATTTCTTGTGCTCCTATTTACTTTCCACGTGTGCAACAATAGAACACCAGGAACCCCTGTGCTATGCATAGATTTGGTCTGGGTCCCAGGTACAGGCTGGATGTATGTCCTGTGGACACTGGGCTGGAAGCACCCACCCTACTTGTTGCCAGGTGGGCAGCAGCCCTAGGGTGAAAGAATGGGCAATCCCAAGCACTTACATTTCACAGAAATACTGAAGGTAACTGATGCACTGGTCTCATTGTTGAGGGCATAAAATGTATAGAGACCTCCCTCTCCTTCCTGCAGTCGGTTCAGCAAAAGCGTGTTGTTATACCTGCTCAGACAGAGAGTAAACACCATGAAGAAAGCTGTGCTGGGGAAACTCAAGCACTTACACAGTCTTTGCTCAGCAAGATGCAGCTGCTTCCTGTACCCAGCAGTGGATGAACCCTTCCCAGCACTGATCCCCGCCCACGAGGGGAACCTGCTACCTGCTTCTTCATGGGAAGTAGGGAGAGTCTGATCTTCCTTAGAGAAAAGACCTTTTGCCACTAAGTGCACAGCGCTTCTGAAAGGCTACAGGTGGGTGAATGCTCACAAAGAATGAAGAGTTTAACATCTAAATCATTAGCTTTGAAGCACCAGAGGATGCTGGTCCTCCTGCTTTTGACAGGATTCCTCCTATTTTGTAGTCCCTAGCGCCCAGTCCCCTCTGCCCCTAGCCCATTTCTCAGATCCCAGTGCAAGAAAGAGTTTCACCCTAAAGCCATCATGCTTGCCAAGTCCCATAGTTCCTCTTGCGGATTATTCTGGGTTTCTAAGAAGCTGAAAGGAGAATTGCCAGAACTCCTCAACAAATGGAATTATTATCTTTCTTTCAGTCTCCTTTTGGCCTCGCTTGGCTGTAGGCTTTGAAAGAGCAGGGCTATGCCTTCCATTAGGTCTTATCCACATAATACTTCTGGCTTCTCTTGACATGTGGCACACAGTGCTGCTCAGTATGTACACTCTCCAGACCGCAGAGCATGGGACAGGTCTGAGGAGCAGTGAGTGAATTCAGTTTTTTGTACTATTCACCCAGCCCTGCAATTTCTTCCTGCAAGGAGAGTATGAACTTGAACAACCAGACCACAAATGTGATGGTGACTTCCACACGGTTTTCTAAATAGAAGACCGCCAAGTTGGAGAGGTGGTGTCCTCCTTGATCTGATCAGAACTGCTCACTGTGGTTTGCTAATAATAGTGAAAAGGCAGAACAGTTCCCCTCTTGAAAAGCAGAGAGTTCTGTCAGCCAGTAGCATGGGGTTTGCCTGTCTCGCAAGGAAAGCTTTGTTGGAAACATGTCATGGCCAATGTAGAAGAGCAAGAGCACATACCAGTTTCCAGAGATCAATTCTTCTTTGCATGGGGTTCTTTCAGAGTCCTTCAAGTGGTTTGTGTGCTCCCAGCCCCAGCGGACAAGTTTTGGATAAGCCTCAATGAGGACTTGCAGCTTCAGACTCTCTCCCAAAGCAGCCTCTTGGCTGGTGGCTTGCACTGGGGTCAGGAAAACATAACCTTTCTCTGCAGGATGGAGGAGAGCATGATCATCAGCAGGCATGTCCAGAGACCTGAAACAAGCTTATACCAGCTTCATAAATGGACCATTATTGGAAAGAGCAGCTTCAGCTGGGAGGCTGCAGGAGGGAATAAAATATTGCACAGATTATGTTCCCAAAAAAGTACTTTAAAGTTGCTTTTTGTCATGGCAGCTTGGATTACACTCTGCCTGAGGAGAGGTAGAAAATCTTAGGGAACTCTCATGGGGAAAGAGATTTTACATGTTGTATCCTAATAGGCGATGAGGCTAAAATCCTACATCCTAATCATCCACAGAAGACAGCCCCCTTAGCTAAACTCTTGACTTCTCACTTGGAAATAGCTCAGGCCCAGCCCTTGTTCTGAGGCTGCATGGCACGCAGCAGCATCAGCAAACCCAGCCCACAAGCTGTCAGGATGAATTCCATCTTGAGATACAAACAAGTGTGTAATAGATCTGAATCCTGTTAAGTGGATCTGTTACTGGAAGAGATAAAGATCCGTACACTGCTCATGTAGCTTGCCTTTCTTTCTAGCCAGCCTTTCCTGGCCTTCAGCATAACCTTGCCTCATTCATTTTGTTGTTTTAAAAGCTGTTTATAAACACACAAACTGAGAAGAGCGTTCAAATTTTTCATCCAGAATCCAAAAAATGTCCCTCTGCCCCTCAAGACATGAAGGGAACACCAGTTCCTTTCCTAGCAGCTCCACAGTTCTCATGTGACCCTTCAGGAACAAGTGAGAATAATGTTTCCAACAACATCACTAGGAACAAGATGGAAGCAGAAGCAGCGAATACTCAAGGCTAGGTGCTATTCAGCCTACACCTTCCTGGTCTTTTGAGGAAGCACTCACCTACCACCCGAAGCATTGTTGAAGCATTCCTGTATCCTGCTGAGTTGTTAGCTATACAAGTGTACTTCCCACTGTCTTCCATGGTCACTGCTGTAATGGACAGGGTGTCATTGATGATGTAGTTGTCGTTTTCATAGGTAGACTTATCAGTTCTTTCAACCTGTCAAGCAGGGAGGAAACATCAGGCACTTTCTTGGAAGGGCAGAGGATAGAACTGAATATTTGCAATAAACATACCCACCCTCTCCTGTTCTGGGCTACTGAGTTTTGTTACAGAGCCCCAGTCACTGAAAGCTATCTGGGTGGAGACCAAGAGGCGTATCAAACCCAAGTATTCAGGGCAGATATTCCACAGCAGTTCAGGTTACACCTATCATCAGCCTTCTGACTGCAAGCTAGCCTTACATTGTGTGATCCACATGTATCTTGTACGTGATTTCAACTCCTTAATAAAGGCATCAGAGACAGTAAGGACTTTTAGCAAACCTTATCTTTCTAGCAGGTAAAACTCAGCACAACAGAAACTTTGAAATGCTTTCCCTTTCTTCACCCCTATCTTTTCTCTGAGGAACTGTGTACCCTGAACATGTTTGCTGCTTTATAAGCCCTGGCAGGGCTTGGTGGAGAAATGTTGCCTTAGTAGGTACTGTGGCTCCTGCTCAGTGAACTCAGCTGAAACAACATTTTTTCCTTCTCTCCTGCAGCAAGGTCCTGACAACGGGCAGTTGTTTCTTAACCCTGTGTCATCCCAAGGCATGGATGGCCATGTTCAGATCTGTACAGCTTGTTTGAACAGCTGCTTTGGTTGGGCAGTTCAAGGCTTTGCTGCAGGTGACTTGGGTCTGGGTAGTTCTTAACACCCTATGTCTCCCAGTTTCCAGGAAAGCCTCCTTGAAGCTGCACAACTTACGTTTTTTGCTATCGTCACCCATCTGATGTCATACTTGTGGGAAGGAGCAATTACTCTGCAAGTGACTTTGAAAGGTTCACCCACAATTCGCACATGGTCTACAGGATCCATCGTCACTGATACAGGTTTCTCCAGTGCTACACAAAGGCAAGCAGGGAAAGATTCAGTGTCAGCTGGTCCAGTGACTCCATGTGCTTTGGAGACTCCCCACAGCCTGGCTACCTTCTTCTTTCCATCCCCTTCAGTCTCTTTACCCTTGGCCTTCTCCTTCCCTAGGAATCATTGCTCCTTTCTGTGCACATCTATGGGAAGCAGGACAGGTAGGGGAGAGCAGAGCAGTCAGCACTGTGGGCTGAAAAGGAAAGGGGAAACTTCTGCCATGGTCACATCCTGAGCATCAGCATCTGAGGACTTGCAGAACACTAGGGAGATAGGTGGACTTTTTTTCTCTGATAGTGCCTGCAAAGATTTGAACATTGCTGAACCCATGGAGACCCACCTGAAGGAGACAATTTACCAGAAGCTGATGGAATTTTGCCTCCATTAAATACTATTTAATGACTGCTAGTTCAGAAGATCTTTCCTACCACTGGTGAGGAGTTTTTCCTTAACTATCTACTGTGCCCAGTTTCATGATTGCCATCCCCCCGAGGATGGCAGCAACCCCAATCCTTTACCTTGTTCCACAATCAGTCTTATTCTTTCCGACTTCTCTGTTTTTCCATTTATCACTGCTTGACATCGGTAATAGCCCTTCTGCTTGGTTTGCACATTGTATAGAGTTATTCCTTTCTCATTACTGAAAGAATAGTTGGTCCCAGGTGAGGGATGAGAGGTGTCATCCCTTATCAGAGTCACACTGGATCCATACTCAGGGGCCGTGACGAGACAGGGAAGCTCAGCATTACCACCCTTGGTCACACGGATCCGGAAAATCGGGGTGTACCACACATTACTGGGATCTGCAGAAGAGACAAGGTAGGACAGAGAAGAGGATCAGGAAAAGCATCTAAGCTGAGAAACATTCCAGCAAAAGCAAGTCTCCAGCATTGCTGCCCAGTGGGAGTTCACTGCTGGGGCAGCCCTGCTCGATGCCTGCCTGACTCAGCCTCCAAAAACTCACATGACAAGCCCAATTCCAGCTAAGGCGTTTGAGGCAAGCACAGCAATAAACTCCCAAATGTACATGGGCAAGTATGCTTGTCTTTAGACTTTTCACCACGGTGTTAGTTTTATCATACCTTCACCTTCCCTGTCCAGGACAGTACCTCTGATACAAGGGAAGAGGTGGACTCAAGTGGTGGATCTACCACAGCATAACTTTTTCTGGGGTAAAAGAATATTTGGTGTTCATGTCATGTTGTGAGGAGGCGATTCATGTGATTCTCTCCCTTATCTGGAGTACTGGCAATACAGTTCTCCAGTTTCCAGATCTCACTGCTCATTACAACACTGAACAGACTTTTATCCCTGTTTTTTCAGGAAGAGAAGCCAAGGCAAATGCAGGGAGAAGTCCAGGTCATTCCCACATAAGCATGAGATGTAGATGCTCTGTACTCTACCACAGTGCTTCAGCCATGGGCCCCATTTTACGTGGGCTTACACGGTTGTGGGTGAGCCACTGCCCAAGCAGGAGCCTGCACTGCTCCCCAGACATGCACACAACCACAGCTGTGGAGAGGAGCTGTGCAACGTTGCGCTCCCTGAAAGGAGACTGTTCTGCCAGGCTACATGGGAAGAGGGAATCATGGTTACCTCGCACAAACAGATGTACAGTTGCAATGTCCTTGTCACTGCTGTTGACATAAGCACACTTATAGGTGCCTGTATCCCTGTAAGTGGCCTTGGGAATACTGAGAGTGCTGTTGATGTGGTTGCTGGATGTATACTTTTGGCTTTCCCATTTGACTTTGGACTCTCCTGAGCAGTGCAGGATGACTGGATCACCTGTGTTGACAACCAGAGCAGGGAGGCCTGGGCTGATCACCGGGGATGCTGAGCCTACAAAGGAAAGAGAAAGAGTGAGGATGCAAAAAATATCCCTGAACATCATGAAGTGGAGCTCACATTGCTAAGCATGGAGTAGGTCAGCATCAGGAAGAGCCTGGGCTTAGGATTCAAACTGGCTTTTTGTCCTGTGTCACTCCAGCCGTTCTCCATCCCACCAGACCGATGCAGAATCACAGAATCATTTAGATTGGGAAAAAACCCTTTAAGATCATTGAGTCCGACCATAAACCCAGCACTGCCAGGTCACCAGTAAACCATGTCCTTTATCACACTATCTCCATGTCTTTTAAATACCTCCAGGGATGGTGACTCTACTACTACCTTGAACAGCCTGGGCCAATGCCTGACAACTGTTTTAGTGAAGAAATTCTTCACTAAAACTCATCTGGTGCAACTTGAGGCCATTCCCTTTTGTACTATTGCTTGTTACTTGGCCTGATAGTCCAAGGAATTAATTTCAGGAAAGCAGGGAAATACCCATATGTGAACATTCAGAGCACTGGGACAGAAAAAACAATCTTCTGGAGCTGATTAGGCCAGATGCTTGCTTGGAAATTATTCCTGTTGGGTTTTGCCTCTTCTTACAACAGTTTCTTTTGTGGCAGAGCTGGAGCTACCACATGAGCTTGGTTAGCCTGTAACACGATTTGGTGAAGTTTAAGCCAAGTTTAATGGATGGGGCTTCCTTGTAGTTGTGCTGTGATGAGCTAGAACAGAACCGGGAAGCTTCTGCAGGAAGCAGGAGGTCAGTGCATGCTCTTTGGGAAGACTGGCTTTTGGTTGCTGAGCAGTAGATTTTTGAAGGACACCTCCTTATGCTGTGTCAGTTACACAGTGCATTCTCCTCCCAGATACCATCAAAACATTGTGAAGCAAGTCAGCATTATTATTCACATTTAGGGGTGGGAAAGTGAGGGCACAGAAAAGCCAAATGGCTCATGAAAGCCCATCACTGCAGTTGTACATACAATGCACCAGGCCACACTAGCACTGCAGCACAGCTGGACTTCTGATGCCATCTCTACTTTGAAGATAGCTTGTCTGCTGGCTGAATAAAGGGGAACCAGGGTCCCACTCCAGCCCTTTGTGTCAGAGGGAAATATTTTTCCCCTGTTTTGCCACATCAGCGAGTTCTTTGAGTCACCACCTATATTTAGAGTGGGGGGAAGTGAGAAATGAATCAGTGCCATGGGTCTAGGGAAGAAGCAGTACCACCACCCCCACACCAGGCCTTCAGCAAGGACAGGAAACATATTGCAAAGGGCTATCTGCTCAGGGGGCTCTGCAACCCCCTCTGGCCTCTACCCAGGGCTATTCTCCCACTTCTGCTTTCCTTCCCAGTTCCTAATCCATCCTCATATCTTAAAGGGACATACACTTAGATTCAAATAGTGTTAAGTATAAAGGTAGCTGCCCAATTTATTAATTGGTTGCTCTTTGTAGAGGAGGTCACTGGGGTGGTGACAACAGAAACAAGGGCTGAGTTTGGTCTTGTGACACCTCAAACTTTGTGGCAGACTGCTCCAGACTCCTAGGAGCTCTCAACTTAAAAGATTTGTCATCTGAGTGGACATAAAAATCCTAACTCATCAAGAAGTGGGAGATGGTGAAGCACGCCATAATGGCAACACTAGTCCATGCATGTTCATTTGCGTGTCCTTCAGGGGAAAGGGGAGTAGTGGGCAGATGTTACAGCCCATGTTGCAGAGAGGAGAGAAGAGAAGGCTGCTTATGGTCATGGGTAGCAATGACAGTTTAAAGCAAATCTGTTCCCAGATGCTGCCTTGGACATTGTCCCTGTAACACAGTCAGCAGAAGCAGCACACACCCATCCTTACCCACCCCTGCTCCCAGCTCATTTGGCAAGGAAGACTATGTCTGAGGTACAAATGTGTGTCCTGTGCTACCAGCTGTGCTCAGGGCTGTAACACCAGACCCCATCCATCAGCACTCAAAGAGCATCAGTCTTGGGCTGATGCCTCCTCTCTCTGTGCAATGAAGGGTGAAAAATACAAGTCTCAAGGCCCTGAAGAGGATTTTTGGAGTGTGGCAGTGATGTATCGCCCAGGGGAAGACCAAACAGAATCTGAATCAAACTCACTGGCCCTGCAGAACACAGAAGACAGGGAGCTTCACAGCATGGAATAGTTGACATTATCTCCCTGGAGTTTGGGGTGGTTTTTTGTTTGTTTTTAAAGTAATGATTTTATCTTTCTGTGGAAAGAGGAAAAGCCTAATTTATTCCCAGAATAGAGAAAGACATATCCCAGAATCCTTTGCCAAGCCATATTTTCCACGTATCTGAGGTATGACATTCCTCTCCTTTTGCCAAGTTGTGTTTTCCAGAGATGCTTGACATTTCTGTTGCTTTTACTCCCTATTAGTGGAAGCTTTCCTCTCACCGTATCCCTGCTTTAGCTAATGCTCCATATCCAAGGCTTCAGCACCATTTGATCGAGGAGCCAAGCTCTTTGACTCATAGCTGCATTCAAACTGGCTCAGGGAAAGACCATGTTGTAATTGGTCCTTGGTTTGGTCACAGCAGGAGGTCAAGAGAGACAAGAGTCAAGTTACTCTGTCCTCATTGTCATCAGCCTCCAGTTACTCTTGAGATGCTATGACCAGAAAAGGTTCAGGGTAGGTGCTCTTCATAACAGCAGCCAACAGCATGCAGACTACCACTGGAGACTCCTGTCAATGGCACAACCACCACACAAATGGAGTGAGGATAGACAGGGCAGAGACACTAAATGCTGGACAATGCCAAGTGAAGGCCACCCGAGCAGCCACTGCCTGGTATGTGCTGGGGGATGAGTCAAACCAGCAGGCCCTTTTCCAGAATGAGGAAGCAGAGCTTCTGGGGAAGGCTTTCTCCCTGCTGACCAGTGAGCAATCTTGCATGAAGCCCAAGGATGTCTCTCTGCTGCTCTCCAGCAGCTTCCGCAGCGTTGCCAGTAACTGCTGGCCAAAGGTTTTGCCACACTGCATTGTGTAACCATGACCTCTAGTTACAGCTGCAGACTGTCCCTGCTTCTCCCATGCCAGCCAAAACATTACTTTCCTCTGCTGAGAGTTTGGAAATGGTGAGGAAGAAGTGAAGGCTGGTAAGACAAAAAGGCTCAAGAACCTTTCCAGTCATCAGGACCTTGACTTGGTCCTGAGACATAACTAGGCTAAGGTCCAGCCCTTCAAGAGACCCATACCAGGCTTGAGGCCCCTTTGCTCCCTCCTCAATGATGGGAGGGAGAAAGCTTGGTTTCTGAGGACATCTTCCCCAGAGTCACCTACGGTATCAGTGGGAAGGGTGCTTATCATAATTCTGCTTGGGGATTCTACCTCTGAAGTTTAGATTCATCCACAAGAAAGCAAAAGAAACCCCAGGAACACCTCTCAAGATGGCCAAGAACAGATGTGAGCTGATCAGGTTTCAAATCCTCCCTCTGCTTGATCTGAAGCAGGGATTTGAGCCCCTGAGAGTCCCCCAGATCACAATGGTCATATCACATCAGCCCTGGGTACTCTCAGAAGATGCACTTGCAGAAAAAGCCTAGAAAAAGCCTGCTTAGCATGTCAAAGACACAGTTTTAAATAAAACACCATGCAATGCAACAGCAGAAGAGATTAAAATCTCATGGGCTGAAAACATGAACAAATTAGTGGCTCAGAAAGGACAAGCTGCCTCCCAGTTCCATGCTGAATGCTTGTCCCCCAGATTTCCCCCTTCCAGGGGGACTTCACATCCAAGTCTCATTTTGTGGGAAGCAAGCTCAAGAGAGAAATGAAGGAAAGTGCCACACAAGATCATAGAATCATAGAACGGTTGGGGTTGGAAGGAACCTCAAAGATCATCTAGTTCCAACTCTCCTGCCATGGGCAGGGACACCTCCCACTAGATCAGGTTGCTCAGAGCCCCATCCAGCCTGGCTTTAAAAAACTTCCAGGAATGGGGCTTCCACCACCTCCCTGGGCAACCTGTTCCAGTGTATCACCACCCTCATGGTGAAGAGCTTCTTCCTAATGTCTGATCTGAATCTATCCACCTCTAGTTTCGATCCATTACCCCTAAAATTTAGACACTTTTAGGCTGTTAGCACTTAAGGCATGAGATTAATAATATTGGTTATTGTCTTTTTGGTTGCGAATCTCAAAACAGGCTTAGTGACTTTCTTGAGGTTGACAGGTTATCACTCTCGGCCATCTCTGCAACCTCAAAAACCAAGTGTATTTACCTTTCTGCTCTTGGCTACCTGAGTTCTGTTTCCACCATCCTGGCTCTACAGCCCTGTTGTATATGCCAGCACCACCAGAAAACAGCAACCCTCAGATACCTCCAGCCAGTAATGAGGTGTCTTGGAAGGTGCTGATACAGCCAGCTTTCTCAACTCTTCAGCATGCAGGCCAAGCACCCCCAGCTCTTGCCCCATTTAGGCAAAGGTTTATTTCAGAGATGGCTTCCCTCAGGACACTTTCTGCTGAGCATCTCCTTCCTCCTAACCCCTGCCCAGACCCAAACAGTGGAAAGTTTCCCTTTCCTATCTCCCCACTGTTGAGGCTCTGTCCATGCCATGTGCCCTTTTCCATTGGGCCTTATTCCAGCCTTATTCCAGCAGTGCTGCAGGCAGCCAAGAGCAAGTCCTCAGCACAGCTGGCTCTGGAGCCCACAGACAAGCAACACACCCTCTTTCCACACCACTGTCCTCCCTCTATAATGACAGCCAGCTCTGGATAGTCTTTAGAAGGCTGCTACAGCCAAGTCTGCACTAAATGCCAAGCCGGTGTCTCTTCCCTGCTGTGCCATGGAGCAGACATGTTCTCCTGCCCACTCCCTACCCATGCTGAGGCTCCTTGAATCTGGTCACAGCAGCAGTGGATACCTCACACAGCAACCTCCAGAAGTAGGGACTGTACCTGTCCACAGCAGGCTTTTGGTAGATACGAATGGGAGCTCAGCCACCCTCTGCCACCAGCAGCCAAGTGTCCCTTGGTCCAGCTTCAACACTGCGCTATCC
Organism: Eurystomus gularis; assembly: GCA_013400335.1. NCBI lineage: Eukaryota > Metazoa > Chordata > Aves > Coraciiformes > Coraciidae > Eurystomus > Eurystomus gularis. Next base: position 172,988 of record VZZY01022076.1, on the reverse strand, counting down.
CCAGCCCCAACATTGCCCTGTTCCCACCCCTACCGAGGCTGGGATCCCTCCTTGCCCGAGGAAGGATGAAGCACTCACACCAGACACCCAGGAAACCCTCACCACATATCAAAGCTGTCCCAGAATGTCATGGGCACACTGGAGAGCTTTGAAGGGCTGGTGGACCTACCATGCCAGATGCTGGCTGTGGTGAGCAGCAGGAGAAGCACAGGACCCATGTCCCCAGGAACTGTGGTGCTGCCAGCGTGGAGCAGGGACGCAGCTGAAGGGTCCTCTTGAGCTGCAGATGCCTCTCCTTGCGGGCACAGTCCCCAGCACTCCCTCAGCAGAAGCTTCTCCTTTCTGAGTTGACCACAAGTTAAGAAATTCCCTTTTTTTGGTGTTTACATTTGAAATGAGAAGAAAAAAAAAAAAGAAGAAAGCAATGCTTTGAGACATCACTGGTGACAAATCCCCTTGGCGGAGATGGGGCCATGCACACACCCTGCTGCAAGGACCCTCCCCAGTGTTGTGGCCACCCTCCTGCCACTGACACTTCTTCAGAGAAGAACCCCCATGCTGGGTTTCTGGCCAATCCCAACCTGTCCTGGCTACTGCCACCCAAAGCCTCAGGGACTTTAATACTCTTTCTTCTTGCTTGGCAACACAAAGAGCATGGGTGGGACCTGCCTTGGTGGGAGATTACTCCATTTCACCTCAGTGGGAGATGTTTTACCTCAGGCTCAGTGGACCTTGCTGGCTTCAGGTCCTGAGGACTCACACAAGAACACAGCTGACTCCCTCATAATAGGCTTACAAAGGTGATCCAGCCCAGGGCAGCTCCCACATGGGCAAAAGCCTGTAGAGATAATTAATTATTTTGCTTTAACCAAGAGTGTGACCCCTAGCAGAGAAGGGTCCTGTGGCCACATAGGGTGACCTCTAAGACCCATTCTAGCACCATACAGGGGCAGGGTCAATCCCATCCAGCTACAGACTTGCCTCTACCACCCTCTCCAGCTGGGAGACAAGTTGGTGCCCACTGCAGACTCTTCCCTGTCCCCATACCTCCAAGCCTGGGGCTCACAGAAACCCTACCACTATCATAGGCAGCCACCAGGCTCAAGCAAGGATCCTCCATCTCAGGAGCCCATCCCACCCAGTCCTTCTGCCTTACTAGTGGGAAGGCTTTTTGAAGCTGTTTTCTAATTGAGAACCTGGAAGACACCTGGGATGAGTAATTAGGCACTTTGTCACCCCTCCCCTGGACCATGCCTCTTCCAAATCCGGAGATGAGTGTAAGCCTGAAGCAACACAGCTCTCCTAGGGACACTTAAGTCAGCAAGATGTTGGCATGTCAAGTCAGACACAGAGTGCCCCTTGCTCTGTGCTCTATCTCTGGATAAACTCATGCTGCAGCAGAAGTTCATGACAGCTCTGGGGTGAGAAATTACAGTCACCACCTCATGGTCCTGGGAAGCGCAAGAGTGGGAGGTCCTGCTTTGGGTGAGCTAGATGGCTCTGCCTTAGCTGCACCCAGCTGCAGCCCCATCAGCAGGGAGGTGACAAGCTCCAAAACTTTGAAATGTGGGCAGAAAGAGATGGGCTTTTCCAAAATGTCTGCACAGAGGTGGCTGTGGAAACTGCACTTGCAGTGCAAAGGTGCCAGGCAGAGGAGTATTCCTCATGCCTCCACAAACTGGAGGGGAATGGTCTTCTCCAAAGGGGACATTTAACAAGGTACCAGCAAGACCAGGTCTTGGGCCAAGAGATTAGAGCACAGCTGACTGTTCTGGTGATGACTAAGAGTCATGGGGACGTGGAGAGAGCTCTTGGTTTTGGCCAGAAGGATAGCTGGAGAGCATGAGGGAATCCAGAGAGAAGGAAAGGCAGCTTTTGGCCGGAGAAGATTTCCTCTCAGCAGTTTTTCCTGGCAACATGTGGGGAAGAAGAACAGGAGGTAGAGGCAGCGGGGGGCTCCCGCCCAGAGCTGGGGGGCTCCCGCCCAGAGCTGGGGGGTTGTTGAGTGGCTGGGCTGCAGGAGAAGTCTGCCTGATTATTCTTTCCTCCTTTTGAGCCAAAGGGGCTTTTAAAAGGATGTTTCTTTCCCTCCTTCTTCTTTTTATGTTCGTTGTTTGTTTGCTTTTTTTTTTTCCAGGAACAAATACCAGCTCAGAGAGAACTGACTCACCAGAGTGAACAAGTATTAAACCAGACAAGTCTAATACAGAGAAGGGAAACAATCTCTCAGCCTCCCTTCTTCTCTTTCAGGAGGCCTATTGCAGACCATCTCTAATGGCAGAGGTCCTTGGGCGACAAGGCAGAGCCTGTATACCTGGGTTCCAAAGCTGGGCTGGGCACACCTAAGGGTGCTCAGTGGGACAGGTTATCTGTTGGAGTTCCTCTGTCATTGGTGGTGACTTCTTCCTGCCTGCAGACTGACTGTACCCCAAATCTTGTGGTTGCAAGTAGCAGCTCAGCCCCGGGAGTGCTGCTGGGGCTCATGTGCACAAGCAGCTCTGAACAAGGGGCAAGGATGCTCTCAGAGGAGCTGCAGCCTTACTTTGAGTCACTTGAAGCCCAGAGACATCTGTGGAGGCTCCAGTGGACAGGAGGGCATGCTGGAAGATGGTGTGAGACTTGTTCAGTGCTGACTGGCTACAGGCTGGCTGTGGAGGGGAGAGTGGAGGCTGCTGTGAGCCTTGGCTGGGAGGACTGGGAGCTCAGGGTTGTTCCCCAGCCTGGGAAAGGAGATGGGCCATTCCAGCCCTACAGGACCCCTGCCCTGAGTACAGCTGGCCAGGGTGTCATGCCTGCCTGAATGGCCCTGCAGTGGTTTGGAGACACATGTGAAACACCCGTGTCTGGAATGAGCTGTCAGTACCCCAAAAGCTAAAAACCCTGATTGCAGCAGGCCAGGGTTTGTCTCTGCAGTTTGAGTTTCTCTGCTCTCCTGAGCTCTTCTACAAGGTGCCTGTCTCACCACTGGGGAGGAGACTTTTTTCCAGATGGGGAAAATGCCCTGCTGGGAGTCTGTGTGTCTGACAAGTCATTCCCACACTCATGACCCCTCTTTTGTGCATCCTGACATGCAAAAGTCCTGCCAGGCAAGGATCAGGCAGTGGGAGCCAACTGGGTTCAGGGCTGAGATCTACCAGTTCCTCTTCCCTGCTTCCCCCCAAAGCTTTGCTGCAGCCTTTCTGGAGATGAGGTGATTTTTTTTTTTGCCCTGCTGATTCAGCTCCTGGACAAAACTGCCCTGTCTGCCTGTCATGGCTGAGCCATGCCAGGTGACTCAGAGCATATCTGGGGAGAATCAGCCTGAGCTGGTCAAGGAGCCTGCAAACCTCCTCTCTGGCGAACTGAGCAAACCTAGGAGCCTAGGACAGGCCATGTTGGAAAGGAGACTTGGACTGGCTGCGGCTGGTGCCTTGGGCCTTTGAGTATCCAAGGGGTTTCCAAGAGCTGAGGGATGTGAGGACTTGCACCACGGCTGCATCATGCAGCCTGAAAGCAGGTTCAACATCAATATATTTGAACCTCTGCTCAAAATCCCCTCTCCACAGCAGCCCCAGGCCTTCCAAGGCTATGTCTCAGAGTTGGCTTCAAACAGCTTGGCTCAGCAGCCTGGGATCATTTTCAGGAGGAGGAGTTTCACTGGAGCCAGACAGAGGGGAAAACTTTGGGCTGGGCTCAGGAGGTGCCTGTCTCTCATGGGGCTGGGGGACAGCAGCACTTCTGGAGAGGTCACTGGTGAAAGGTGAGAGGAATAGGAGGAAAGAGGGGGGACACGTGGACCTGAGGGAGTGGTAGTGTGGGGAGCTAGTATTTTGGGGTTGCATCTTTAAAGGGTATCAGTGAATTCCTCATCCCAGAGGGAGGGGAGGAGAACATGGGTTGGAGAAGAGCTGGACATGGGGAGCGTGTGACAGGAGCAGTGTAGCTCCTGCTGGTGCCCTGCCCCATTGCTGCCTTCAGTTTCTCCTACTGCCCTGGGCTATTAAACTGTGGAAAAATCAACAGCATTGTGGTGTCTCCCATCTCTTTCAGCCCAGCACCATTCAGTCTGACATCCCCCACATCCCAACCCTGATCTGAGCACAGACCCAGCAGTAATCCCAAGGAGCATGTCAAGCCTTTGTTTGGGGATGCTGGCCCAAACCTCAGGCACAGGGGATACACATGGGAACTGTTCCCAGTGTCCTTCTCTTACCCACCTTCTCCCAGTGCAACACAACCCACAAGCTGGCCAGTTACCAGAGAGATGGGGCATGTCCTGCCCTATTTGCAGCCCCTTTTCCTTACCGCATCTCTGGGCTCTGGTGCTGCTTTGCTGTGCTCCTCTCTGCCTGGCTCCTAGCTTGGCTTTCACTAAGCGCTGGGGTCATGCACAGCGTATTAACCTGCTTAGCCTTCACCCACAACATGGTTAAGCTGTGTTCCCAGCCCCATCTGAGGGGGAGCAACCAAAACCAGGCAAACAAAGGAAGAGATGGCACTTTGCAAAAAGAAAAAACACCTTTATTTTTAAACTCTTTCTTTAAAAATGTATTTGTAAAAGTTTACGGCATAAAAATAATATCTCATGGCTATAGATGCGACATAGTACAAATCCTACAAATACATCTGTAAACCTAGGCAAATGTTAACTCTTTGGTACCTTAGTCTGAACTCTGTTTTCTGCTTTGCCCTCAGGGTGGTTTCTGATAGACAGCCCAGAGGCAGGTGCTGCTTCTGTTCAGAGATGCTGCAGAGTAACAGCGTGATGCCTGCAAGCCAGCACAGCAGGATGGGGAGAGGGCAGAGGGCACACTTTGAGCAAGCTTTGCAGTTCTGGTACAACCCCTGAAGGAGAAAAGGACAGGAACGAAGGGACACTGCAGGCCTCTCAGCATGAGTTGGCTTCCCTGCCTCCTTCCGCCCCTGCAAGGGTCATCTCTCCAAAGGGCTGCTGGAGCTACACCAGAGCAGTTTCTTTGCCTTTTCCAGAGACAACTGAATCCATTTAGATACATCTCAAAGACTTCAGTCCTCCGGGTGAAACATCGGAATCGTGGTGACAGCCCAGTAACCCATATGCTGGCCCATTAAATCTGATTTTTAACAATGCCTCGCCCGTCCTGGACAAGTTCTGCAGACAACATGGTGCCCCCACTGTTAGAGTCGGTGCTGGCGGCTCAGCATCCAGGCAGGACTGGGCTGTGCTGCAGGAGGGAGCTGTGCATGGCCCAGGAGCTGCCTGGTGCCCAGTGAGGACATGCAGCTGCCCTGGCTGCTCTCTGCCTGTGCAACCACCAGGGGCAACGGCTGCCAAAAGGCTGCTGAGGACTGCCGAAGGACATCAGCCCTCACGTTCTCCAAGTGGGAGCACAGGCAGGCTGTGCCCGGGCTCCATGGGGCTGGTGTGGCAGCCCACTGCTCTCCTGTCTGTGGGAGATCCTGTGGTTTGCATTGTGAACTGACCACGCTGCTCCTGGGACCTGAGCCAAGCACTGAGCCTGAGCAGAGCCCTTCCTCACACCTGAGTGTTGGAGCATGGGGCTGGCCTCCTCAGCCCATTAGCTGACATGGCGTTTTAGAAAAAGCCTTCAAAAGGAGACATCTGTGAAATCCCCTTCTCCAGATCTGCCCAGGGCAGACCTTGGGCTTCCCCACAGCCAAAACCTAACCCACTGCCCAGTACCCTGTATTTGTGGTGCTGCCTCTCCCACAGCCCAGAGCCCTGACAAGGAAAGAAGGGGAAGAGCTGTTTCTCACTCCTGGCTGACTTCCTCCTGGCCGCACATCTGCACCGCACTTCTGCCTCCCCTCCCCGTGGGACCATGCCATGGTCCGCTTGGCAGGTAAACAGAGACAATTTAGTTAAAAGTAAAGTCCGCTGTGCTCTAGATTTCTTAACATGACACAAACACTAAACGCGACACTCTCGCTTGAAATAATAATAACACGCTCAAACCGAGGAGGACAAAAGGGTTAAAACCTGTGCACACATCAGTCTGAGAAGCATCTTAAATGTGAAAAGAGACACTGGAGTGTCACATTAGTTTCTGGGATACACTTGGGTATGTATGAAATAGTGGCTGGCAGTAGGATTATGCATAAGTATATGTGTGCTGATAACGATGTAACAGCTGTAAAGTAAAATACGATTTACAAATAAAAGATGTTGCACTAGAGATGGGCCCAAGCTGTGGCATGTGTCTGTTTTTGGAGGGCTCAGTTTGGGACCACCTCTAAACAAAAAAACACAACCAAACAAAAATACTGATCATTGAAACTGAAAACCCTGAGGGACGAGCTCCCTTCAGAGTCTCACTGAAGAAGTTATGGCTACAAAACTTACGGGCCTGGAGCAGCTGACCATTTCTCCTGGCCCTTACCCGCCAGGCCACGCAGGGACTGGAATGTCAGCAGCAGAGAGAGGGAGGGGGGCTATCTGGAGCTGGGTCCCCGAGTGGAGGGAGCTCGTCTGGGGGGGTGCTGCAAGCCTCAGCCCTGCCAAGCCCTCTTTTGGAAGAGAGTTGCAGGGATGCTTAGCCAAACATGTTGGTTTTGCCCAGCTGCTAGCCTGTCCCTGGCTGGGAAGATCTGCTCGCTGCATGGGTGGGCATGCCCTGGCTAAATGGTGATGGGAATAGTTGAGTAAGGACAGGAAAAGTACAACAAAGTGCAGGACTTGGACCTTGAAATCACAGGGCCAAAGGCAAATATTTGGTCATGTCTCTCTGGAGTGGAGAACAGTACAATTTTGCAAAGAGTCTGGAGTACCTGCTTTAAGAAGGAAGAGGGAGGTGAGGTTAGTGCCCTGTAAGCAGCCAGAACAGATTTCGATGCAAAGAATAGTTGCAGTAAATCTACAAAAGGGGCAAAATGCAATAAGCATCCAAGTGTGACTAATGCCCAGTTAATAGGACAGGATACCTGAGTTCCCCAGCAGGGAGGAGAAATAGATGTCTTTCAGGACTGTGGAAATGATTTGATCGGGGAAATTAGTAATTTAATTCATAATTAATTGGTATAGGGGGCTTGGAACTAGATGATCCTTAAGGTCCCTTCCGACCCAAACCATTCTATGATTCTATGATAAGCTGGAATATAGTACAGGATTTGTGAATTAAATAAGTAAATGTTCAAAGGGAAGGTGAGAAAAGCTTAATTGATGGCAAAATCTTCTGGCTGGATAGAGATAGTAAAAGTAGCTCTCTAGGGTTGCTCCTGATGATAGAAGTATTTAATATTTTTATTAGTCAGTCCAGCCCAGAAATAACAGTTTGCCGACAAAATGTGCTGATGACCCTATGTCTGGAACAGTGGGAAATATCTTGGTTAGAAATGCTGGAAGAGTAGAAAGACGCAGGTGCTTAGATTGGTCAGAAGATGACTCGAAACTACCAGTATGTTGTGGCTGGGAAAAAGCCAACATTATCCAAAGCTACACCAGGCAAGTCAAATTCAGTACACACCAGAACTATTAATGCCCTATGCGAGGTCTGGATTTGACCTCCCCTGGAGTACTGGGTACTTCAGGTCACCTTTGATACAGAAGGACAAATTAAAAATTGAGCTGGTGCAGACAGGGACTACTAGGATGATCTAATGTGCTATCCTATGGGCTCAAGTTGCAGTGACAGGGATCCCACCAAGCACCTTAAATGTTAGAGAAGTAAAGTGGTCTGACCCCAAGGATCTCTTAATTGTTTCTCCATGGTTAGGATCATTTCATGAACTGTGGCCACAGAAGACGGCTCCTTCATCACAAGCAGGAGGAACAGAGCATGGAAAAACAGTTGTAGTTCACAGTATGTTTCCCATGGATGGTGGGGAATCTGACCACATGGGCTGAAAATATACTCCACTGGCTGCCAATAAAAGTGCTATTTCTTATGTTCACATTTCACCAAGGACATCAGCCCACAAAACACCTACTCCTCTTTTAGCTGAAAAAGTGGCAGCATTGCAATGACAGACAACTTAAAACAGAAGCTGTTTTGCTGGGGATTTCTGGCAGAAGTTTCATATTTTGAAAAAAAAAAAAATAGTAAAATCCTCAGTGGCTCCAAGGTGGCAGAAGCCCTGCAAGATGCTGATTGAATTTCTGAATTGGTAAACCTACCTGTGCAGTTTTTGTAAGGTGCACAGAGAGCTGTGCATGGGTAGGGCAATGAAGGGGTTAATGGGAGTGGGGGGCATGCAGCGAACAGAGCTCTGTGCAAGGCAAAACCTTTCCTTTCAGAAAAACACCCTGCTAGGTGCCAACCGAGAGCACAAGTAGTCCCAGGCCCACTTGTGAGAAGCGAGGAAGGAGGTGGGAAGCAGGAGGAAGGTGTCTGCTTTTTTGCTCTTCAGAGCACTTCCTAAGCGAGGGGAATCCTCCCCTATTCCTCATGCTTGGTTCCCCACGACACCTTCCCCAGCCCTGGCTGGCTGCAAGTGGCCAAGCCTGGACCCCAGAAAGTGTCAGGGTGTGAGATAACAGTTCAGCTGTGGCCAAACACCTCCCCAGCCTCTCTCCTCTCTCTCTTTTGAGATGTCCCTGGGTTGGTGTTCTGGAACCCTTATTGCTCCCCATGGTCTTGCTATGACTCAGGAGGGAGTGGTGAGTCCTCTCATCCTGAGAACGGGTGTTCAGGTGAAGAGTCTATCAAAAGGGAGCCCTTGCTTCCAAAAGATAAGGCACAAAGATTTTGCAGCTGGTGGGGTTAAATGATATCCCAGCAGATGAGCTGGGCTTCGTGGCAGTAGATTAATGAATAGCCATATTGCTTCCTTATACTGGCCCTGGCTAGTGGATTAATATATTTGTTCCCTTTAAATCTTCAATGGAGAATAATTAGCTTAGTGTCCACACAGATGACATCAACAACACTTACTGCCCTCTTTGCTACTACAACAGAGTCATTGTGAGAGCATTTTGAGTTCCTGGCATGCCCTTGGGGTTCCTAGTGGCGTGCTGGGCACAAGAGGGTTTCAGGGTGTGACAGCCCCTCTAGGTGGGTGCAGAGCTGTGCTCGAGATCCATGGGTACCTGTAGTGCTTGTGATGCTCTATCCACCATAAAAGAGCTGTCAAGAAAGGAAGATTCAGTACATCTGAGGCACTGGCTGGTGTCTCCAGGACATAGCTGTGCTTGGAGGAGAAGCTACCCAATGTAGTCGACCTCCAGCAGCTGAAGGTTGGCGTTGCAGGTTCTCTACATGTCAGCAACAGGCTCCAAGCAAATAATCCGTCCCAGTAGCATTTCACAGAACCACGGTGTGGCTGGTGCTGAGACCATCAGAGAAGTGCTGGTGCAGAGGAGATGAAACTCATTGCCATGGAGGGGGAAGAGGCTGGAGTATCATCTTAGCAATGCAGAAAGTGGTGTCTCTTGTGGACATCCAACCCACGTCTTCCACTCAAAAAGAAGATGTTGGTCTGTGAGATGTCTCCCTCCTGCAGTGGTTTGATCACTGAGGAGAATGTGGCAGTGATCTGGAAGGCTGCTGGCACTGAGCCACCTCTTTGAAAGGGGGGGAGGGAGTGGCAATGGGGAAAAGTCTTTAATTCCCCACCCAATATTGGGAGACAGGAGAAAAGAAGGAATGCTGGGACAGGTGGGGCTGTCCTGATGTACAAACACAAAGCATGGCTCTCTGTGACATCTGGGTCAGCCCCTCAGTTGGCCTCTCCATGGGGAGATGCAGAGTCAGCCCAGCTCTGACTACAGGAAACTCTCCTCCACATCTTGGTGCCCTGTGGTCGGCTCCTGGCAGCCTGGCTGTGGATCAGATTCCTGCTCCTCATCTTGCCGGAGGCCCAGAGGGCTGTCACAGGATATTGTAGATGATGTGTTGGCCTCATTCAGCATAGAGCTGAAGGTAGACAAGAGGGAGAGAGAAATCAGTGCTTTGTCCCAAGTCTTGTGGTGGGAGAGGATTCCCAACAGCTGAGAAGAGTGTTGAGCTCCCAGCAGCCCCACTCTATTTGAGTAGCTTTCCATAGGGGAACAGAAAATCTTGGTTGGGTCTATTCAGCCCTCAAACACAACATACAGCCAGCTGGGTTCTGCAGACCATGGGTCCCTGTATGCCCTTCTCTCAGTGAGTGGTGCAGTTTGTACCCAGCTGTGCTGGCTGAGGTGCAGGGATGTGACATGGCACCCTATCTTAGCTCATGTCCCAGCTCCTCTGGTTCATCTCCATCCCTGTAGGCTTATGCAAGGTCACAGCACCTCAGATGTGGGTGACACTGCCCTCCTTCTCTCCCAGTAAACCTACCCCTGGTCTACCCCTCAGCAAAGCATCCCCATTTCCTCTTGAGGCCCCTGTTTTCAGGTTTGGGCAGTCAGGGGAAGAGACAACCTTCAGAAGCAATGCCTACCTGGCCCGGCTGATGGAGGCCTCCTGAGGGAGATCGCAGATCACCTCGGGTTTGGGGTCAGGAAGAGGGATGATATAATCGTTCTCGCCCCCATTCTGATGCACGGCCGTGTAGAGGATGCTGCCGGTGGGGGAGCTGGCAGCAAGCCTGGCATTGTTCAACCCGGGGATGGTGGGTCTTGTGCGGACAACAGCAGGGTGGTCACTCTTCATGAACTCTTCATCCACCTGCTGGTACCTCTGCTCTCACAGGGCAGGTTACCAAAGAAATGGGAAGGTCTTGTGAGTGGAGAAAATGTACTTGCATTTTATTTGCTTTCTCTGTCTGCTAGGCTTTTTTCAGAGGGGCTGATCCCTTCTAGATGGGTCCAGCTACTCTGACTCCATCAAAGACAGGTCATGAACATTTCCTAAGGGAGAGATCAGGGCATAACTCCACAGCTCCAAAACACCAAATGGTTGGAGGCAGGTTTTTATATTCTGCCAGTTCTGATTTCTGCAGTTGCTGAGATATCTGCTGCCTGGCTGGTGATTCCAATTATCTCAGCAATGTTCCCAGGATGCCCAAATCACCTTCATTGGCTGTTCAAGTTAATGCAGCCTTAGTCATGGCAAAATCCTCTGGCACAGCAGCACTAAACACTGGTGTCCAAACCCTGATTGAGGTCCATAACCAAGGCACCATCCTCAATAGAGCACTGACCCTCTTCTGTGCCTCCAGCACAGGGTCCTTGGAACATACCTTTCTGTAGCAATCCACCAAGAGGTTTCCCATAAGCACCACCAGCTGTGAGAAGGATGGTCTGATCTCAAACTTCTCTTCCCAGCACTTCTGCATGATATCATAGCTAACAAGAGAGAAGAGAGAAGACCCAGGTAAGTTAGCAGGTGGGGAAAAGAGAGGCAGAAATGCTTCCGTAGTTTGTGTAGGGCAGGCCCAGAGCAAATGCCTATGGGCAGCACTTACATTTCATCAGAGGCGTGGGTGGGTTTGGACATCCGATAGCCACGTTTGATGGCATTGTAGAACTGTTCATTCATGGGCAGTTCAGGATATGGAGTCCCCCCTGGGTGTAAAAGAAGAGCAGGAAATCAAGATGGTGGATGATGCCACCCCCATGCCAACAGGCATTTCATTCCAAGGTTTCCCTTCTTCTTTACCTTTCCTGTTTCATTTCACTTCCAAATGGCAACGTCAGCATGGGAAAGAAGGAGATAGGGGGTGAAGTGCTACTCTGATTGGTAAGGTTTGGACTTTGGGATTAGAAGTGGATTTCTATTGTCTCCAGGAAGGGGTCCTGCTATCAGACCTACAGACCGCACCATGATCCCCAGGGCACGTACCTAGAGTGAATATCTCCCAGAGGAGAATCCCAAAGGACCACACATCACTCAGGGTGGTGTAGAGGTTGTTGAAGATACTCTCTGGAGCCATCCACTTAAGGGGCAAGAAGGTCTAAGAGGAAAAAATGGAACAAGAAGAGAGTCAGCTGCATCTACGGCACTTGTTTCAACAAATGAGAGCCTAACACCCAATCTACAAGCAGAGAAGACCCTACAGAGCTGCCTGTCAGCCCAACACATCTGCTGACATCTGCTGTTAGCCACTTCTCAGAGGGACCAGTTTCTTCTTTCCTTGTGCAGGATGAACCCAGTAGACAGGAGGAAAGAGTGGGTGTACTACATCCATTTCCATCACTGTCTGCCATGATGAGCTGTCATGGTGTGCATTCCCTGCTCTCTAGTTCTTGGGAATCTACTGATTTGTACAACATGACCAGAGCACTCCTGAAGGGAGTCCAGGCCTATCTGGACTTTAGAAACCTGAGACCAGGATGGAGAGGGCTATAGGATGACCCAAAAAAAGAGCCAAATGGCACATCCAGCTTTTTCCTGCTCTTACTCACTCAGAGTGGTACAGGAGCCTCACTTGACCAGCTTGTATGCAGCACTGGCTGTGCTGTTCCTGGGATTCACTTGCATAAGGAATACCAAAATAATTGCCAGGAAGGATTGCAAAGGGACCCAGTTTCATTTCCTGTTTTGAAAGGAAAAGGAGCTATGCCAAGGCTGGAGTGGAAAACCCCAACCTCTCTGCAGGAGGGTGTCCCTGTGCAGGCACTGAGTGCCTGTCTGCCATCCCATGCAAATGAGAGAAAGTGTGAGAGGTTAAGTAGGTCATAGGATAAAGACTGGGGTCCTAAGTGACTGGTTCCACTCTCCGCTCCTCCAGCCTCACTTTCTCTGGGAATTACATGGCTTGTTTTGCTCGGGCCTGCACATTCCCAAATGCCCCAGTGCTGGAGCGGACGTGCTGTTGTTGAAGACACAGGGAAGGTTCTGGGGAAGCTCAATTACAGACTCATCCTCTCATGCCTCGAAAGATTGGAGATGTCTTTCTGGAAAGTAGCTGCTCACAGGAAAACACTTCCTTTTACCCTGTGGTCTAGTGGTTAGAGCAGAAGTCTGTGAATCTCTTTCCAGAGTGGCCAGTGACTCAATGCACCACTGTCAAGCTGCCTAACCTTGCTCTCCTCCTGCCTGGAGCTCAGGACCAGACTCAGTGCTGTGCATGGCTCCTGGTACTCACGCTGCCTTTGGAGATATAATTGGAATCCCTCATGATGTCCCTCGCCAGGCCAAAGTCACAGATCTTCACCAACTTCCCCTCACAGATGAGGACGTTCCTGGCAGCCAGGTCGCGGTGCACACACTGTGGGGGGGAGACAGGGCACAGTTGGACAGGGGCCTCCCAACAGCCTGAGGAAGCAGACCAGCTCCAGCTCTAGCCCATTTCTGTGGCTACAGAGACAGAAGTCACCTAACTTCATTTGAGACATCTCCTCCACCTCTAGAGACAGCCATGGCTCAAAGCTGTGAGCAGAGCTACCACATTTTTGCTTTTTTTTTTCTGGACTGCTATCCCTGTGACAGCAACAGGCAGACAAATCTGGCCAGGGCAATCTGAACAACCCAGCAGAGAGGGGCTTGCCAGGGCCTGACCAAGCAACAGGGATGGTGGGCTGACATGGAGGGGATGTCTCCATCTCTGTTTGGACAATCCAACCCAGCAAGCTGAAGACTGATATCAGAGTTACACCAGCCTACCTTGTGCCTCCTGGCTTGCCAACATGTTGGATGTTTTCCATATGAACAGTCCTGAGGTTTGCTCAAGACCCTGCCAGACACTACTAGCAAGCATGGTGGTATTATGTTGCTGTAAAGCATGACTGTGGGAAGCTGGGAGCTCCTCTTTTGTGCTCCATGGGGTAGTGCTGACCATGCACTTTTGAGGATCAGACTGGCTGGCTGGAAGCAGAGAGCCAGGAATTTCTCTCTGCACACCATCGATGCCATCCTTCTCTTAGCCCTGCCTTGTGTGATGTTTCACATGGCTCAACTATATGACTGCCTGCCTTGGGCTAAGCCAGATCTTAGAAAATCCCAGAGCCTAGTCTCCTGTGGTGGCTTAATTTCCACTAAACAAGCACTTCTGATGAAGCTTGAGGAACTCAGGGCATGAGGTGCAATAGGGGTGTCTGTGGAGAGTAGTAGCTCTACCGTGGAGTGCCTTGTGCTTTATCACAGGGAGGTCATCACTGTTTGGTGATCCTGGTAAACAAGGATGATATAACACCACAGCTGTGCTGTATATGGCTTGGGAGGAGCTCATAGCCAGGGAATTTGAGTTCTGAAGCTCAATCTAAGCCTGAATTAGCTGTTACGTGCAAATATAGTCATGCTGATCCCCAGGGCTTTGTTTCCAAAGAGAAGTGGTCAGCAGCTCTTCAATTGCACAGACACTTCTCCCATAAGGAGGCTGGCATGGACAGAGAAACGGCAAGCAGAAGCTGATTACAGGACACGACAAAGCATTATTGGCCTCTACTGCTGCAGGCACCACAGACCAGCCGGAATACATACATTTTTGGAAGCCAGGAACTCCATCCCATTGGCCACTTGGAAGCTGAAGCCAACCAAGTCCATGTAGCTGAGGAGTGGAGACTCGTTTATCAGCGTCACCCGGTCTGTTCTTTCAGGAGCTGGAGAGCAAGCAAAGATGTTGGCCTTACTCAGCATACTCGTGGGCTGCCTGCCAGTGGAAAAACCCACAGGGCTCTGCCTCCAGCAACAAAGGGACAGAGCCAGGAGCTCCCATCGGAAGGGCATCTGCCACCACTGCTGGACTTGTCCCAAAGGTGACCTTTGCAATACGGACCATATGTCACTGCAAGCAGAGGCATTCAGTGCCCAAAGTGCAAGCACCTCTCCCTCCTGCTGAGGCTGAGCCATTACCTGATGGGGAGTAGCTGTCTAGCTCGTATGGGGTGCCGTAGTTAGAGGACTCGATGTCAGCGTACTTGACTTCACCCTTCATGTCGGACATGGGCACATAATCCAGGGAGTCATCCTTGCTCATGTCCATGTAGCCCCCATCACTCTCAACAGACAAGGAGAGATGACTGTGGGGAGAAGCAAAGAGGCTGTCCAGGTTCACAGGAGAGGAGCAGATACAACGATTTGTGGGACTGCAATTCCTGAACCCTCAGTCTCAGCACTGAAAAGTCGCGCACAGCAGGGAAAGAAGTCCTGCATCATGCATGCAGGGAAGTGCAATGGCATTGGAGACCTCCTTCCACCACTTAACAGTCCAGGTGTCCTCAGCACTAGCTTTAATCAGCACTCTATATTCGCCTGCAGTCTCCAGGCCTCCTTGCCCACAGATTGAAGCTTCTCATGCTCACCTTGCCCAGCAGAGCACAGGCTTGGCTCAGCACACAAGCTTGGCACTGGGGAGGGCAGGGAGAGGAGCCAGGGCCATGCAGCTCTCCAGGCACCCACAGGGCAGACGAGCATGAGACCCAAGCCAGAGTGGGCAAGCAAAACCCTCTACCTTGCCTGTGCACGTTCCCAGGCTGGCCAGATGAGAAGGCTGAACTGAACAAGCAGGGCACAACCCTCTGTCCACAGCTAAACCTTCCAGAGCTCTGGATCACATCCCCATTGGCTTGGAAGGCTGTCTTAGTTAGTGCTTAGGAGGATCTCTGCTGCCTTCAGGCAGAAAGTGCAGGGGGCAGCTGTGCTGATGTCCTAACATGGCTCTATTTTACTGTTGTTTTGGCGTGCTGGAAGGAAATGCTGCTTTCTAACTTCCCATGGGACCATTTCTCTACGCTGGTGTGCCTGCATCCCTTACAGCTGGCAACCAGATAAAGGACCATTTCCCTTTCCTTATAACATGTCTTGTGCAACTGCACTCCTCCTTCTAGCACTTCTCCCTTAGGCTCAGTAGCAAGGCAAGCTGCCCTGAAAATGCAGAGCTGAGGTCTCCAAGGATTGAGACCTACTGGGAAAGCCTTCATCTCTGTACTCCAGGCATAGCTATGATTAGTCCAATAAAGTTAATGATGACAGGGAATATTCCCAACTTGGCATGGAGCAGCCAGCGTGTGTTCTAGCAAACTCAGCCTCCACGACACACAGCCTCTGCCAGGAGCTGTTTGAAGGTGGCTGGTTAGCACATGGGCTGATTTCACAAGATAACAGAGCAGCCAGCTGTGCCTCAGTGCTGGTCCAGTGTTTATTTTACTAGTCTGGAAGAAATGTAAGTATCCTTCCTGGCAGTACCAGCCTCCCCCGTTGATGGGAGCTAGGATGGGTTTGGCACCAAGGAGGAGGAGAGTGCTGCTTTCCAGGTACCTCTGCACGTGGTCCTCCTTAGGGGTGTTCCCATAAAGCTCTGCCTCTCGCCGGGCCTTCTCACCATAGGACTGCAGAAAGGTGTGCTTGTTGCGGTGCAGGTAGTCCACCAGATCCCCATAGCGGCAGTACTCGGTGATGATATAGATGGGCCCTGGTGGGACACAGCACCCATGTCAGCCCTGCCTCAGCCCTGCTTACTCCCTGGGGCAGTGAATTTCATCCAACAGGGATGTTACCAGAGTGCAGGACATCTAGGCAGGATCAGGGGAAAAAGCCACCTTTCTAGTCCTGAGCATTTTTGGAATTTGAAACTTGGGAAAGGGGATGGAAGTTAACAGAAACAGTTTCTGTTAGTCTGAGCCTTCTCAGTTTCAATCAGGTTGGAAATAAAAGCTTTCAGAACCCCACAAAGCTTTCCTACGGGAAGGGTGAATCATTCTGAACCAGAAAACAGGAATTACAATCTCTGAGGACAGTTCTCCTCCTCAGCACAACCCAGGGAAGCAGGGAGAGGAGAAAAGGTGCCTGGGGCTCAGCTACCTCCTTTGGTGCAGGCCCCGAGCAAGTTGACGATGTTGAGGTGAGGTCCCAGGTGGCTCATGATCTTCAGCTCAGACATGAGGGCTTGCTTCTCGCTGCTCCGGGCAGTGGCTGTTGGGGAGAGCCAGTGTGAGTGGCAGAGGAGGAGGGCTGTGCATGGGCACTGTTTGGCCTTGCAGCTTTTGAATGGGGAAAAAGGATGGTGTGGGGGCAACTCACACTTGAGCATTTTGACTGCCACTTTCATGGTGGACTGTGAATGGCTCAGGCCATGGGCAGTTGCCTCCACCACACGTCCAAAGGCACCGGAACCAAGAGTGCGTCCTGCAAAGAAACAGCAAGGAGGCAAACTTGGAGATAGCCCTCAAGGAGAGGTGAAGAGAGGAGCTTGGAAAAGATGAGTCCCCTCTCTGAAACCACACCAGCCTTGCTGCAGTCATCCTGGTGGGCATGGATGTGTTTGTGAGCTATAATGTTTGGAGTTGGGGTTGGTTTCCATTTGGCTGGGAAGAGAAGGAACTGCCAGCTGCAAGGAAGGATAGCCAGGAATAACCCCATGCTTCATGCCAAAGCAGGCAGCTGGCCTCCCACCATGGTCCCAGATGGTCCTCCTGTCCCCACACCATATCTCCAGGAATGTCTGTGCTTTTCTGCATTGGTCTCTTTTGGAGATCCAAAACATGAACCTATCACTCTCCAACAGCCAGGACCCCAGGGGTCCCTCAGTAGGACCTTCAGAGCCTTTACCTAACACCAGCTTGTCCCTGGGCACCTCCCAGCTGGAGTCATAAGGGAGCTGCATGGGATCCACGTAGATGTACTCATGCCCATCGGAGCTGACTGACTCAATCACCTTCCAGCGAATTTCATAACGAGGTTTCTGGAGAGAGGAGCAAAGGGAAAAGAGACATCTGAGAGGCTGAGGGTCAGAGAAGGCATGGAGGATGTGGATGGGCTTTGTTGGAGGAGACTTTGGTCCCTGCAACCATTGTCTCACACAAAGACTGTTGGAGGCCCACGGTCCCTGGCACAGGTGGGACATTGTCAGGCCCATGCCAGCAGGTGCTTCACCCTTCCCAACCACCCTAACATGGGGGTACCACTGTGGTAGCCTGGGAACGCTCTCCGCTTTTACCTTCTGCCACAGGACAATCAGGATGATCAGGGAGATGACAGTGAGGACCAGCAAGGCCAGGATGACAGAGATGATGACCACCTTGAAGGGCAAGGCTACAATGATAACAGGGACAGCAGTCAGACTCCTCCACCTCTGCTGTGGAGTACTGTGGGGAAAGGAGGGGATAGCAGTGCAGAGGGGTCCCTACACCCTTCCCCTTCCCTCCTCCAGTCATTACCCCACTTCTGCTACACATCTCCCTCCCCAAGCATGGAACTTGAGCTCTCCTGTGGGTTGAGGAAGTTCCTGTCCTTTCCTCCTGGGCAGAACTACCCAGCACTTGCATCCCCGGAATAACGAGCTGATGGGTTGTCACAGCCTGTTGAAGGGCTTGCTGCGTGGGAGACATTTGACCATGGGAGGCTGTAAGGAGCTGGAGGGGCTGGTTTCCTTGGGGGAGAGCTGGCAGTTCCGGGCCTGGGCTTAGACCATCCTTCCTTATATTTGGGATGTTCATCGCACAGATGTTAAGAGTCCATGGCACCATCTAGTGACCCGCGGGTTAATGACAAGACACTGGGGACTTGCTCAGGAATTTTCATCTTGCCTCCCTGGACGAATGACCCCGCCAGTGGTAGGAAGAGGATGTCCTTGGCCATCCTCTTGTAAGGGATGGCCTTACAGGCTCCAGACTGCAGCCTTTCCTGCTCAACCCAAAGGAAGCTTCGTTTTGGGCAGAAATACCCAGGTTTCCTGCCTCCGAGGACTGCAGTCATCAGAGGACTGTCCTGGCTCCCAGCACCTTCAGGTTGGAGACATGGAAGGAAAAGTCTAGTTCCCTGCCACTGACTCAAATGCTTCCCTCAGTGCTTACTGTGTGGGACCAAGGTGATGTCCTGGGAGTTTGTTCCCAGGAAGTTTTGCACGGTACATCTCAGGAGCAGGGGCTCGTCCACCCTGTGCAGCTGCAGGGTGCTGTTCACGCGGTACACCTGCAGCTCCGCGTGGTAAGTGGCGTTGGTCTGCAGACTGATCTCTGAGGACTCATTCCCCAGCAGCTGGGTGAGCTGCCCCTTGGTGCTGCACCTGATCCAGAGGAGAATAAAAGCACCTGAGAGGCAGTTGGGACCATGTGCCACCATGGCATGCCCAGATGTATGGGCCAGCAGAATACAACAAAATAATAGTCCATTATTCTAATAACTGTGAGAGTTCAGCTGTTCCCATGGGCTCCATCACTCCACTTACCATTTGATGTCACTGCAAGTAGACCAGCTGATCTCCGGCTTGGGCATGCCTTCAGCAGAGCATGTTACTGTTTGCTCCCCACTGCTGGCACTGCTGTTCTCCTTGAGATCCACCACTTTGGCTGGCCCTGAAACCAAGAGACAGTGATGGGGATTAATCCTCCTTTCTGACTGCACGATGGAAGGGGAACGTGATTCCGTTGTGCCCTTAACATGGCCTTGGGGTGAGGATACTGTGAGGTAGGACTCATCACATAAATCATGTTTGATTTTTGAAAGCTAACAGCAAAAAAGGAAAGGCTTGAGGGGTTATGAGGGAGACCTTCCCCTATCTATCTTGCTTGGAGAGCGCAGCTGAGCACAGGGAAAAGTCCTGGACATCAAAGCTGCACAATCATCTCTGCGTCTACTACCTTTGGCCAGGGCATGAAGCTGCTGGTGTCTGCACTGCCTCCCTGGCCCCCTTGCTCTGAGACCAAGAGTGAGACATTTCAAATGAGCATGGTTTTTGCCTGAATGCTCTTTCTCTAATCAAAGCCACTCTGGAGCTCTAGTCAGAGTAGTGGCTTCAGCCTGAGGGTCCCATGGCAAAGGATGGAGCCATTCCCTGAGATTGCCCCTGCACTGCTTAGCCCCATTTCTGCATGCTCATCCTCACCATTTATCTGCAGATGGAAAGACAGCTCCTGCTCATCATCCTCATTGGAAGCCCGGATGGTGTAAAATCCTCCTTCTTCCTGCTTCACCCGCACCAACACCAGAGCTGTCTGGTACCTGAAGGAGACAGAGTCCCAGAGTGATGCATATGGAAAAGTACCTGGGGACTGACAATGCTCAGAGGCAACAAGCTCCCACCCATATGAGGCATACTTGAAGTTCGCTCATGGAAAGGCATTCAACCACAAACCGTGTCCAGCCAGCAATTTGGAGGTTGCTTTGTGAATTATCCCCTCCCTTCATTCCAGTGAGGAATGATGGGCCCTCACCTAGTTTCTGACAGGTTTCTGCTGGTGATGGTGAACTCGCTGCTGCTCTCCATAGTCAATGTCTTGTTGTTCTTCAGCCACACAATGTTGGGTTGTGGGTAGGCCTCCACCTCCACCTGGATGGTGCGGCTCTTGTGGACCTCGGCGTATACCATGCTAGGCAGGTGGGTGTGGAAGCGTACAAAGCCACGCTCTGAGAGGGGGTAGGAGGGATAGGCGGTTCAGAGAGAGAAATAACCCCCTCTCCAGCCCTTTGGACAAACATGGATCTGGAAGAAAACTCTCAGAACACTGAGAAGTGGAGGGACAGCTCCAGGTCCACTCCTCAAGGCTTCAGACTCACTTCTGAGGACAGTGCAGGTGTGGAGTCACACGGGAGCAGAGGAGCTCATGGGGCAGGCAGCATGCAGGGAAAAGGCTGTTATCTTGTGAAGATGGGGCAAGTTCCCTCAAATTGCATGAGAGAAGGATAGATGTTGATGGGAGGAGGCAATATGACTTCATATCGCCTTGGAACTGCACAGTGCAAGACAACTCTTACCCATACCCTCAAGTGTCTTAAAGGGTCACAAAAACCATAGTGGGAAATTCAGGATGTTCTGAAGCCAAGATGTGGGCAGGGTGACATGGGGTGAGGATTGGCTTTTTGCCATGGTCACTTAGAGCAGAGGTGAAGAGGAGAGAGACCTGGAGGCTATGCAGAAAGGAAAGGGTGTCACCCTGGGGCGTCCTGTCTGGAAGCCCATGCCTAGGCAGCAACACACCGATCACATGGACTGTGATGTCTTTCCGGTCTGTTTTCTCATGGTAGCCCTCTGAGACGTTGCAGACATAGGTCCCGCTGTCCTCCAGCTGTGCATTCTGGATGATGAGGATGGAGCGGATCTCATGGGTGGATCCGGGCAAGAAGTCAGTCACTGGCTCCACAGCATTCCCAGCCTGCACAACAGGGACAGGAGATAGGGTCTGAGAAGTCAAGAGCACATTCTGCCATTGGAGCTACAAAGCCAAGCTCACAGGGAGGGAGGAGGAGGGGTAGAAGTCCCCAGTCTGGCTGCCACAGGACAGGGAATATGCCCCGATCAGAGGCCACTGAGACAGACAGCCTTAGTCCAAAGATCTCCCCATCAAACCTCCCTGTGTGGCAGCAGCAGCATCCCACAGCTTCTGCCAATCTTCCTATGAAGCTTCATCTAGGGTATAGATGAGTGATTGCCATGGGACACCTGGGTAAAGGCTGGAGCTGCTGCTCCTTGGAGCCTGTGGGGCTGGAGCACTCACTTGCTTGCGGGGATAATCCCAGTTGAAGTTGACAAGCTCATTGCCGCTCACGGTGCACATCAAAGTAACATTTTCTCCCTGACGCACTATGGTCTGCACTGCGCTGATGGAGACGTTCACAGACGAGACTGTGGGAAAGGTGAGAGGAAAGAATGAATAATGATGAAGAGATGAGTAAGCACCCAGTCCATTTGTCCTGGGTGGCCTGGTTCACTGGGAAGTCTCCTCCTGAGAGATGGAGCTGACACTTTGGCAGAACCCTTTGTCTAGTGAAGACAGGACTAAATCCAGCCTCCAAAGTGGTCAAGTGCATCACTATGGAGACAGGAGGAGAGCTTTGCTGTCCCCTGCCATTGAGCCGAAGGAATGGCCACAGCAGGTGCACAGGTGTGCTAGGACAATGGCAGCTCACCCTGGATCCTGTAGACATAGAAGGTGTCTGAATCCACCTCCTGGTCATCCACGATTGTCCGGCAGAAATAGGTCTTATCCTCAAAGAAGCCTTTGAATCCCTGTTGTGGGTCATAAGCAGCTGGGATGGGGTTCTCCACCTTTTTCTCATAGAGGGTCACCTGCATCTGTGGGTTGGTCACACGGCATGGGATGACGGCCTCTGTATAGCCCGTGATGAAGATGAAGAGCTCTTCAGAGGTGATTGTGGGGAGGAAGACTAGGGAGGGATCTGTGGGGGAGAGGGAACACTGATTACAGAAAGCTGCTTGAAGCTGGACCAGGGCTGCTCTGTGGTCCTCCAGGACTGGTCCAAAACAAGGCTCAGTCTCCAGACCAGTGGGATACTTCTTGCCTTACTTCCCATGGCAAAGTAGACCTGACATGTCGTGGTCTTGCCAAACCCCTCCCAGTAGGGTGAGAGAGATCCAGACACTGCCACCTAACACCATTGCCTCCCCCCACACTTGTCCCAACACGCCACAAATGGGCCTCTCCCATGACACGGCAAACTAGAGACTTGCCACAGCCAGATGACGTGCCATGAAGGCTCTCCTGAAATGGGAGGAAGGATCTGGGGAGGCCAGGTGCTTGGAGACAGAATGGCAATTCAAAGCCCTCTTTCTCCTGGTTGCTAAACCCCATGGAAATGTAGAGAGAAGAACATGCTGTTCCCTACCTGGAATGTAGATGTACAGAGCTTTCCTCTCTGCTGGCTCCGGAGCCTGCTCAGGGCTGTAAGTGCATGTGTACTCCCCAGTGTGACGGCCCGTCACATTACTGAGGGTGAGATTGCTGATGAAGACACCATCCCTGTGCTCCAGCGAGGCAGCAAGGGATTGACCCTCCCGTTCCCAGACCAAGGCACCATCCCCATAGCACAAAAGGGAGAAGGTACTGTGAAGGTCGAGGACAAGCTCAGTGTCTCTGGGTTCAATGTGCAGCCGGCTGCCCCCAGATGTTGCCTCCAGCAGACCTGGGAGAGCAGGGAGATGAGATCAAATTGGATTCCTCTGAAACCCAAGTTGAAGTGTGCTGGAGGACAACCACATGCCAAAGTATTTGGTTTGTTGTTTCAGCCTTTACATTTAAAAACAACCTTCCTGGATTTGTACTCCTTGGCATAGCCATCACTGGCAGCCACACGCTCTCAGAAATATCCTGTCATCCTAGACCTTGGTGGGTCACACTTCATTCCCTGTACCTCTTGAAACCCTTACAGGAGAGGACATCACAGGATTTAACAATGTTCAAAGTCACCCAAGTTGTCTGTGGCAATGCTGGGGTGGAAATTTATACTTGAACTATGTCTGCCCCTGTCCAGTCTTTCTGTGAGGTAACTTTACCCTCAGTGCCACCCAGTGTCATTGGGCTGTGAGGTGCAGAAGGCTAGCTTGGGAGGGATTTGGGGCAACCGTTGAAATTGTGGGTGTGAACAGAGCTGTGCTGGGAGGCAGCCAAGCTGTGATGCTATTGCACCAGCCCAAGGGGCATCCTTGGTGAGGATGGGGCTGGAAATGAGAGTGACCTGGTCCTCCCTCAAGTATTTGCCCACATTCTTGGCTTTTATGCCAACCTTTTATGAGCCGGCCTAGATGTCTCTGGGGAGCTGACAGTATAGATAGTACTGCTGACCCCCAGATAAGCCTGTCTCTGTGAAGGCAGAGGTAGGTCTCACATGCACCTTCAAAGGTTTGAAAAGGTCATGCATTTACTGGGCAAGGGGAAGAGGAGGAGATGAGGCAATTCCCTGCTCTGCTGGCTGCTTCTCCACACAGTCTCAAATGGGACACAGACTGGGCTAAAACTGTCAGTTTACAAGAAAGTGAAAAAGGAATGAAAGCAAAACCTTGCAGGAAATCCTTTGGAAGCAATAGAGCAGGCAAGGTCTTCCTGAATGGTTCCCCATGTCTGTCTCAGCTTCCTTGCTTTGCGCAGATGTCCCAGTGGGGCTGGGACACGTGCTTCTCCCTGGTGTACCCACGGGTGGGCAGGGCAGTTGAGGACAGCCCCCAGGGACTCACAGCAATGCTGTCAACAGTCCAGATGCAGACAGGTGCCCTGTTGCCTTGCTTGGGGGGGACAGTTATTGTGTATACAGGGTATGACCAAACCCTTCCTGCTGGAGGAGTGTCCATATGTTTAGCTAATATGGGTTCTTGGGTGTCTGCTAAGGGCTGAGTGCACATGACAGTATTCCCTCTGCAAAGGTCTCCACCTTCCTTCCACCCAGTTTGGCATCAGCATGAAGCAGGTGGGAACTTTACATCCACTCTGTCATAGGATTGGATCTGCATAAGCCCACAGACCCAAGTCATTAGGAGGGACAGATGTGCCTGGAGCATGCTGTACACCCCTGTGCTTCCCCACACACCTTCCCAGCCACAGCACTCACCAAGGAGGATGAGGAGCCAGAGACATTCCTTCAGAGAGGGGTGCAGCATGGTGGGCTCCATGGCTTGGTGGCCAAGTCCTGTCAAGAACAAAGCGGGATGAACACAGTGCTGCTGGCAGAGGAAGGGTCCCTCAGCCACTCTGGGCAGGGGGGTCCCTAAGCCCCAACCTGATCCTGGGCTCCCTTCACCTCAGAAACCTCCCATCTCTTTCCAGTTCTCATCCTTTCCCACTGGGTGGGGTGAGTGGTTCTCCCTCACGCTGGATCTGCAGAAGGAGCTGTTTCTAAGGCATCTCCCACTGGTAAACAGGGATTTTGCTGGAAGCTCCAGCAATTCTGTCAGCTCTTGCTCATCTCTGCTCGAAATGCCGCTCTGCCTGCTGCGGAGCCCTGCCTTTCTCTCCCCCTCTGCTCTACTGCTTGCTTTTTTTCCCCTTAGATTTGCTTCCCTCTGTCCCAGTGAGATAAAGCTTGTTAGAAAGCAGACCCCCCTCCAACTCTTCCACTTTTTCTGCTCCTCCAATGAAATAAAACAAGCGCGAATAAACCCAACGAAAAAAAAATACACGAGTTTTGTGTATTTAACTTTTAAATTATGTATTTTAAGGGAATATTTAAGAAGGCTTTTTTGTTAAAAATCCCTTCGATCAACATTTCTCCATAAATCTTCTCCACAGAACCTTTTCAGCCCTCCCTGGTGCAAACCAAGAGCCCAGAAGAGATGAGGCCAGAGCTCCTAGGAGCAGCAGGGTCTGTCCCTCATGTGATGGGGTCACAGGTAACCTTCCTCATCACACATTCAGGAACAGGGATGAGTACTTTGGAAAAGCAAAATGAAGAAGATGTCAAGGGGAAGAGTATGAGGAAAGGCTTCATCTGTGCCTGGACAAAGCTGGGGGGATAAGAGTTCAATATTCCTGAACTTGAGGATGCTCCTGCATGAAGGTGAACTTGACAGCTCAGCCACTCTGCAATCCTGGGCCGAGCTCCTAACCTTCTGCTGGGCCACCTCCCTCTCCCAGCAGCAGAGGCATTTTGAACCTGCTCCCAAGGTAGACCCTGGGGAGAAGCCCCTGTGATGCTGGCACAGTGCTCTGGGTAGCTGCTCATCAGGCACAAGGATGGCTAGTGGCAATTTGGACTTGCTGACCTGGCTGCCAGCACCAGCTCTTACTGAGCAGCTCTGCTGTCTCTTGGCCCTGGTGTGGCCTCCTGGTCCGCCTGATGTTAAGGAGGAAATGGTTTTTAAATGACGTGCGCTTGTCAGATGTTTTTATTATTCTCTTGTTTTGGCTCAACAAAAGCTTGATCTACCAGCAAATCCTGCCAGGTCTCCAGCTTATTCAGCAGCTTCCCTCTACCCTCTCCAGAAATACCCTCCTTGACTCCTTCTGGTTTTGGCATTTGCCAGAGGGGATGAGAGCACTTACGGGCAAGAGCTGGGGGTGGGGAGGATGAAAGAACTGAGGTGCAATCCAGGCTGTAAATGAATGTGACCTCACTGCACCCACCCTCAGAGAACACCAACCTGCAGGAGAGAGAAGGAGGATGGACAACCTAATCTGGTTGCCCCTCAAGGCACTGACATGAGAACAATTAGCTTTGTTTCCCAATTCTCCTTTACAGAAGTGTGATTCATCCACTATTCAATGCTCAAGGTTGTAAGGACAACTGGGATCCTTTCCTTTCACTCTTCCCTGCCCTCATGCACAAGCCAGGCTGCATTCACACAACCACTGCTCTCTTGATATCTTCCTACCAGCAGCTAAGGTCTTCCCAAGCTCATGCCCAGCTTTTAGCTGCCTGCCCAGCTTTGTGGCTGTCACTGTTAGTCTTGTTGTAGGCGAGCTCTTGGCTTCTGCTACCTGCACAAACAGCTCTCTCACTCCACCAGTGATCTCTGCAGGATCACTGATGGGACAAACCACTGCTCTGTCACAGCTGAGGAACTGGACACGTGTTCATGCTGGTGCTGGGCTAGCAGGGGTATTGCTTCAGCCAGCAGTAAGAGCCCTGCAGCCTCCACATGCCGCCTTCGGCTGCCTCCCCTGTGTTCATAGCTGTTTTTAATAAATCTGCTGGTTTTGCAGAAAGGCATTTCTCTTGGAGATGCTTCCCAAGCCGAGTTGGAGGGTGGCAACATCTCACAGAGTAGTGACCTCTCCCTTGTTTGCCTGCTCTGGCCAGGGCGAGAGGCACACTCAGAGATGCTGAGCTCTGTCTGTCCTGCAGGATGCATGCAGAGCCTGGATAGAAGGACAAACCTTTCTCCCTGTCGTGGGGACGTATGCTTGCACATGTGGGTGCACACAGGCATTCCACAAGGGATGCAAATGTACCCAGCTCACTGCCAGCCTTGAGAGCACTTGTTTCTCTCCTCAATCTCAGCTTTTGTTCTCAGCAAGAGCAGTAAGATGCACACTATGAGTGCCAGACAAGGAGGAGCTGTGGTGGGTGCAGCCCCACTTAGGGATCCAAAAGCAGGCACCCAGAGGTTATCTCACGCAGGGACCCAAACACAGGCACTATATGATGCTCAGCTGCCTTGGATTGTCTCCTCCAAGCCCTGTGGGTAAGCTGGGTGCCACAGACCCCTCGGACTCCTCCAACCTTCCCATGGGCCAGGACCTGAGCATTTTCAAGCCACAGGACCATTTGCCTCCATGCATCCTGGCACACGCCTGGAGGCCAGGGAGGTCCTGCAGCAATGCCACATCCTGTACCCTTCACTCAGCCCTGCAGCTCCAGCAGCCTCCTACCTTGCAGCTGCTGAGGTGAAGTCCCAGCTCTCCATCTCTGCATTATACGTCTCACCATCTTCTCCTTCCCGCCAGCATGGGTACAGACCTTCCCTCCGCCTCTCTCCAGCACCACGGTGTGAGGGCAAGCTGTCCCTGTCCCAGCAGGGCAGGGAGCTTTTCTCCTGAGCTGCTCTGTTTATTATTCTAAAAGAGGAATTTGGCTGGGAGAGGAGAGAGGAGGTCAGCTGGCTGGGGGGGAGGCTGGGCTGGCTGGGTGATGCAGCCCTGCTCTCACTCTCAGCCCCACATGTCTGTGGGGTGGCCACATACTCCTGGGCACTCGGGTCCCTGCAGACATGCTGGGGTTTTGCTGAGCATCGTGGGGGAGGATGGCTCCCCGACAGCTCACACGTTGCTTCTCGCCTCCGCGCTGCCGCCCAGCGAGGCCAGGAGCTGGGCACTGCAAGACTGTGGATGTCTGGGAGGGTTTTGAGCCCAAACAAGACATGGATACCAGCAACTGTCCCTGACTGGTGACACATTGTCTGTCCTTATCTCTCCTCTGTAATCACACCAGCCCGGCCGGCGCGCTGGATGCGTGGCCGCAGGAATGCACCAGTGGCTGCTTGTCCTCCGGATGCCAAGAGCAGCGAGTGATGTTTACAGGCGAGAGGAAGGAGACCTGAGCCAGCTCCAGGGCTGTTGGGTTTCCCAGCCCACTGCAGTACTGGTGAAGGAAAACGTCCCATATCTGGCTGTGGCCAGGCACCACAGAAAGCCTGTTTGAGCATCAATATCCTCATGCTTTTGCAGTGTGTTGCATGGGGCGATGGGATAAACAGGGGCACCCTAATGTCCCTCAGCAGCATCAGTGCTATGCAGAGGGCACCCTGGGCTCTTATGGCTCTCACAGACAGGACACAGGCAGGAGGGCCAGTGTAGAAAGGTCAAGCAGTACGGCCAAGGCCACAGAGCAGGACCACGGCTGTGCCAGGACCGGGATTCAAGTCTCATGATTCCCCATCTCATGACTTCAGAGCTTCTCCAAATCAGCCCTCTCAAACCTGATGACAGCTGAGCTTTCTCCTCTGCCTTCTCTCCCACTCCCCCGCTCGTTGCTGCAAGTGGCGGCTGTGGGCTGATGCCTCTGTGGCTGATGAACTTGGACAGGAATTTCTGCAGTGGGAGCAGGGACATGCCCAGGGTTTTGGATATGAGAAAGAGCTGCATCCAGCCTCTGCTGAGGATAGTCCCACCTTTATTTAGGGAAGACCATTCCTTCAGCACCTCTGCTACTCCTCCTCACCTCACAGTGCCTTGCTAAGTATCTTAAGCATGGCCAAATCTTATTGATGTATTACTGCTCCCTCACACCAGACCTATCTCTGGTTTAAGGATGCTAACAAGCCAGAGATGCCTCTGCTAATGCCCAAAATATGTTGTGTGGGCTCAGTCTCTACTATTCTTGGGTAACGAGGCAAGAATTTCCTTTGGCTTTGCTCAGCATGTCCTGCCACACCTCTGAGTCCCCCTTCCCTCTGGGCTTCCTACCAGCATGTGCACAGGGCAGCACTCATGGCAGAACATCTCAGCATGTGTGGCAGCCACTGCTGGAATGAGCATTGCATGGCACTGCCCATCCCCAAGCATGGATCACGTGGGACAGGGCTGCTTCTAGCCCTGCAACTGCCTTAAACCATGGGAGACCTACACAGATTGGCATTCACAGCAAAGAGATCCTCCTGATCCACTGCCCTCCTCCCCAGCATGCCTGGATCATGTTTCTCACCTCTCCTCCACAACGAGTAATGCCCTGTGGAGAACCAGTATGGGGGTTCTGCAAGCACCCTCAGAGTTGTGGGAGCTGGGAACCAGCCTGCAAAGCTCGTGCACAGGGAAGAGGATGGCTCAGCATGCCAGGGAGGGGAAGAGCAGCCATGGCTGCCCTGACAGCCACCTTGGAAGGAGCTCTGGTCCCTACAGACTGTTCATCACCAGCAAGGGGCTGTGCTGTCTGCTGGAAATTGAGGTGCACAGTACCCTATCAGCAAATTCCATTTGCATTTCCCAGGGCAATTCCTGCATCCATTGCCCCATGTTGCTCTTGTCCCTGAGCTGTGCTCCCCTTGCCTGAGACTCCCCACTCCAGCAATGCTGGGCAGAGGTGCTGGTCGCTAGCCCAGCCCACGAGGGTGTGTTGGCTGGCAGCAGCACGACCGCGGTGATGGAAGGAGGGGAGAAGCAAAGCCAGTCCTCTTTCTTCTTCTGGTTTTCTATTTCTAGCCCCTTAACTCGCTGGGGCTGCACTTCCAGACGCTCCCACAATTCTTGCCGGCCCCGCCATCCTGCTAAGCAGGCCAGGAACATCTGGTGCATATTAGGGAGAAGTAAAATACACTTTATTTCTTCTTTGTCTAAGCCCATCTGAGTCATTAAGTGAGGTCATGGGCACCCATATGCAATAAAAGGAGCCCTATATGGATCCCATAATCAATGTTGCTCACAGCCAGGGAGTGAGGGCTTCTCCTGGCCTGGCCAGCACCGTCCCCCACTTTTGAAGGCAAAGAGCTCCCCAGGCAAAGGCAGGTGACCTTTGAAACCCAAGCCTTGCTTGTCCAGCAGTGAAACTCCTTGGCTTGTCCTGTTTTCCTCTGCCACCCTCCCCCTGGCCTCCGCAACTGCTTCTTTCCCACCCTTTAATCTAAATAAAACTGAGCGGGTTGGTTGTTTTTTTTTTTCCCTTGGCTGGAACTGTCCGGAGTTGCAACATCTCTCCTCTGGGGTCCCTCGGCTCCCATGACACCACGTTTACTCACAGGCCAGATTATCATCACAGAGCCCTTTTTCTTTTTCCCAGCACATGGCTAGAATTAGGCAGGGCACACACATGGAGAGCCTGTCCTCCCAAGGCCCATAAACAGCTGCTGATAAAAGGCAGAGGTAGGAAATCTGAAACCAGGCTGAGGAACAGAGGGGCTGGGGAGTCCCCAGGGTCTCACAGACCGTCCCTGCCCAAATCCTCCTCACCCAGCTGCCTGATAGCCCCAAGGGGTCCTGAGACTTCATCCAGGTGCTAGTGAGACCAAGGGATGCGCAGAGCCCACGGTGCTAGTTTTCAGTGTGCCTATGTTTGGGGGTTTTCTTTAGTCATGGAAAGGTGAGGTTTTACAAGCTCTCACAGGTGACATCTCAGATGCCTCAACCCTCTGAGTGGTTTTGCCAGAGCTCCTTGGTCTGCGAAAATGTGATTAAAACCACAACTCTGGTGTGGACCAAGCTCTCTAGGAGATGGTCAAAGCAGGGGCAGATGTCACCTTTGGAGCAGTATGAGCTGAGGGTCACCGTGCCCACAGGCGGGGACATCTGTCCTGCCTGCTTCTGCTGCAGAGACTGGGGCTCATGCTGCAGAGACCCTAGATCCTGGTCCCCAGCTTTGGTGGCACCTGGAGGAGGTGGTTGTGTGGTCACAAGGGTGCTGGTCCTGCAGCAGACAGTAGGATCTGAGCTAGCACAGCCAGCCTCTGCCAGGCTAGCCTGCCACGGGCTCTCCAAGCCTTTGATAGCATCTGTCAGAAAGCCGAAAATGAGGACTGTGACTCCAAAGCAGGAGGGGAGTCTGCTGGGAAGGATGACGAGTCCACATTGAGCCCCGGCAGCATGATTCAGCAGCCCTGGGGTCAGTCACATGAGGAATGGGCTGGGGAGGCGAGCCCCACACAGCCCGATTTCAGCTGCGGCCATCCTCCCTCTCCGAACATGGCGGACCGTGATGTCCACACACATGATCCAGCAAACCTCCAGCCATGGGCTCTCCACAAGGCATCGCTGTAAGGAGATGGCACAGGGGGACGTGGGACCACAGCAAGCCCTGCTCTCTCACCCCTAATCCCCCTGCTTTCCCCCTCTGTTTTAAGCCCATGGGAGATGGAGGAAACGAGTGACCTATTTGGTGTAAGTTCAAAATAAAATGAAACATCTGTTTGGAGAGGTGCCAGCATTATAAATAATCCCCCAGCCCTGACTGTTGGTATTTGTGGCCTTTTCAGCTGCGCATGCTCCTCTGCTTCCGCTTTCGGAGGAAAGGCCGAGCCTTGGGACTGGCAGGGCTGCTCCCCAGAGCCTGCAAGCTTGGCCTGGGATGTGGGAAAATCCTGAGCGAGGACCAAGGCTCACCTGGGGCCACAGAAGGAGGGATGGGGGTGTTGGGAGGAAGGGCTACCATGTGTTGGGCAAAGCTGATGTTGTGCAAAGCTGATGTTGTGCATGCTATCCCTTTCTGCATACCATTCTCCTCTCCCCAGCCGAATCCTGGACCCCTTGGTCTCCCTAGGGCAGCCGGTGGGTGCCAAGACTATGGTGATATTGGTGTTGGCCCATGGTGATGCTAGGACCATTCCACATTGGTGCTGAGGGCTGGCCAGCATTTTGGAGCACAGCGCTGAAGTCTGGCATTGTGCAGGACTGGGGATGCTCATGCTGGGTGTGGGGAGCAGGGCTGTGTTCAGCCTTGGGACTCACCCCTTGCAGTGCAATGACCCCCCAGGGGAGGCACGAATGTGCCCCTTGGGAGCGTTTCAGCCTTTCCCTGTGCCCTCCTCCAGCAGGATACTCTAAAGGATTCAACAGAGCCCAGCTGGGGCTGCCAATGACTGTCTCTCAGCTTCTCCATTGCCGCTGACAGACAGCAAAGACATTTTCAGGAGAAGACACCATGCTGCTTCACAAGTGTATGAGCAATATGAGTTATGGATGTGGCTACAGGGCACCCAAACCGTGGACCAGGACCCACACAGCTCCCTGCATCACTTCACCACTGACCCCTCCAACACTGTAGCAAACCCTCAAGGCTGGTTAGCAGTAGTGTCTTAAAGAACTCTTTGGCCCCTCCACCCCTAAACTAGTGTATTCAGGGCTCTCAGCTCCCAAGTGTGTGGGGCTGGATGGCGTTTGCCTCTCTAAGCAGAGCCCATCCTCTTGCCTGCTGCTTTACCACCACTGACAGAGTGGAGAGGGGAAGCAGGGGATGTAGGACCATGGGTCATGCACCATCTTGGTTGCTCACCCCACGTCCTGGCACCCCCAGGGCTTTCTTGTGCTGTGACTGCCAAGAAGCCATGTCTGCCTTCCCACAGTGATTCAAGAGAAGCACTCTGCTAAGGTATCACGAAGAGAAAACCAGTCCCCAGCACATGAGCTTCTCCATCACCCACTCAAAGTCGCTGTTCAAAGGTGGTTGCTATAATGGGGCCAGGGCTGGAGCCAGAGGTTCTGGCTGGCTCTAACTAACCACTAATATCAGCTGCGAGGGGAAGGTGATGGAGGCAGGAGGAGAAAAAGAGCCATCCTGAGCCCTAGTAGGATGCTTTGCAAAGCCACAGGAGCAGTCAGGGTTGTGGTCTTACCATCCCTGCAGCCCAGTGAAGGATGAGCAATCTGATCCTCCTCTGAAAATTTCCCTGAGACATGGATCTGTCAGGGAGGAGAAGATAATCTGCATGGATGCATTGGCTCTTCTCTTCTCAGCTTCCTGCGAGGGACCGGAGCTTAATCGCTTTGTTCTGGTGTTTTAGGCTCTCGTGGCTGGGATTAGGCGCTCACCAGCTCTGCGGTCAGGGCACCCTTTGCCTGTGGGGCAGGAAGACCAGGGTGGTGGCAGCCAGAACCAGGACTGCAGAGACAGCAGCACTGGGTGCAGCCCCTGCCATCCCACGCCTCCCCTCCTGCGCGTGGGCGAGCTTCAGTCAGACGCCCAGCAGGCAATCACACATGATCAGAGTCTGGCTCCCACCTCCATATAACAGCAAGGCATTGGGGCAGTGATGGAGCTTTCTGAAGCAGGTGGTGCAGAAAGCCAACACATTCCCTGAGCATCTGCAGGTTTTACAAGGGATGCCTTCCTCCTGGATACCATCTACCTGTGTGCTCTGGCCATGCTTGCCACCCTGCACGCAGAGTCCTTTATGAGCTCCAGCAGTTCCTTTCCCCTCAGTCATGGAACAAAAATCAGCTCCCCTCTTCACCCATGCTCTGCAAACAGTCCCTGCCCCTCAAACCCTACAGATCCTCCGGAGGAGAAGCTGAGGCAGGACTCGGCACCAGGGCTGGCAGCTGCCTGCTCTCCTTGTCCTCCCCTGATCACAGCTTTAAAATGGGCACCGAGTCCTGCTCCCCCCACCAGCAATTCCTGAATCAGAGCATGTTCTCCCAAGCAGCTCCCAGGCAGGAGAGGGAAACTTGGCAGCTGCCTACGGGGTGAGCGGAGGGGACCCCTCTCACGATGCCGGCAACATTTGGCCCTGAGCAAAGCAGGGTTTCTGTTCTGCAACCATTTGCTTGGCAAAGGCTGAAACTGAGGTGACTTCCAGTTTGTGAGCAGAGAATGTGCTTGCAGAGAGCAGGACTCGAAATGGTGTATTTTCTGCTGGCCCTGGTTCAAACAAACCCACAAGCAAACATATTTTTTTGTATAAATAAGACAGTGTGTCTCGCCAGTTAAAGCAATTCAAACATGAATGTAGCAATTTAATTGGTGCCAATTACTGTGTCTCAGTAGCATTAAGATTTCAGTCACAGACTCTTTCGTATGGTAGAATGGCCAGAAAGGGGAAGGCAGAAGGACGGGCAGGATGGGGCCTTGCACCGAGGGGCAGGTTTGCCTGCTTTGGGAGCCTCATCCCCCTGAGGAGCCCTGGAGCTGCCCATGATGTCCCCTTCCACAGCAGGGGAAGGTACCTCCTACTCCATTTGCCTCCTGGTTTTCAGCCCAGGGTTTAACAGCCAGTGCAGTGCCCTGGTTATACCCCTGCACTGCCCAACCCTTTCCTGCTCCTGCACTGCACAGCCTCCTGGCAAGCCCCATCTCACACCAGCTCTTGCTGAGCATGGGGAAGAGCATAGGATGGGTGTTAGTGGAGACCCAGATGGTTGAGCAGGTGCCCTTGCAGGCATGCGCTGGAGAGGACAAGTCCATCCATGGGTGCAGGACATACACCATTCACACTACACCAACTTGGCAACAGCCTTTCTGTAGGAGCTTTTGCAAGTTCCATGTTCCCTGCGCAGGCTCTCCACACCATGGTCCTCTGGCTCTGCAGGTCAGTGGTTGCAGGAGAAGAGTACAAACACAGATCAGGGATGCCATAGCCTGCATCCCAGGCGTGCGCCCAGGGATGATGAAAAATCAGTGTGAGGGGCAGCTCATCACTGTACATCTCCTGCTACCAGGCTTGGGGGAAGATGAACCTGTGGGACTCCTTGATCAGCACGTGATGCATCCCAGCACCCCTCCATGCACCTCTAGCACATGTCCTTGTCCTTGCCCTGGTCAGATCTTCATGTCCCCTGTGATGCCAGGAAAGTGCTACACTTCCAGGAGGAGGCATCCCAGTGGGAATGGAGCAGGGCAGAGGTGTGCTTGGCTAGGGGAGTCTAATTAGGCAACCGGGGAGAGGAGGAGGGGAAACAGCCACCCCTAAAACAAGCCTCGTTATGTCCAATTTGCCTGGTGGAGCGGAAGGAGCCTCCTGGAGCCACTCCAGCCTCTCAGGAAACAATACCAGGTCTATACCCTCCCCTTGCAACTCCTCTCCAGGGGATTTCTTTCCCTTGGTTAAAGTACAAACAAACAAACTCCACGAAGTGTTCAGCTCGGATTCTCCCTGGCAGGAATAGGATGTGTCCATCCAGCTCTGAGCCCTTGCGGTCCCCAGCTCCCTCCAGCTCTGGGTCAAAGGCAGCCCCCGCTGCTGGCACTGGTAGCTGAGCTCCCACGAGATCATAGAATCACCAAATGTTTTGGGTTGGAAGGGACCTTTCAATGTCATCTAGTCCAACCACCCTGCAGTGAGCAGAGACATCTGCAACTACAGCAGGGTGCTCAGAGCCCCGGCCAACCTCACCTGGAATGTTTCCAGGGATGGGGCATTGACCACCTCTCTGGGCAACCGGGGCCAAGGTCTCACCACCCTCAGCATCAAAGATTTCTTCCTTATATCTAGTCTAAATCTCCCTCTTTGAGTTTAAAACCATTACCCCTTGTCCTGTCACAACAGGCCCCAACAAAAAGTCTGTCCCCATCTTTCTTATAGGCTCTCTAAGTACTGAAAGGCCACAGTAAGGTCTCCCTGGAGCCTTCTCTTCTCCAGGCTGAACAACTTTGACACTATCAGCCTGTCCTCACAGCAAGGGATTCCAGCCCTCAGATCATTTTTCTGGCCCTTCTGAATATTTTTGGTGGCATTCAGCCACTGCACGACTCCTTCACTCTCTGCTCTTTGCTGCTACATCCCAGGAAGATGCTTTGCTGGAACCTGACCCTATGAACACCATTGCAATCCTATCCTGCTTCAGCATGCCATCAGACATTGGGACCAGTGGGACCTCAGGGACGGCCTGGCTCCAGGGTGTAGCTGGGCACAGAAGTTCCTGCCTAGACCCTCCGGCAGCATCTGATCGCACATGTCTGTCACCTGGGCGATGCCACAGCCAGCCAACATGGTTTCTTCTTGCATGACAATGGTCACGCAGCTAGAGAGCATTTCTTAACCTCAGCTTTCCTCTGCTTTCCTCTGGTGCTCACTAAGACAATTTCATTTTGCCCTGGTCCTGGAGAATGGCTTGATGCTCTCCTCTTCCTCTTCTGAGTGTTTTGGAAATCTTGCCACAGGCCCGCCAAAAAGGAGGCTGAAAGAGAGCATGAGGTCATTGCCCTGCTGCAGTGCCCACATCTCCCCAGCCAGAGGTTTGCCCAACATGTCTTTAGAACCCTGTGGAGCTGAAGGCACCCAGCCTCGTGTTCTTAAAGAGACATCTGCCCTAAAAGCTAACTTCTTTCTTTGCAGTGACTTTTCCTGTGCATGAAGGCTGTGTGCTACCTCCCCACAACACCCAGTGATACAGTGAGCACCATCAACCTCTCTCCCAGTCCTCTGCAGCCTCTTCTGGGCTTCGGATCACCTTCCCTGCTCTCCCTGAGCCTCTCCACTCTGTGTGCATCCCTGCTGAAACACTTAGCATCACTCACTGGGGAGGACATGCTCCTCCAACCTGCCTGTTTGTGCTGCCTCCAGCCATCTGCCTTTCAGCACATCCCACGGTAAGAGCTGCGGGTTTCTCCCACCACCCTACAATCTGGTTTGTGTCCACTACAACCCCCAGATTTTTTCCCACCATACAAGTTGCCTGAGCGGCTAGCTCCCTAGATCGTACAGATCCATTTAATATTCCATTCCTGGTGCAGCATGCTGCCACAGCTTACTCATTCCTGGTTGACACTGGATTCCTCCTGGAGCCTTTGGGATCCTCCTCTGTCCCAATCTGCCCATACCACTGGCTGTCCACCCAGATCAGTGCCAGCCCAGAGTTTAGTATGTGCATTCATCCATCATCAATGTAGAGA
This sequence comes from Eurystomus gularis, assembly GCA_013400335.1. Taxonomy (NCBI): domain Eukaryota; kingdom Metazoa; phylum Chordata; class Aves; order Coraciiformes; family Coraciidae; genus Eurystomus; species Eurystomus gularis. Next base: position 136,794 of record VZZY01022076.1, on the reverse strand, counting down.
TCACAGAGAAGCAAACCCAGGCCAGAGCCCTGCAGGACCCCAATAGAAATGCCCAGGGCTTTGGACAACAAGCCATGACTAATTTCCCCCTGACTGCAGCATTGCAGCTGGCCATGCTTGTGTTCAGGCCATGCTCCCTATTCAGACTGTGGGCACCCTGAACCCCCACCCTGAACCCCCAACTCTCTGCGGGCCTGTGGGAGATGAGCCAAGGGGCAGATAATCGGGTGGCTGTGGTCCCTCTGCCTGTTCCTTCAGCAAGGATCCTCCATAATGTAGAGCTGGAAGAAGGTACAGATGATTTTAGGAAGAGAGAAAAGCCCTTTGTGTGCTGCAAATGGGTCTCTGTGACTTGATGCTTGTCCAAAATATCCTGTTTGATGTACCAACTGACTTGGGGGTGTTTTCTGGACTCAGGGGCACTGCCCAGGGTTGGCAACTGCCACTGGAGCTACAGCACCCCTGAGGCTGGATGCCATCAATGTCAAGGAATGACTTCAAGCCTCATGTCAGACTGTGCCCAGGGCTGGCTGCCAACTAGGGTGGCTACCTGGTGGCTTCCCTTCTGGGCCAGCCCAGCATGTGCCCTCTACCAGGCAGAGCTGCATCTTTGCTACTGTCTCCAGATGCCTGAACAAAACACGCCCCTTTCCTGAGAGCATGGGGTGCACAGGGACCTTATCGTGCAGGGTGTTGATGGGGAAATGACTCTTCAACCAACCCCTCAGTGGAGCGCTGGGGTTCGGCATTGCTTGTCCTTGTCATCAATGGGAAACCTTGCAAAAAGATTTGGGACCGCCAAGCCCCTGACAACAGGGTTTACACACAAAAATGACTACTTCTAGATATTTGCCAGCTGATTTAGCAGGAGCCCCAGGTGCTCTGGGGCAAGGATGGAGCAGCACAACACCCCTTTCTGCTTTGAAAGCCTCCCTGTCGGCAAGTGAGTGCACAAGCTTGATGCTCTGAGCCCACAGTTGTCCCAGCACGAGCACCAAAGCCCTGCAGGTCATGCAGCTCCCTGTCTCTGGGCTGTCAGAGCTGCCTGAGTGAGCACAACTTCACTCCAGACCAGCTCCAGTCTGTTGGAGACACTCAGCTCCTGGGTTCTTGGGACAGCAGAGTGGTTGCCCGCATCTGTGCCTAAAAGGGTTTTACCAGGCTCTCCTCCCTTCGGTACCCAGCACATCAGGATGCAGGCCCTGAGCAGGGCTTGCAGACATCCCTCTCCACCTTGGCCTGGCCCACAGGGACAGGAGTCCCACCAAGAGAAAAGACCAAAGGAGTCCTCGGGACACCTTGTGCTTACGGATGACCATGGATGTGTTTGGACAGTCTGATGCTGCAGTGACGCTGCTCTGCAGTGGGGCATGCTTATGCCTCTTTTTAGAGATGTCTCACTGGGGATGGCAAGTGGTCCATTCCCCACACACACCCTAGCCCTCCCACAGCAGCTGGACTGAGACAGTCAGCATAACCTCCCAATCCAAAGATGGACCAAGAGCTCCCCAGGGAGAAGCAGAGATCCCCTGGGCCCCACTCCCACTGCAGTGGGGTCCCCCCTCCTGCCCTACAGCCACACCATCCCCTTGGCTCCCTGCAGCCATCCCAGCCCAGGACCTGGTGGGAGCTGATGGGACAGCTTTTCTGGCAGCATGCTGCAGAGTTCAGCTGCTCTCCACCAAACACTACCTCCCCAGGGCTTGGTGGGGTATTTTGGGTTGACAGTCCCTTGCAGAGGAGCAAAGCCCCTTCCAGAGCAACAGGGCTGGCTTGGGAAGAGGGTCCTAGGGGTCTATACCACCTCCAGTGTGAAGTTTCCCAGCTGGAGAGCCGGAGGATGAGCTGGCACCTGGGCGGGCGACGCGAGGGCTTACCTTGGGCAGGGTCCCACCAAGCAAATGCTGTGCCACACGTCCCACGGTCTCTGGCTGCCCTGAAATTCCTTCTTCTCCTCCTCCACACTCTTTATCTGCTGCCTTGCTGAGGCTCTCCCTGCCCTCCCAGCCTTCTCCAGCTGGCAAGGCTTTTCCACTTAAAGGAGAAAGAGAGGGAAGGGAAGAAATGAAGCGGAGGGGAGGAGGGGAAAAATAAATAAAATAAAATCAAAAGGAGAGGCAAGGCTGTGCCAGGGCTGGGATGCAGCCAAGCCCCCGCTCTGCTCCTCTAGTGCATCTCAGCAGGGCCCTGGGCAGCCCCTAGACCACCTGGGAGGGGGTCTGACCACCTCGGGCCCCAGTGTGGAGCAAAGCCACGGGCCGAGGGATGTGCACCGTGTGTGCACCGTGTATAAATAAAAGAGATCTCGGGAGGAGGAGAAGGGGAGAAGCTGCTTCGCCAATGAGGAGCTGAGTCCCTCCGACTTCCTCCCTCCACCCTCTGCGGGGACCCTTTGCAGAGCAAAACTTGCGATTAAAGCCTGGCAGATGAGTGCAATGGGGGGAAAAAAAAAAAGTAAAAAGAAGAAGCCCGAGTGACTGCGTGAAGAGGGGAGTTTCTCCGCGGGCTGCCGGTGACGGGGAGCAGCGAGGGCCCCGCTAACGGGAAACAAAAGCAGCCTGGACCAGCCCAGCTCTCGCCTCCTTAAACCGGAGGGAAGGAGCTCCTCTCTCCCTGTGTCTGCTTTCAATTCTGGCCTTTTTCCCTGTTTTCTTTTTCTTTTTCTTTTTTTTTTTTTTTTTCCCCTCAAGCCCTCCCCTCCCGTTTTCTTTTTTTTTTTCTCCTTTTCTCAGGATATGAGGGGATGTTTAGAAAATCCGCTGCCCACGCCAGCAGCTGACTCATGTTTTTATTAAAGAAGGCCTGTACCGAACCAGCTCGCGTATTCCCCCTGGACGACTTGCTGGGCCAAGATGTGCCGTGCTGTGCCTCCCTCCCGCTGACCCCTGGCCGGCCACCACTGCTCGGGGACTGCCAATGTGCCCTCGTAGCCCTTTTTTTTTTTTTTTTTGTAAAGGGGAATAAAAAGCCTTGTGCAACTGAGATGCTGCTGCAGAGGGTGGGTTTGGCTGGGGACTCAGGGTCACTTGGGCTGCTGAGGGGCGTGGAGCTGGGAGAGGCAGCAGGAGCTCCCACCTTGGCCATGCTATCATCTCAGACGTCCTGCACCCCTCCTGATCTCGTTGGGTGAAAGCCAGCTGATGAACCTGCTTTAAATCCTCCCCGCACCTTTCATGACTTCAAATAAAGTTTCTGAGAATCTCTCAATAGGCAAAACATTATAGTTTGTCCAAAAGGGGTTTTGTATCCAGTTTATTTCAACACTGTAAGAAGGTGCAGAAGCTCTTTGGATGAAAGCTGTCTTTTGGCCCTCCAGTTCTTGCTACCATTTCCACCTTGGTGATACGCTTTTGTCTCATCTACTCAAGAAAAACTGTGAAAATGCACTGGCTATCCTGAAAAAGGAGACTCCCTATAAAAGATACCTTTCTATCTTTTTTTTTTCCTCTTGCCAAGAATGAAAACACCCTTCCCATAAAGACAACACCGCTGAAATCTCTGCTCCTGGCCTGTTTGCAAGGCAGGCTCATCCCCTCCTGCCTTGCTAACGAACGCCTGCACAATGAGCATGGCTAATAATTCCCCATCTGGATGAGCCCAAGAGATCACCACTTATCACGCGTTATCTCAGTGTTTTATATGCACTGATGGAAAACCAAAGGGGAAGGTCTTTATTCCATGTAGCTGTGGAGGGCGAAGAGAGAGCAAGAGCTAGAGGGGCTCTTACACAGGGCTATGTGGGGGGTGAAGCGGGAATGGTTGGGCAAGACCCCGCTCCTCCCCTGCACCAGGCTGGCTGGATTCCCTGACTCCAGACGTGGCGGTGGCCATGTGTTGGGGGGCTCTGACAGCCCTCCCAGGGCTGAGATCTGTCATGCAGAAGAGGAGCCAGTGAACGTGAGAGTGGCTCATATGGAGGGCAGGCAGCAGAGGGGACGTGTTGCACACATGGCTCTTCCCGACACTTTTCCCAAGGGGTGAAGATGTGTCTGACGGATCCCTACGTGTGGGCTGCTGGGAATAGCTCAGCAGAGCTATTTCCTGGCAACATCCCTCCTCCAAGGACAGCATCGCTGCTCCCAACAGAGCCAGAGAGGGAGAAACCAGTGGGTATAATCCTGTTGGGACACTTGCGCTGGGGACGGGCTTCCTGGGATGAGCAGGGGGTGGAAGAGTGAACACAGATCACACTTGAGGACAGAGCATCCTGATCCTGAGGTGAGACATATTCTTCCCTCTCCCCACTGCAAACAGATGACTCCAATGCCCAGTCCCAGGCTGGGAGCAGGGACAATCTGGACAAACAAAACCTTCTCCCAGGAGAAGTCTGCAAAGGCCAGGGTTGATTGTTTTGGGATGCTGGGAGAGCCCTGGAGAGTCCACAGCATCCCGGCAAGCACACGCAGCCTGTGCTGTACATCCCCAGGGAGCATCCAGGGCCACGCACTTTGTTTAGGAATAGCATGTCAGGGTTATGGCAGCTCCTGGGAAAGGTCAGCTCAAAGGAAGCACCAAAGCTGGAGGGACTTGCCTGTGCAAGCGCGTAGGCGGAGATGAGCTGCTCAGCTACCTCTGCCTCATCACCCCTTCATTGCTTACCTCTATTTTTGGCACCTGCACCCCTGTTCGTGACACTCACAGGACTTAGTGATTCCCCCAGGGCTGGGACAGCTGCAGTGTGGGCTGCCAGGGCCACTCTCAGCTACTATTTCCAGCCTCAATAAGTGTCGTTAAGTGCTAGCGGGGGCTTGGGGTCATGTAGTGCAGTGTCTCTGGTGGAGACAGCAGCCACTGAGATAGGGACACTGCATTTGAGCTGCTCTGGCATCATCTGGATCAAAACAGCTCTCCAACCTCCTGACCCATCCCAGGTGGAGCTGGGACCATGGAGAAAAGCCCATACCTTGTGCCTGAGGTGGAAAAGATACACCAGAGCCAGGAGACCCAACATGATGATGAGAATAGCTGTGCTGGAGTCAGCAACAGGCCCCATGTGACAGCAGGTGAGAGGCAGGTAGGAAAGAAGAGGTTGACTCTTCCCCCTTCTCTGAAGGTTTAACAAGGGGCAGATTTTCCCCTGGCTTTGGTTTCTCCAAGCCTCTATCAACTCCAAGTCAGCTCAGGAATTTCAGTATCACTCTGATGTGGTGTCAAGCCACAGACCACAGGAGAGGAGCAGCGGGTGCTGCAGAGCATGGCACCACATCTGGGCAACCCATCCAGAGTGGCAGCTGCCAGACTTGCTCCTGGCTGGATCTAGCCCTCGGGCCCTGAGAAGAGATGCATGGAGGCTTCCTCCAGCCCTTTTCAGAGCTCTGCTCTGGCCTCTGGAGGAGCTGCTACTCTGTGCGTGGTCCTGCTTTGCCAGGATGCCGGTGGGTGACGGCAGTGCCCAGGAAGGGAGAGCAGGCAGAAAATGCTGGGCTCTTTCCAAAGAGACCATATGGCTGAGCACAATGCACTGGGGCTCATCCCAGGCTGGGGAGCATCCTGCAACACTACAGTTGCTGGCCACAGACACCATAGAGTGACAGTGATGGCAGGAGGTAGCACTGAGCCATATGCCATACGGTGCTGGGTCCCTACAGATGCTGGCCTGTCCCCTATATCCCCCAGGTTCAGGTGCTTGAAGGGGGCACTAGCCAGCAGCAGAGGATGCTAGCTCGCTGCCTTTCCCCGCCTCAGGGCCCTTTCTGCCCCCATCCCACGCACTCTTCCTAACCCCACGACGAGCCTTGGTATTAAATGTGCTCTGCGGAGCCTCAGGAGGCAGCAGGAGGCTCCTGGGTGAATACTAATAGCAATGCCGTCCGCTCGCCCCAGACTTTCCCACACATCTGCAGTCACTTAATGTGGGAATCATTAACTCTCTGCTTACGCAGTGCCTGAAATGCAGCAAAAGGGCGAAGCATGGCCAGGATGTTCCCTACTAGGCCCTGAACATCTTCAGGACCCTGTGTCTCCCATACATGCTTCATGGGCAAGCCATGCTGCATGGGGAGCACCCAGCCCTGTGCTGGTGCAGGGGAAATCCCATCGCCACTCCATGAGAGCAGGGGCCATGCAAGCTGGGAAGCAATGAGAGATGCCATCGTGTGTCCCTGTCCCCAGTGCCCTCTTGAGGATAGTCCCAAGATTTGTGGCATTTCCATTTTGACAGGAAAGCTGATCCAGATCCTGAAGAACAACACCAAGCCCTGGGTAAGGGAGAAGGGAGCTGTATGGCAGTGCTGGCAGCACATCATAGAATCATAATCAATTTGGGCTATCCCGATCCAGAGCCCTCCTCAGCACGGGGACACAAGCACTAGCAGAGATGTGGTTCAGGCATCTGGGCAAAGCCAAAGGGCATGCTGGAGTCTGCAGTGGGGCTGATGGAGCTGGGGCTGGGGATTGTTCTCTCCAAGAGATTTGCACTGGTGTCTCCATTGCCAGAGAGGAGAGGATGCTCTTGGAGCATTGAGCCAGGTGGCTGTGCTTGCTCCAGCCCTCCCTTGCTTTCTTGGATGCTGTTCCAAAGATGTAGGACAGGAATGATGCATAGGAGACATGATGTCCTCTCCCTTTCCTTCTGCAGGAGGATGGCAGGAGAAGCTGTCAAATGGGAGGAAACTGCTGGCCGGGCTGTGGTGTTTGTGTGGGGTCACACAGCCGTGGGATGTGCTGGTCTGAGGCCACAGGTTTGCCTTTGGAAGCAACAAGGGTTGCAGGGGAGTGGGGAGGCTACAGGTTCATGGGGCTGCTGGGGAGGTGCTGGGGCAGAAGGCTGTGAGGGGGAAAGGAGAGAGAGGGGAGACACCTACTTGACCCTCTACAGGCATCTCCCTGTCCTGCCGAAACGATGGTGGGATTCAGAGCAAGCCTGGGGACAGAGTAGGGATTGGTTTCCTGGCATGAGTGCCTCCACCATGGCAGGAAGGAAGAGGAAGTGCTGGGGTGGTCTCCCCTTCGAACTTGCTCCATCTGTGGCAGCTGCTTGCAGCTTGGCCCTGGGACTTCCCAGTCTTTCCTTTTCCAGCCCTCCTACTTCCAGGAGATGGCATCACTTGATCACAGATAGTAGCACCAAGCCTGGAGGAACCCTGGCCACTCTCCCTCTCTGCTGCCTCGGTCTGTTTTCCAACAGGAATCGCAGCTCTGGAGGGCTAGCAGGAGCTCTCCAGGCTGGGTTTGGTGGTGGAGGTCTCTGGGGTGAATGGAGAAGGTATTACCACCTCCTCTCATCCAGCTGGGGACCCCTGAGGGCTCTGGCAGCCCCTGACCTGCTCACCCATCTGACCACGGTGTGGGTGGCATTCTGGGTCACTGAGGGTTGCCAGCAGCATCCTTCAACCACTGTCCATCAGCTGGGATGTTCCTAGGAGAGCCCGTGGAGAGGAGCCCATGAAGGGCAGCCCAAGAAGGGCTCATCACCTGCCTCTTCCCCAGCGCAAACTTTGTCAACCATAATCCCCACCAGCAATAAAAACGCCAAAGAAAAGGAAAAGAGGGAAGTTATTTTCAGTGGATCTTTATGGCCCAGTTGTCACCCCCTGCACCCTTTGCCCCGTGCTGAGGGAGCTCGTGGCACAGCTCTTAGCAGGCATCTGGTGATTCTGTGTCCCACCAAGCCCTTCACCTGCTGCAAGGAGGATGCAGGTGGGGTGTTACCCCTGGACCCCTGAACTTCCTGGTCCCCAGCAGCGGCCTGAGCCCTTGGCCTCAGCTCCAGGGGCTGGGAAAAGGGAAAAGGGGGCCTGGACTGCCCATCATTGCCTGTGGGAAACAGCCAGCGGCAGGAATAACCCTAACATCGCCCATCCCTGAAACGCAGCGGGCCCTGGTGTGGGACCCGGCAGCCACCTGAGTTCCTCTGTACCTCCCACTACCTGCTCATGGGAGATTTTCTTCTTTTTTTCCCAACTCTATGAGCCAGACCCTCTTTGCTAGTGGGAGAAGGAGGAGGAAGAAGGCCTTGGCTCTCTTGTTTAAACAAAGCCATAACTGTTCTGAGACCTTGGGAAAAATCCAGGTTAGATGGGGTTATATGGTGCATCAGTCAATCTGCGCTGCAGCGTGAGCCGAGATCATCACTGGGTGGGATGGTCATGACAGTCACCTTTGTCACAAGGGAGGGATCCGGCACTAGGCTGGGCAAGGGGCCGGGGCACAGGGAGGATGCTACACATTGCTCACCTCTTGCAGTACCTCTGGCCAAGCCAGGTCTTGGGAGACAGAGCCTGGGCGATGACAGCTCTAGGGATGAATTCCCATTGCTGGGGTTTTACTCTGTTCCCTTTTCACAAACCAGATCCCTTACCTCTTACCCCACCTGCCCTCGACTTCATCATGCAGGGAGTGGACGTGGCACAGGGCATCTCTGTAACATTTTCACCTACTTTCAGCTGGAATTGGTGCTGGAGCAATGGGGCAAGTTGCCCAGGACTGTTACAGAGCCACTGCAGGTCCACAGCTCTGGGGTTGGAGGTGCTGCCCTGTTACAGCTCCAGCGCAACGTGCTCAGTTGCAGGGTGGGAATGGCAGCAGCCTGGCCTGGCTGTGGCTGGGAGACCTGTGAAGTGGCTGCAACAAGCTCTCGCAAAGTCCACCTTGAGCAAACAGAAGACAGCAGTGCTGCAGTGGCTCGGGGATGCATTCATCCCTCCATGAACACAGGAGAGCTCAGGATGCCATGGGGAGGAAGGGCCGGTATGGAAGCGAATAGGGTTGTGGGGAGCATGGGCAGCTGGGTGCTGTCCCTAACCCGCTGGCTAATGCTGGAGACATCTGCCACCAGTTGTGAAGCAGCTAAGCATCAAATTCACTGAGCTCCTCCAGTCAGAGAGGCTTTGCTGGTTTTGTTACCTTTTTCTTTTTAACCCCACAAATCTGTGAGGCAGTGCCATACTGGAAACTCTCCCCAGGCTCATATCTGCAATTAGCCAAAGCTCTGAAAGCCTCTTGTTTTGTCCCCTCCCCTCAATTTCATCCTAAATATACTTTTTCCATGTTTTTTTATTATTTTTTTCACCTTGTGTTTCATATTGTCTAATTCTGTTTCTGTTCCAGGAGGGTGAGGACCAACCAGTCTTTGCCCTGCTCACGTTTCCAGAAGGGGAAGGGGCTGGTGCAGAGAAAAGGGCAGAGGTGGCCTTGGAGAGGTGACAAAACACCTTTCTGAAGCCTCTGTGGGGCTGTGTGCTGGCTTGAGGAGAAAAAGCCAGCCTGCAAATGATGACTGTGACTACGGGGTGGTGGCCAGCACAGCCAACATGTGACAGTGGTGGGGACAAGGAATATTGATGGGGAGAAGGCTCCCAGCTACAGATGATGGGGGTGTCTGGGTGGCACTGGCACAGCACTGGCACAGCACTGGTCCTTGGTCCTTCACGCCCCGTCTAGAGCCACGGTGTGTCTGGACTGATGGGTGACAAATGGGCAATCTCTGCTGGGGGTTTTTCTGGCTAGTGGCCACGTCCTGCCTTGCAGGCAGACACGGCCTCACAAGAGTCCTGTTTCTGCTTTGTTTTCCCTACCAGAAAACATATGGGGATGCTTTTGCTTCTTTAAGAGAGGAAATAGGAAAGAAACTCCTCTTGCCATCGGGTCACAAGCCCCTTGGAACCATGTCAGAGCCCATGTCCCTCTTGAGTGGAGTGAATATTCCCTCCATGTGGGGGACATTCCCCGTGCATACAGCTGGCTCTATCTGTCCCACTCTCTGGGGCTGGGCTGAGCTTTGCTACTGGGGTTACAGGAGTGAATTTGTCCCCCAAGGGAGTAAATGCAGGGGGATCCAAAGCCTTCCCTTCCCACCAGCCCCCCTGTTCTATATCAGGTGGATGCTCACGTTGGGCATGAGAAAGCACCACCCCAGAGCAAGGGTTTGGTGTCCCCCAACATGGCGACAGGGCTGATGGCAGGCAAATCCCAGCTTGTACCCTGTCCACAGCTGGACTTTAACACGAGGGCTCAGCCCAAGACACCCTGTTCCTGGGGTGTGGATGGTGCAGGGATGGGGTGGGCTCCCTTGGGATATCCCCGTGGGTGACACCAGCGATGCCCAAAGCTGGCTGCTACAGAGCAACCATGGCTGGTGGCATGGGGACAGCTGAGGGGTGGTGACTGCAGAGGGGACACAGGGTCTTTGGTGCTCCCTGGGGTCACCCACCGTCTCGGCCCCCCTGCAGCTGGGGTGGGAGGTTTGAATTCGCCGCTCCCCCCGCCCCCCCCAACTCACCGGGGTTCCTGCACTTTGAAATGCAAACCTGCCTTTCAATGCAAATGCTGCGAGAGGTTGGGCCCAATAAAAGCCTGTGGGCAGGGAGGTGCCTGGCCCCAGGACACAGCTCCCCAAGGCGCCCAGGTGAGCGGTAGTGAAGGAGGGGCGGCCGCCTCCCCGCCAAACCCAACGCGGCCCGCAGCCGGCGGCACAGCGGCGCAGCATGTGCCCGAAGCCGGCTAGGAAAGATGTATGTAGGCTATCTTTTGGATAAGGACACCAACATGTATCCCAGCCCCGTCCGGCATCCCAGCCTCAATCTCAATCCCCAGAATTACGTGCCGGGGCCACCCCAGTACTCGGATTTTGCCAGCTACCACCATGTGCCAGGGATTAACAACGACCCCCACCACGGGCAGCCGGCGGCCGCCTGGGGCTCTCCCTACACCCCTGCCAAGGAGGACTGGCATTCCTACGGGACCACCGCTGCACCTTCCACTGCCAGCCCGGGACAGTTTGGATTCAGCCCCCCAGATTTTAACCCCATCCAGTCCCCGGGCTCTGGACTCCTGCCTCCGCCCATCAGCAGCTCAGTCCCTCAGCTCTCCCCTAACGCCCAGAGACGCACCCCATATGAGTGGATGAGGCGCAGCATTCCCAGCACCAGCAGCAGCGGTAAGGAAAACCCCTCAGCCCTGCACCCCTGCGCCTTCCTCGGTCCAGAGGATCCCTCGGCTTGAAGTCCTGAGGGGCCAGATCCTGCTCCGTGGCTCTCCCTGCACCGCGTCTGCTGAGAGGGACAGTGTGCTTGGCCTGCCCTTGGTATGGTGCCTGGTCCTCAAAGAGCAGGGGGATCCCACCGCTGAGGTGGCGGCGGCCGAGGATGGGCAGAGAGGGCATCATCCTTCCGTGTTGCTGGCACCCAGAGTTATATGGTTGGGAAGTACTTTTATTTCCGCGGCTGGTCTCTGCCCTTGTACCTCTTCCTTCGCCTGCCACCACTGGGTAGGAAGGGCAGAGCTAGAGACTCCTGGGGTCCCAAGGTCCTGCCAGCCCCGACAGGCTGTTGGATGGGGTGTCTCGTGTGTGCCAGGGTGAGCGTGCAGGGCTGCGGCTGCAAGCTGGCATGAGGCTGTGGTGAGAGCCCGTGTATGGGGGGGGTGCGTATCTGCGTGCAAGGTGCCTTACGCCATCTGCGCGTGTAGTGTGTGTGTACACGTGTGCAGGGAAGGTACCGTATGTATATATGTGGAGGGAAGGTGCTGTGTGTGCTGTGTATGTCTGTAAGGTGTGCTCAGTGTGGTGCTATGGGCTCTGTGTGCGTGTGCAAGGTGCAAGGTGCATCAGCAGATGCTGCACACTCCGCGTGTGAGGTGCTGTGTGATGAGGATGGTGCAAAGTGTGGCGCACGTGCACACATGGTGTTTGTGCACAGTGTGGTGTGTGCACACGCATGGTATGTGTGCAAGGTGCCGTGTGTGCACACACATGGTATGTGTGCATGTGTGGTGTGTGTGCAAGGTGCAGTGTGTTGCGTGTATGGTGTGTGCACATGGTACGTATGCAAGGTGTGGTGCATTTGGGGACGGTGCCACGTGGAGGGTGCATGTGGGTGCTCGGGGTGCAGAATGCCACGTGTACATGTGCACAGTGTGTGGGTGCTGAGCACCCTGTGAGCGGGTACCCCCTCTCCTGTGCCTACTGTCCTGCTGTCCCCAGTGTCCTGTTCCCCATCCCTAGGGTCCTGTCCCCGCTGAACTCCTGACCTGGAGGCAGGGGGGGAACGTCTGGTCGACCCCAGCCCCCTGCCCACGCTGGGTGGGGGGCCCTGCTGCCCACTTCAAAGGCGGTGGGCAGATTTCCCCTTGGGGCCAGCCCAAATTGACAAGGGCTTCACTTTGTCATGGAGATGGTGGCCGGCTCCTTTGGCAGTGAGGTGAGGTGCGGGGCCCTTTGTCCTGCCCTGCCCGCGCCCTTTCATCTTCCCTTCAGGCTTCGACCACTGCTGCCAGCCCAGCCTGGACCCTCCGGGCTTGCCTGGACAAGCCACCCCTGTCCGTCTGCTGCGCTGGCCGTGAGCTCTGCAGAGCACTGCTGGGGCCAGCACACACTACAGGAGTGCCTCTGGGTATCTCTCAGGGGCTAGTTTGCTTTTGTTTGCCCCATATCCTTGTGGTTGGGGCCAGAGCTCTCTGTTTGCAAAATGTCTGCAATTTTAGGTTCGTTTCTGGCTCCCTCCTGGCCAAGCCCCATGCAGAGATTCATGTGCAAGGGGCTCATGCCAAAGTGCCTGGGGTTTTCCAGCATGGAAAATAGCTCCTCATGTTCACCAGATCCACATGGTGGAGATGGGGTTGTCCCAGTGGGACCAGTAGCTGTAGTGGAGCAGGCAGAACATCCCAATAAATGGGAAAAAACAGCCCCAGCCTGGAAAGAGGAGAGGAGAGGCAGGCTGGTATTTTCTGACCCTTTTTAAGCACTGAATATACCTATTTAGGAAAATGCCTCCCCCCATACCCACAGGCATGCTGGGGCTCAGCCCCGAGGGTGGAGGTGGGATGTGATCCTGCAGCCCCTCGGTGCAGCTGGAACCCACCACTTCTGCAGGTTTTGTAGGTCCGAAACTCTAATTTTTTTCTGAGGAGTGAGGTGAGAGGGAAAATTAATGAGAGGAGAAAGATATCAACACACCTCTCCACTGGATCAAGGGCATGGTTTTACACCCAGCAGTGAGGCCAAGATAAAACAGGGGCTTGAAAGTGCCTCTGATTGAATTAGATGACAATTGAGTTGATTGAATTCTGGAAAAATATCATTAGTTGCTTAGTTTGTATCTCTTAGATTAAATACATACAAAGGGAGAAATAAATCAGCCTTGTTCCCCTTGCACGCAGAGGAGGAGCTGCCCCAGCCCAGCCCCAGCGATGCAGGGATAGGTGCTGGGACGAAAGCTCCTTTCTTGTGGTGCTCCCTCAGGATGGATGACCAACGAGGGCTCTTTTTAAGGTACTTGCAGATCAAGGACCTGTCCTTGTGTCTCTGCTGGGTCCAAGCCCAGCACTGCTGGTGCCAAGCGGCTGCAAGATTCAGCCATGGTGGGACAAAGAGCTGGCAGACAGTGGGATGCAGCCTGTGATTTCCAGGGCTGCCCTTTAAATAAAAAAAAAAAGCCTAAGAAAAGAGCTTGAAAGAGAGCAGGGAGAGATGGGTTTGACATAGGTAAGGGTGAAATCCTTAGATGAATCATTTTATTGAAATCAATAAACTGGACTTTAATCAGCTCGGATTGATTAACTACCCATCTCACCACAGTAGGAATAGGAAATGAATACGCAGATTTTTTTTGCTATAAATATCAACAGCTTCATTGCGAATACTATAAATCATCATACTTCAGAGGGTTGTAAATTAAGGTTCCCTCTCTGTCTTGCCTTGTGTAAACATCTCAAGTTTGAAAGCTTTTGAGAAAGAGCTGTGCGGTGGTAAGAGAAAATATTACTCAGGGAATATGAGTGTGTTGGGGGCTTCTGCAAATGCAATCCAGAGCCTGAGAAAAATCAGTGAGAACTCTCCCAGTGACTCATTGCAGAGTCACGCTTTACAGGGGGGTGATTTCATATACCTGTTGCTAAATACGTGCATGCTTCACCCAGCTGAGCCAAGATAACCCTGCGGCAGAAGGGACTGCGATGCCAGAGGGCTGCTTGCTGGAAACTGGAAGCTAAAGTGAACCAAGCTGGAACATGTCCCCAGGCCTCATTTCTCGCTCTGATGTCACCTCTTTTTCTGCTCATAAAATCTTCACGAGCAGCATGTCAGAGCCTCATGCTTCCTCCTTATTCACAATTATTTGCAAACTTCCCTGTGAATTGCACCCCGGCTCTATAAAAAGCTCAGGAAGGTGGCTGGAAACAGCGGCTGGCTGAACTTTGAAATTCACCCTCTGCTAGTTAGTTATGCAAATCCTCAGATACTGCCTCGGGCCTGGCTTTTAGGTCACTAATCAAGCTGAGGGCGCAGTGCTAAATATTGCAAGTGAAAGTGCAATTGGGACACCCCTTGGAGTGATGAATGTGCTCAGGGCTTTGTGTGGAATTGGTGCCCATGGTACCCAGGCAGGTTTTGGGTGATAGAGAGCAACCAGTGATGCTCTGAGCATGGACAAGTGGTGATTTGTGGGTGTGCAGATTTCCATCTCAGCTTTCACTATTTCCAGCTCAGTTTTTCGGCTCTATTTGTTGCCCTAGTGAGGTCCACGAAAGCTGGAGGAAAGAGTAAAAATCCCAGTAATGGAACAGAAACATTTCCCCTGGACAGGTAGGGTTCATGCCATGCATGGTGCATTTTGGGGTGATGGCTAGAGGCTGGCACATTTCCCTGGTCAGTCCCGGCATGGGGGACATCTCTTTAGGACATGGTTGCTCCCTGTGAGATGCTTTGCTCCTTCAGGTCACTCAGTGTGTGCGTGCATCAGGCCCCATCAGTATTCTTCCCTTGAATTATTAACCCACAACCTGCTCCTGGCCCCAGTTGGGATCTATTGACTGCTTAGCCTGCTGGCCAAGGTACAGGCCTTTCAAACTTTCCTAGAATTGACTTGCCTTAACAAAACGGGCTTCCCTGGAACACTTGTGGTACCTTTGTGATGGGCTTGGCTGGCTAATACCCCTGAATTAGCAGAGGGACACTTTAAACCTCTGGCCAATGGCAGATATTTCCTTCAGGGGACCCTTCAAGGACGCCCACTCCATCGTTGTTATCTTTGTGATCAACCAGATAAGGGGCTGCATCCTTCCCCCATGCTGTCCCATGTAAAGATGGGCTGAGCCCTGTGGGGCTGTGAAGGGGGAGAGGACTCCTGGTACCACCATCACCTTGCTCTCCTGGTCCTCCTGCCGCAGCCGGGCCAAATCCAGCTAGGTGGCAGATTCAGATGAGCTGGATCTGGGCTCAGTGCTCCAGGGCTGGCATGAAGGCGGCACTCTGAAGTGGGCTGTTTCAAGCCCACATGTGCTCACCAGCCCACATGCCACCCCAGCGCTCTCCCACGCTGGTGCGGTCTTTGACCCGGCATTGGAGCCTGGCTCGCAGTACTTGGCTCAGCACTCATAAAACCATGGGAGCAACCGAAGGAATCTGACAGTTGCCAAAATAATGGGTTGAATCACTGCAGGGCTGGGTAATGCTTGCCCCAACTCCCAGCCTCCAGCTGCTGCCCCTGGGGTTGAAGCATCATGTTGCTCCCTGTTCAAGATTGCAGGGTTGTGATGGGGAACTGGTGGTTCACTGCAACCACTGGCAACCTGCTCCTCATCCCCTTGGGGTCTGGACCTCCTAGGAGGAAGACGAGGCTTGCAGGAGGAGTGCCTTCATCCATGTGTGTGGGTGTGGGTGCAGATCTGGACCTGTCCCACTGTGCTGTCAGCGTGGAGCCCAGATGGAGCCAGCCTGTGCTCCTGGGCACTGGTCTGCGGTCTCTGGATCCAGTTCTTTGCCCAGGTGTTTCTGCCCCATCCCAGCAACTGGGCTGTTCTGTACAGCTGTGCCATGCACTGAGCCCCAGTCTCTGCCTCTTGGCTCTGCCAATCCCATAACCTCCAGTCAGGCAAACCCAGCCACAGACACTCACTTACAGCAAAGCTTTTTTGGGAGCACAGAGCTCAATCTTCTGTGTGCAGGAGACTACAAAGTCGTCAGGACAAGGGGCAAGGTTTTGGAAGGGAAACACTTCCAGTGCACACCATGCCAAGCTGAATCAGGTTTTATTGCTAGTGGGTGCCCATGGGAGCATTGCCATTTGCTCTGAAGGCTTTGGCGCTAGGAAGAAATCCCCAGGTTGGGTCAATGTCAGGCAAACAGCCATGCAAGGAGCTACCCGGGGGATAGAAGGGTTGCTAGGCTCCCCAGAGGGGCCCTCAGTGACCTTGGGAACTGCCCCACCTTCAACCCTGATGGCTGAAATGCCCGTTTTCCCAGCCTTGGCAGAATCCATGGGGTGAGGACTTACCCAGCATCCCCTCCCTCCGCAGTACAGAGGCATTAAATATATATGGGAGGCAGTGGTTCCTCTCATCCTGTTTTTGACACTCGGCAGTTGTCTAAATGCAGCTCCCTTTGGCAGAGGAATGACCTCAGGCAGGGATCTTGGGAAGGGTTGCTCTCCGGAGGGATTCGTTTCTCACTGGTGGTGATGAAGCAAGCCACATGGCTCCAGTTTTTCATCCCGTGTTGGTCTTCCCATCCATCAATCCTCTGCCTCCTGCAGCAGAGGAAAGGTAGCTGATGATATTGAAGCACGCATGGGAAGGGGAAGGCTTGTGAAAACCCTGACCTACTGGTTCCCAGCACTTGGAGAGAGTGGGGAGCTCAGGCTTATCCCTGCTCTGAGGCCACAGAGGAGTGTGGGTGTTTAGGGGCAGCTGCTGGGGCTGGAGGGGAAAGGAGGGGAGCAAGCGAGTGCAGGGCAGGGGGGGCTGAAGGAAGGTGTCAAGGGGCTCAGTCTTTGCTGCTGTTGGTGCAGGCTTTAGGGTTCCCAATTCCAGTAGGAGTAAGGGCAGTGAAATGAGGTGGGCTGTCTTTTCCTGAGCATCAGCATCACGGCTGCTGTCACCGTTGCTCAGCAGAGGGAGCATCAACCCCTCCACACAGAGGCAGCTGGAGCACATCTGGCTGCCAGATGAGGGTGGCTCCAGCCAGCCTGGAGGCTCCTGAACTTTAGGAGCCGACCCCAGCCCTCTCCTGGGCCTGGGGTCTCTGTCATGAGGCATAGCTCTGCTGGCGTCCCCATCTTTGCAGTGCGAGGGGGATTTCTCCCCATGGAACTGCAGAAGGACTAGTGGTTAAGCTGTCCAGGGAGTCCCACCAGCGATCAGAGCCCATGGCTCTGAACCCAAGACTGCACTCTGTTTTGGAACTGTTTATGCGCCTCAGTTTCTCCATCTGTAACACTGTTTAAGCTATACCAGGAGTGGGGGAAAGTTTTCCTTTATGTTTTCCCTGGGGATGAACAGCAGATCCTGATAAAGCACTGATTCTTCTGGGATGAGAAGGTTTTATCCTCTTTGTGAGTAGATGCTGATCATTCGGAATAAAGCAGCTTTATCATGGAGAGAAAGCACCCACCTAGGGGACACTTGGCTACACTTTAACTCCAGTGGGGACAAGTGGTTTCCCTGGTGCTCACTGGTGACGAGACTTTCACACCTGATGTTTTTCAGCATTAAAATATTGTACTGCCATCAGATAGCGTGGAGCCAGGCACCCAGTACAGACAGAGAGGCAGACGAGGCTGTACAGATGGGGCCAGTGCGTGGCCAGAGCATCGCCAGGAGGGTGAAACCACGCAGGGTGGCTCCAGGAGCATGTTGCCCGGGCTTTTCATGCCAGCAATGTGAGAAGCCGCAGCGCAGTGGGGCGTGCAGAGCCGCCAGCCGGCCTGGCAGCTCTGACACCTCCATCCCTCACACCAACACCTCACATGCAAAGCACCATGCAACGCGTCCGCAACCCCAGGCCTCGGGGACCTCTGCGGTGAGGCGCAACAGCCAGCACCGCGCTGGGCTCTCATCCCAGCAGCTCCAGAGAGCAGGAGGGGGCTGCTGTACCCAGGCTGCCCTGATCGGAGCCCTGATGGCTGCGTAGCAGCTTCCCGTGGAGCCAGAGTTCGCAGCTGCTGCAATTTTGAGCTGCTTTGACCTGTGAAGCAGAGACCTTTTGGAAAGCACGTAGGTTTATGCTCCTAGCTGCTGGCAGCTGTGCTCCTCCTGCCATGGCTGGAGGTCTGTGTCCTGTGGATGGGGATCTTTCATTCAGAGCTGGCCTGAATCCCTCTTAGCTGCGCTGGGCATACCAGGCTGGGTGCATCGCTCTGTGGGACTGGGGAAAAGACAAGTTCCAAATAACACATGCCAGCTCTTTCTCCTATGCTATTCCACCTCTTTCCTCCCTGGTTTGAACCAGTCCCTTCCCTGCTGTTCTGAGAGCTGCTCAGCACCAGCCTCAAAATACTCCATATTACCTGTTTTTGAGGCAGTTTGGGGCACAGTTTCTTACTGAAAGCTATCCTTTGGGCAGGCCAGGGCTGGAGACAGTGAATTACCACCTCCTCAGCAGCCTTCACGATGGCCATGAGGGTGCAGAGCCTAGGATGGTGTGGATCTGGTTTGATTTTTCCTTCCCTTGTCAGGTTCCTGCCCTGGTCCAGGGCAGGAGCTCCAGCATCGCCATCCCTGGGGCAGGGCTGCTGTGGGGAGCAGGGAGGGGATTGGGACCACATCCCCCGCATGTCTGCAAGTGCGTGGGCATGCACACTCGGGAGCGTGTCCCTTGGGGTTTGCACAGCACATTAAAACTATTCCCTTATCTAATCACAGCTCAGGTGAGTGCTATTAGGGTTATACATTAACAGTAGTAACGATACCCTCTCCCCATGCAGCCACAGGCCCTACCTTGATCCCAAAGTTGAAGCCATTCCCACTGGCCCTGCCAGTGGCTCCATTTGGCTGCCTGAGCAGTTCATTTGACTGGTCTTTTGGGGACAAGTAGAAGGGACTTTAAATGTGTAGCAGGGCTGGAGGGGGCTAACAGCCATGGTAGGAGGCATCACCAGCACGTCCTTTGCACCCTTTGCACCCCATCCATGCTCCCTTCCTGGTGCAGCAGCCATCAGTCTGGGCTATCCTGGCCGTGGGACATCCGAATTCACCTCCACTGGGCTTTGCTGGAAGTGCAGGAGTGGCTCCATCCCTTTGCTTGGCCATGCTCCCTGCTTCATGCCGGGGTTTTCCCATAGGTACAAGGGTTCCCCGTAAGGAGCTGGGCTGGCTTGTCCCAGATTTCCTCTTTCCTTTGACAGAGCCATAAAAAGTCCCCAGAAGAGAGTTAAGTGTAACCCAGCATTCATATTCAAGGTAGTTGAATTATTCATTGTCAATAGTATTTCTTGCGAATCCTTTTCTTTTCCTGGTGACTCACCCACAACACATTCCCGAATTCAGCAAACATCACCCGAAACCAGCAATTAGTCGAGATTAATAACTTTTCATCTCTGGCTCAGTTGTAAGCCTTCTGCTTTGAGTCTTTGCTACCTAATATTGGGCAGTGAGAGACTGATGCCCAGCACAAGCTGGTGAACGGCTTGCTGGCCTGGCTGGGAATCTACCAGGCCTGAGGCAAAGCACAGGCTTCGCCCAGGATGAGCGGAGGAAGGGGGAATAACAAAGAGTGAGCTGTGATAGATCTATTTACAGCTGTGGCAGGAAATAATAATACTTGCTGAAATTCATGGCATATGTGGTATTGACAAACCGCCTTATTTCTTTATTCCTTAATTCATTTATTTTACTTTATCTGTCAATTCCTTTGATTTCCAGCTGTCTTTTCTCCAAGCAGTGGTATTCCAATAGCAATATTGCAAATAAGATCATTTTCAAGTCATTATCTCTTCAGAAAGGTTTTTGCTTTCAAATAATAATAAAAAAAGATAAAGTGATATGAGAAAGAAAAAAACTTGTAGGAGTCCCCACGCATGGAGCAGACAGAGGGAGCTCGGTTTCTCACAGAACTGCTAAATCTTGCATAAATCTCTGCTGGCACATCTGGTTTAGTCTGTAACTCCCTGGGAATCATTGTGTTTGTACATTCAGCACAGGTCCCTCCAGGGCTGGGACGCAGAAGTCCTTCTCCCACCAATGAGCCCTTCACCTGTGGGGTGGTGAGAGGCAGCAGCAATGCCCCAGGAAGGACAGGGACCCCATGAGAGAGCAAGGGGACAACGTGGGGTCCTGTGTGGTCCGGCTGCCCCCGGCATTGCTCCAGCCCGCCCCTGTGTTGTGGTCAGTTTTGTTTGGAGCTGCCATAGCCGACATGTGCCACAGAGGAGCCAAAGGCCCAGCAATGCTGCCACAGACCCCTCCATGCGGCATCGCTGCATTTCAGCTGTGTGTCTGCAGGCATCTCCAGACACCTCTTGCTCAATCCAGTTACTGTTTTTACCCTGTTTTTACCTGTAGAGTCACCCTGTGTAGCCAGAGGCAGGTTTGTGAGGTGGGATTAGGTGTTCACTTCCAAATAGCCCTGGGATGAGCTGGGCTTACCACTCTCTAGAGCAGTGACTGAATTCATCACATCCCTCAAACATGAGTTAGTGGCTAAAGACCAGCCCTGGTGCTTAGAGGGCTCATTCCTATTCCTGGTCATGTTGCAGCCTTTCTATGCTAATACCCTCCTCCACGGATTGCTGGAGAGCTTCAGTCCTTCTTAGCAACCGCACACCATCATCTTGCTCATGCTGCGCTGAGCCTGTGCCAGCACCTCCAGGAGCAATGTCAGGAGGACATCGAGAGTGAAATAGTCATGGAAATTGGGTACTAACTTGAACTGTGAGCTGCTGCTTTTGTGCCTGGGAGCACTGGGGTCAAGTCCAAGCAGAGCGAGACGCCTCCTGTGCCCACCCCAGCTCCAGGGCTGTACACACGCTCTCATGCACTTCTACATGTGGTTTGCTCAGTGGCTGATGGCAGGAGCTGGTCCTTTGCCTGTTGTTACTTATTTGGTAGAATAAGGGATGCTGCAAGGGAAATAATCCCAAGGAAGCCCCTCTCTCACTTGGCAGCGTACTGTGGTCACGGGTTGTCCTGTCTCCGACACTCTTTTACACTTATCTTTCAGCATAAGAAGTGCCTTAGGAAAGTCCCCATCTCCTTGCAATGGGGAATTAGGGGAGAAACACGCTTAAAATTAAAACTGAGTTAGTTGAGAAACAAATTTGCAGCCTGAGGCTTGGAGTTTTGAGATTCTCTGATTGTCTCTGTGTCACGATCCGCCCACGCGGGGTCCCTGATGTCTGGTTAGGATCAAGTCCACTATGGAGTCTCTGAAGCACAGTTCTGCTCTGCACCACCCAAACTTCTGCTTCCACTAGGATGGTCAGAACTTAATAATATTGCTGAGACTTCTCAATGTCTGTCTGATCTGGCCCAAACTGGCCAATGTGCCAAGGGCTCCTTAGGGGGAATGGATGAATAGGGTGGCAGGAAAAGACCTTCTTTCCTGGGGGAAGCAGCCTGCAAGGGGGATTTTATGGGTTGCTGGGTCACTAGAAATCCCTCCCTGCACATCTTCAGCAGTGATGAGCAGTATCTGTCTATGCTGGTAAGCCCAGGCCATCCCCGGGTAAATCCATGGAGCTGTTCTGGGCTTGCTCCTGCCTCTTCCCAGCAGCAGAAATTCAGGAGAAGATGGGCAAACGTGCCTGCCAGGCAAAAAAGTGTCTGGGTTCCCAGTCAGAATGACCATGGCTACTCAGCTGAAAGCACAGCTCCACCCCTCTCAATGCCCTGGAACAGGATTTTGTTATTTTGGGTGGAGAAGCAAATATTCCCAGCTGTGTTTATTCCCCACCTGTGGGTTCTTCTGCAGAGGAAAGCACCACGGACTTGTCAGCAAATTGCCAGGCATGGGCGTCCTTCCTCAAAGTGACACCCACACCCCCAACAGCCTGCAGCCTGGGCAGAGTTCAAGCCCTTGGCTCCTGCTCCACAGCTCACCTCGTGTGCGTGTATTGATGAAGGAGCTGACAAAGAAGACGTCTGGGCTATTTTGGACTGTGTCTTTCTGCTAGAAAGTAGCAGATGCCATTTGCAGTCCTGTGGGACGTGCATCTGTGTGCACAGAGATGTGCGGCTCCATGGCCCTGAGCTCTGTCCACTTCTTGGAGGGGCCCAGGTGAGATTCAGTCTGACCTTGTCCAAACACCACTGGCCCATGGAGCCAGACCCAGCAGTGCTTGCGCATCATGTGGTCTTTCTCCAGTGCCACTTTAAAGACTGCACCAATGAATAAGCACTGCCCTTCATCTTAGCTCGACACAGAGAGATGGAAAATAACCCTCTTGGTGGCAGAGAAATGCTGTCCTCCCTAGGTTTTCCATCTTTCCTCTGTCCTGATCTGCATGCCTTGAAGTGATGGCACCTTAAGTTTGGGCTTTCTGGCAAAGAGCTGGGCTTGCCTCAGCCCTCCCAGGCTGTATTTTTGCAGGTAACTTGTCCTCAGCCCACTGCAGGGCTCGCAGCTCTGCTCTGCTCAGGGACAGTGCGTCATGGCACATGGGATTTACGGTCCATCTTCTTGGGATGTTTCTGAATCCCTCCTGCTCTTTAGGCCAAGCAATTTTCCCAAAGCCTCAGTACTTTTCAACTTGGACAAACACCCTGGTGCTACCCCCGATGGGCATTCAGTCCACTTGGATCTTCATGACTCTCTCTTCTACTGATGGCCAGGGCATTGCCACGTTTCTCCTGAGCTCTCCACAGGTGGTTGTGTATCTTCTTCATGCCCTTGGGGATGCTCCTACCCCTCCACTGCTTCTCTTCACCCCCTCTTGGCTCACCCCTGCTCTGCTTTCTCTGCCAGGCAAGACCAGAACGAAAGATAAATACCGTGTGGTGTACACAGACCACCAGCGCCTGGAGCTGGAGAAGGAGTTTCACTACAGCCGCTACATCACCATCCGCCGCAAGACCGAGCTGGCTGCTGCCCTTGGGCTCACTGAACGGCAGGTCAGTGCTGCGATGTCCTGTGAAACCGTGTCCCAGGTGGAGACGGGGCTGCTGAAGCCCAAGCAGGCAGCGGTGGTCCCTCCCTGCCCCACAGATCTCCCTTTCTTCCAAACTCTGGCATGCCCTCCCTGCCCCACAGGGACCTCAAGGGTTGTCATCCTTGGCTACACCCATCCCCATCTCTACATCACCGTCTTTGTCTTTCTGCAGGTCAAAATCTGGTTTCAAAATCGGAGGGCAAAGGAGAGGAAGGTGAACAAAAAGAAGATGCAGCAGCAGCAAAGCCAGCCCACCAGCACCACCACGCCAACCCCACCAGCTGTTGGCACACTGGGACCCATCGGAGGCCTCTGCAGCAGCAGTGCCCCAAACCTTGTCTCCTCGTCTCCACTGACGATCAAGGAAGAATTCATGCCTTAACCCCCTTCACCAGCTACAAACACCAAGAGATAAGCACTATGCAGCAGAGCCCAGCTGGTCCGTGTGCTCTGAAGAGTGACAGCCCCTTCCCAAAGACAAGATGGTCCCTGGCTGAACCAACAGGGTGGCCAGTAAGGCTGAGTGAGGTGGCACTGGGACCTTCCCAAGGGGCTGGTGGGGTCTCTCCTACATAAAAAACATAGATTAGGTAGTATTGTTCTCCTGTAGGAAACATGCACCAGTCTGGTCTCTAGTATTTGTAGCCCAAAGCGAGGTCCTAATGTCAGCAGAAGGAAGGGGATGGTGGTGGAGGATGGCTTTCCTATGGTGCTTCAGCTGGAGATGACAGGATGGTTCCTTTGATCCTCCTGGCAATCCAGCTGCTTGATGCTTTTGGGGCAGTTCGAACAAGAGTGAACAAGAAAAAAGACCTGACTGGAAACAAATTTCCAACAAACAAACTAGTGAAACAAATTTCCACTGAGCTGGTCTCCTGGACCTGCCATGCCAGGAAGGGGGGTGCCAAAGGCAGAGAGAGTTAGACTGTGGGAGCCAGGCAGGACCCTTGGATATAGGACCCAAGAGGAGACTCCTTCAAAGCAAGGAGATGGTGACGAACTGGAGCATGTCCTTGGCAAGTGTCCCTGTGCATCCCTACCCACATCTCCCAGCCACCCCGGCAGTCCCCACTCCTGCATTCCTAGTTCTGCCCCTGCACCCACAAGAAGCCACATGGAGATATGACCAGTATTCCTGTGCCCCTGGCTGTGCCATGGCAAGGTGGCACTGCAGCCATGCTCCATCTGGAGCACAGGGAGAGGAAAGGAGGCAGCCAGGCACAGGCATGCTGGAGGGCGACCACCCTGCTGAGCCCTGAGACCACCTTCCTGTGGGGAAAGTGAGGAGAACAAGAAGGTTTGTCATTGGGATGTGGTGCAAGATCCAGAAAGGCTGATACCAGCAAAGCTTTGGGGTGCTGCTCCAAGGGAGTGCAGCCACCGTGGGCACCGGGAGCTGCTGCTGGAGTGGACAAGGGTAATCTCTGGCAGAGGAAGGGCTGGCACATGCCCTGGTGTTAGGTGATAGAGAGGTGGTTTCCAGAAAGAGACAGAAGGGATTTTTTCATATTTCCTTCAAAAACAAAGGGACTCCAGGCTTTGTTTTCCCTGTCTCCCCCCTCCTCCATGCACCACACCAACTCTTGCCCACTGCGTGCCCTAGGCCAGTAACTGATACCTCTCTTTTCCTGCTGACGAACTGCAGCTGAAGTGTCCCTTCATCCTGCTGAGTCCTGACCGCTGTATTGTCCTGGACTAACTTCCAGCCCAGTTTCAGATGCCCCAAAGGCCAGCTGGGTATGGCTGGGACACAGGAGGATCTGTGGCTCCTGCTGGGGGCTGTGCTGGGTACACCTGGGCTGTGGCTTCCCAAGACCAAGACAGGAATGAGGGTGCATGGGGCTCACATGGCAACTTGTATGGCTTTTCCAAGCACCATCTTTCCAAGCTCCAGAAAGGTGGAACAGCAGACTTGTCCCCTGCTGCCTGTAGAGCACCCAGCTGAGCCCTCACATAGCACCAGACACTGCCTGTGCATTGCATTCCTTGGCCGCCCTGTCCGCCACCAGCCTTGCACTGCTCCTTGCCCCTCATGGCCCAGAAAACAAGGTGGCCAGGCATGCTGAGGCTTTTACAAGTGAATCTCTGCCATCCCACTGCACCTGCCACCCTGCTCCAGCTTTTGTAGGAGTTGGGTCTTTCTCCTGTGGGGGCCGCTGACGCCTCCCTTGGCCACCGCTGCCAGCTGCGCTTCAGTGGCAAGGACGGATGTTTGCACAGGCTAGGGGCTTTGGCTCAGTTTTTGTGTATATAAGGCAAAACTGTTTCTCCTTTTTATATTTTAGGCATCAATGAAAATAAAAGCAAGCGTGAATCCCACGTGCCACGGGTTTGCTTCTCTCTCCTCCCGCCTTGTCATGCTGTAGCAGTGGAGGGATGCCGGGTCCGGGGTCACACTGATGCTGACGTCCCTGAGCACAGCCCAGCCCCACCAAAAACAGAGCAGATGGATGTCTTGATGCAGAACCTTGATCCTGTAGCATGCAGTGGGCCCATCACACAGGGGCATTGCTGGTGGTGGCATGGCCCCCACTGTGGCATAGTATGGCCACATCCCTTTGCAACCAAGAAGGCTGGTTACACCGAGTGAGCCGGTGGCTGCAAACTCACAGCCTCAGGGGCAACGGGGGAAAGGGTGAGGCCAGGCTTGGGCTGGTGGAGGCCAAAGAACAAGGCCAGCTGCCCAAGGACGTGGCCACCTCCCATTGGTGCCTCCTGGTCTCTAATCTTGTTTTATGGCTGTTGACGGGCTGAATATCCTCCTTGTCCAAGAAGAGCAAACAGAGAATGAGGATGTCAGATAGTGCCTGGAACAGCTGGCATCAGTACCTGACACTCTCCTCTCTTCATCCCAGCCACATCTCTGTGGTTCTGCGGTGCACTGAGCAAGGGGCTGCACTCAAACCCCTTCCCAGAAATGGCTCTTCCAGCTCCAAAACATGCAAAGCATTGCCTAGGAAGAGGTGAGGATGTATGTGCTGAGATGCCTAAGCAGGGCAGGTAGCTGTGGAGGACACCTGATGAAGAATAATGTCCTCATGGGTGAAGGAGATGGAGGATCAGGATGAGATGGCATTGCAGAGAGAGGGACAGAGCAAAGGGGTTTTTCGTGGTCTTGCAACAGTGACTGCACCCTGGTGATGCCACATTCATCGGTACAGTGCCTGAGCTGCCCATGGCATGGGACCACTGCCTCCCTGTGCCCCTGCAAGGGATGTGGGGCATCAGTAGCTAAAACAGGCTGGAGGAGGCAAAGAAAACAGAGCTGGTACCATATTTCAGAAAAGGGATGGGACTGGATGGGTCACCTGCATGAAGAACTGGGTAGGACTATGGAAATTGGGACCACTTCTTCATGGAGACTCCAGCACAACCCCCAGACGAGGGGCTGGCTCCTCCACACACATTCTTCTCCCTCACTGGGCTTCGCCTGCCTTTGACATCCAATTTTGTCATTGCCACATGCGGACTGGCTGGTGGGATCCTCCACACAGTGGTGACAGCCCAGCCCCAGGCATCACCATCACCTGCAACAGGGAAGCTTGAGAGTCCTGGCGTGGCATAAAACATGCCTCTCCCAAAATCACCTACTGCATTGTGGGTGGCTGAGGGGCCAAGCCACAGGGAAGATGCTCCATCACCAGCCCAGAGAGGCTGCGGGTGCCGTTGACAGGATGAAATTCCAACTGATACCCTAATCTGGCGCCTGCCTGTTTGCACAGCAGGGTAAAAGTCCAGCGAGCTGTGGGCTGTGCCCTTGGGTCCCTGCCGCCTATGTGTGCACAGGGAGCCTGCACTGGCGGGAAGAGGCAATAAATGTACCCACACGCCCAGTCACCCCTTCCCCCAACCCACACACATGCCCCTTGGCCGGGTGATGAAACGCACCTGCTGCGTCCCTGCTCCCGTGTCCTCCCCTGCCTCCCTCCAGCCATCATTTGGGCAGGGATGAGTGAGCTAAACAGGGTTCCCCTCTGGCCAGGAAAGCAGCTGGTGGCCCCCACGTCCTCACCTTTGAGAGACCTTCAGTCCAAACCTCCTGGACACATGTCACCTTGACGGTTGCAGCCCTGGCAGGTGACAGGCACCCAGTTTTAGCACCCGCAGCAGCTGCCTCCTGAGTCACACAGCCCCACATGGAGCCTGGTCCCTATGGGGACAGCCTGGCCCCATGGCCAGGGGAGCCTGGGGACTGTCTTCAACAAGCCTCTGCAGTTTCTTCCGGTTCTTTCTCCTGCGTTTTCCACCATCTCCCCCTTCCCAGCTGCACCCCTCCTTGGAGAAATATTGAAATCATCATCAAAATACGGCCACGCAGCAGGTGGCTGAAAACAGCGCCGGCCTGCCAGCAGCCTCCAGCATGGCATGCTTCCCAGTGGTGACTAACCAGAGCTCTGCTGCCATTGTCACCTTCCTCGTGTCTCCTGGAATGAATCTGGGCATGGTCCCATCTTGCTGTCCGCCACCTTCTCCTCTCTTCCTGCGTGGCTGCTGCTGGGACACAAGTGGGCTGCCCAAGCAGGGTGGGCAAGGGGGTTTCCCCAGCCTGTGTCCTGCCCTCTCTTTTCCCACTGATGACAGGCAGCATGGGCAGTGTCGGTGTCTGTTGGGCACTGCATCAGGATGGAGATGGGTGTTTGCTTTCCTGCAGCCCTACCACTCCATTGCACCCATGTCTCAGCCCACAAGAAGGGAAAAGTTAACTGCATGTCTCAGGGTTGGCTCAGGAGTGGGGTGGGAGAAGACAAAGCTTGTTAGAAAATGCTTGCAAGCTTTGTGTGTGCTCTCTGGTGCCGGTCCCTTGGGGATCAGGACACAGGAACAACTGTGTAATTCAGGAGAGCTCTGCCTGAGCTCTCCTGGGGTTTTGGGGGTCCCACAACTGCACTGCTCCTCACGGGAACACCACTCTGGCTCCTACTGCCTATAGTGGGTGCTGTTCCATAAGGTGGGTCTCTTGCCAGCTCCAGGGTGATGCCAAACTTGAGCCAGCTCTGTAATGAAATGATGGAGCACCCCAGATACCCAGGGTAGGATGTCCACTCCTGAGTGGTCCCAGGTGATGGAGAGCTGATGGTGCTACAAGGGCAGTACCAGCCAAACCAGAAAAGGGAGATCCAGACACAGAGCATCCCAACTGACAGTGGTATCAACAGAGACATTTCAGGGTATCACGAGCCCTGGATGCCTCTGTTGGTAAATATTGCCCCGGAGACAAGAAGACAGGAGTCCACCCAGGGATGCTGGGTGGCTTGTACAGGGCTCAGTCCATGCTGGTGATGCAGAACTGAGGCAGTAGGAAAAAGGTGGCACCAGCCTCTCCCCTCCCATGCCACAGAGGTGGCCGTGGGACACTTCTCTTTAAGTGAATCCCAAGGGAAAAAGACAAAGGGGTGATTCAGATCACACAGGCACGAAATGCAGACAAAACATCCCTGCCCTGAGCAGGAAGAGTGAGGCTGGGACAGTGCCTGACATGGCCCCTGGCCACCAGCCCGGCCAGCTCCAGGCTCAGCATTCCCCACCAGCATCCTGGGACAGGGAGAAGTGATAGGTAGGTCCAAGGCAGATAAAACTTCGATGGATGGGTAAATTCCCAAAGACAGTTTTTGTGGAAGCTGTGAGTGTTTAAAAAAATGTTTGTTGGGTTATATAGTTGCTTCTTCCTCCTTTCCCACTGGGAAAGCCGGGTAAATGTTAGCTCTGAATGACCCACTGTGCAAACACTGAGCCACTTCACCATGTTGGGTTCTGCAGAAGCATGTCTTTATGCTTGGGATCTGTTTTCTTTCAGGGAAAATTTTCAGAAGTGCTTGGAGGGCTGTGGGAACACAACTGCCGTTAGATGTCAGGGGGATTTGCTCTTACACCAAGCAGGCTGGGTCCTCTCAATCCCAGCCCTGTCATTGTCCTCCACATGCCCAGTGCTGTCTGGTCAGCCTTAAGCCTGAGTGAAGCAGCTGGGGACAACTCTGGGGCAGTCTGGAGCACTACAGGGCATTTGCAAGGAAAAGGGACACACACACGCCCTGATGGGCACAGTCCGGGGAGAAAGTGAAGGACAAGGGGATATTATCAGGGGAAAGTGGCACTACTATGAGTCCTGACAGACAGCAGCACTCCTGGTACCACACTGGCCCTAGGTGACATTTTGCAGGCCCACAGGGGACATTTCCCACCATGAAAGTGGGAGAAGAAGCCACAGATCAGCTGTCTGCCACCTCATTGGGGATATGCCTGACCATGATGGGCAAAAGCCCACATCTCCCTGGGCTTTGGGGCTGTAGCATCCCACTGCTGACTCAACAGGGATTCTGAACCCTGGAGATGTGTCCTATGCTCCAAGTGTTGGGGCCACAATATGCTGGACTCAGCTGCTCACCCTGAGACTTGTCTGAGGATTGCTCTTGCCCCCAGCATGGCAGGAGGTGCTGGTCCTACCCAAAGGGACCGATGGCTGTTGAGCATCCCTATCTTTTAGGCTGGGGACTGGGCTTGGGCAGCGTGGGGAGAAATTTCTTCTGACCTGCTCAGGCTCCAGCTATATCCTGCAATAAGAAAATCAGCTCAGAGCTGGACAGAAAGATGCTGGGATCTTCTGGAATTTGCATTTGCACTGCTGCCACCACTGCCTAGGGCATGTGGGACCCATGGGGTGCCCAGCGACAGGGTCCTGCAGAGCCAGGTCCATCCCTCGTGAGAGCTGATGCATTTGTAGCATGAGTAAGGCAGCAGCTGTTCCTCCTCGCTGTCCCAGTGGGGTGCTGAGGTCCAGGACCCCCACCCCAGCAGCGGTGTGTTTGACAGACAGCCCTTCTCCAGCCTGCGTGAGCCATCCCCTCCTCCCTCCCCACTCAACACGCAGCCATCCTCAAGTCCAGGCAACTCTTTCCTACAGCCGTGCTCCCCCCATCCCCACTGCCTCCCTCCGCCCCGGAAAGTGGCATCCCCTCCTTGCCTGTTACCGCTTCGCCCGCTTCCCCTTCTCCCTCCCTATCACCAGAGAAAGCGAGAGGAAAAAGTGTCGGAGCGGAGAGTGCATAGCAACAGGATTCTGGGATGAAGAAGATTCGGCAGCAGCATCTCCGGGAGGTGAGAGCCTGGGACCGGGGGTGCCCCCCAAGGCTGGGAGCTGGGAAGTGGGGACAAGGCATGTCCATCGCCCTGCCATCCGCTGCCTGGGGAGTCTCTGTGTGACGCCGATGGACTTTTCCCTGGCAGGGATTGCAAACGGGAATGGGGTGGGAGGGGTGGGGGGGGGGCAAAGCAGGGATCATGGGAGGAGGGATGAGGGGGCATTTCCTAACCACCGCTCCTGTCTTACTGCAATTATCAGACCACGGAGGCCCTGGGCTGCGGGCAGAGCTGCCCTCTGACCACCCCGACTGGCATCTCCCATCCCTCTGCTGCGAGCAGGTGCTGCGGGTGGTGATTCATGTTGTGTCTGGCTGGGTGGCTGTGGGTGGGCACCCGTGGGCAGAGCTGGCTCCCCGTGGCTTGGCACCCCAGGAACACTGCTCCTGCCAGCCCTGGGGACTGCCCCGTCTTGGGAGGAAGGTGAGGGTGTCCCCCCACCTGCACTGGGAGCTGGGCAGCAGCTTTCCTGTCTGCAGCTGGTTTTGCCTCCTCCTCCATAGGATTTAAAGGTGTCTGGGTGATGCGGAACCCTGGACTCCTGTGGTGCCCTTTGGCAGCTGACAGAGCTAGAATCTCTTTTTATATCCTGCTGGAAACCCTTTACAAATGCAGCTTTCAGGTTTTCCTATCCTAGGCTCCCTTCTGCTGCTGCTTTGCTCTTACCAGGCTCTCAGAGTCCCCATCTCCCCCCTGCATTGGGGATCAAACCCATTCTTGTGCCCATCCCACACTGGGGACATGGTGGAGCAGTGTGGCAGAGGCTGGCAGCCACAGCTCCCTCCTGGGAACATGCTGCTGCCAGTGGGTCAGCCTTTCCCACAGCATCCCAAGCAGTGACCCAGGGCTGTGAGCCCCTTCAGCTCTGCCCTCTGCCAAACTGTGCCCATTAACCACAGGGCAGGGCAACTCCAATTTGTGCCAGCCTTCACGTGAATGAAAAACCCAGAAGAGTTTCATCTCTGCCAGGAAATTCCTAGGATATTGGGACATGATGTAAAAAAGCCAGCAGTGGCCTGGTGAAAGAAGCTATCTGATGGCCCTGGCAGCCTCAGGGCTACCTACCTTTCTCTGCTGTTGTTTGGAGGCATCCTCTGGCTCTCCTCTCTCTCCTCTTTCCTACAAATTATTTTTTCAGGTGACTTTGTGGCTGCAAGATCCATTAAAAGTTGTCTTTGTCCCTTCCAAAGGGCTTTCTGAGTTGCTTGAATTTCTCTGCTGCTGGTGATCCTGTTTAACATTTATTCAGAAATTCATTTAGTCCCACAGTGATCAACTGGAATGGAAAGCAGATGTCCCTGGAGTTATTTTCCCCATTCCCAGTGCTGCTCAGGGCCATGCTGTCCTTCTTTACCCCAAAATATTCCTGCTGAGCTCCAGATTAAGAACCCGGTGCTTGTAGCCACCTGGCACCTTGGAACCACCATGTCTGACACCAGCATTGGGCTTGTCCAGAGTTGGTTTGCACAGTCCCAGCTGCAGTGCCCACCCAGGACCCCAACAGCCTCCTCTTCCTCTTGTTATGATCCACTTCCCATCGGTGAACTAGGAGATTTAAGCCTTGTTACTAGACATGTTTTAGACATGGAAATTCCTCTTTAATAGAGAAGATCTTTCCCAGGCTCTAAGGATTTCAGGCTGGCTTTTGCATAATAGTATTTCCAGAAGAGCTGAGTGGATGGTTTTTATGTATTTGTTTATTTGCTTGAGGGGTTATTTCATAGAAATGGACTAAAGGCCATGGAGATAGCGACGGGAGCCAGGATTTGGGCTGTCCCTCCCTGTACCTGGCCAGGCTGCCCACTGCCCTCTTCTGCCTGCCACAAACTGCCTCCAACCTTCCCTGCTCCTTCCCCAGGTGTTTTGGATGAAAGACCATAAGCATTCGCAGCTGGGCATCCTCCTTGTGCTCTGCACATCGCTGTAATGAATTTGCTTCAGCCTCAGCAAGGTCCAGCCCCCAAGCCCCCTGTGCTGGCTCCAGCATCGCTTGCTCCCTCTCCTGGCATGTGCTGGGGGAACCCGGGGTTAGCGCAGCCCTTCAAGGGGCTTTTCCACACTATAGAGATGCTTTATTTACTTCATTTTCTAAGCAATATTACATTTGAATTAATTTTTATGCTGGGTTGTGGGGTTTTTTTTTTAAGAGATTAACAAGGAATTCAAACTAATCTGAAGTGACTCACGCTTTGCAGACGCACTGTGCTCGCTCGCATCCGCAGGGGAGAAATCTGGTGTCGGGTGGCATTTTTCCCAGTCAAAGGCTGTGGTCCATGCACAAAACACTGACAAAATAACCTCATGATGTCAGTTTGAATGGAGACAAAATATGATTAAAAAGTAACTTTAATTGGGCTGGCTTTTCACAGCTACAGTGGAGTTTTGCACTGGTTTGAGTAAATTGGTTTTCAGAAAATAATTAGCATAGCGCAATTTCTGTATGGAAGCCAGCTCTTGGCAGAGACTAAAGAGCTTTTTGTTCTTGGTGACCTTTGCTTTGCTGACTTCTTGGGGGGCATCTTCCAGTGAATAATGGAAAGCAATACCGTGTTCAAAGAGGCCGTGGTTGCCAAGGGAGCTGCTAGTCCCCGTCTGTGTATAACCGGGAGATGGGAGCCAGGCTTGAAAGATGGCAGTTGATGGCGGAAGGCACTAGAGCAGTATCATAGCATCAGAGCACTTGGGCTGCTGTTGAAAAAGAAAATTCATGTTATGACAGGGGCTGAAAGGGAGCATTAATCCTAAAATAGGACAGGAATCGAGCAGATGTCTGAGATTTCCAGCAGCCTGAAGCAGAGAGGTGTGCATGTGGGACATGCATGTAGCACAAAGATGGGCTGAAATCCCTAAATACTGGATTTTGCAATTCATTTTAAGTCAGGCAAAGAGGCCAGTGTTTCTGTGATTTCTATGGAAATGATATGATTTGGGGCGTTTTTGGACATCGCAGTCAGGGAGCAGCCTCTATGTGTGTTTTCCAGCAGCATCCCTGGCCCCTGTCTCCACAACCTGCCTAGTGGGGACCAGAATGTCACTGGCCTTGGGGTCTACCTGACTTCTAAGCAGTCTCTGCTTTCTGCCCTGGGGCCTCTGATTTAAACTGCAGATCTCCAGCTAAAGGTATTAATATGATGGGCAGACATCACCAAGACATGGATGACACACCACATCCCATGGCCTGTGAAAAGGGTGACTGAGATGGGGACGGGACTGTGTACAGTTTGGAAGAGGCCCTGCTGGTTATTTTCTTTTGGTTGCTTCTGTGTTGATTGCCATGCTACCTCTGATGGGTGGACACCTGCATTGAATCAGGTCACACAGCTCCACTGGGTTCCTCTTGCAGATGTTTAGGATTACATCAGAGGTGCAGGAATTAGGCAAGAGGATTTAATGATCTCCCATCATCCCTGCTTGCTATTTTTCTGTGATGCCAACCTGGAAAGTGAGAGCTCCCCAAGCAGTGTGAGGGACTGGGAAGCATTTCTGGGGGAAAGACCAAACTGTGATGGCCCCATAATTCCTGTCCCCACATGGTGGGATTCTTGGTGAATACTGGTTTTACCTGCTGAAATTTTTGAGAGGGATGTTGCAGAGCAGTCTGTCCATCACCCACAAACACAGGTAGCTGCAGGTCATGCCTGCTGTGCATGCTGGGTTAATTAGCAGGCATGGCGATGGTTTGGAGAAGTTGCTAAGCCAGAGAGCTGTGTAAAACAGCTGCAGGAGGGCTGCCAGGTAGCAACAGTTTTATAGCAACAGTATTATGTTTGAGTCATATTTTGACTTTTCAGGCTGTTTCTGAAGCTTTTTCTTCTGGCCCTTGTCTTGTGATGATGGCAGCAAGTGGGGATGGGCTTTTAATGGTGGGGTTTATCCTTTGTTCGGGCTCTGTATTTCAGGTTGGCTTTGGGAAGAATTTGCCCTGGCTCATCTTGTCTCTTGAGGGGTTTGGTGGGATGGGGTGGCTGGAGGAGCAGGGTGCACGCTGTGAAGGGTGGGAGCCTGCAGCCATCACCATCAGCAACACTGTTTCTTGTCTCCATGGGAACTAGCAGCAAGAGCATCCTGTGGTCCAGCCAAAGAGGAGGAGGAGAGGACATGGCTGTCACCTTCCCCAGGGACTGCAGCAGGGCAGTGCTGGGCTCTACTCACCAGCCAGCTCAGGTCCCCTGGTGGATGGAGGTCTACTGCAGGCTCTGAGCACATCTGCATACAGGTGCAAGGGGACTCATGACTCCTTTGGGCTGATCCCTCCAAATCCAGGCTCCTCTCCCTCAACCACATCCCATGGGCTTGTTCCCTACAATCTGTGAACTCAGGGACACAGACATGACTGCTTTTTTCTTCTGAGAACTGAAGAAGAAGGGGAGGTTTCCAAATGGGCTCCTCCTGCCCTGGTCCTGGTGCCTCGTCAGCAGGGACCCTAGCATCCTTTTGTCTCTGTGCCTCAATACCATCCAAACCCAATATACTCCCAGACAGGGACACAGGAAAACATGGTGACACAGGGACAGGATCCTCATTCCCCCCCTTTTTGCTGCCTGGCCTTGCTGAGGAAATATCTGCCATGGGATCTCACCTGGCAGCCGTTGCCTGAGGCT
This sequence comes from Eurystomus gularis, assembly GCA_013400335.1. Taxonomy (NCBI): domain Eukaryota; kingdom Metazoa; phylum Chordata; class Aves; order Coraciiformes; family Coraciidae; genus Eurystomus; species Eurystomus gularis. Next base: position 102,263 of record VZZY01022076.1, on the reverse strand, counting down.
TTCAGCTTTGGTGACTGGAGCCAGTGGGGGTGCCCTGCCCACTCTCCCAAGGTCAGGAGGCTGGGGAAGTCCGGACAGACCAAACACCTCACCACAGACCCAATATAAACACACAAACACCAAGGAGCTCTCCCGGTGCGTCACCCCAAACTATATGTACAGCAGGACTCTCACTTCCTCTTGCAGGGCTGAGTCAGCTGGGGAGGAAGGGAATGAGTTAATCCTCTGCCTGCTGAAGAGCTGCCTGTGTCTCACTGATCCAGGACAGATTAGGAAAGCTGGAAGGCGCTCCCTCAGCAGGGACAACTGGGAGCATGTCACTAAATCCCCACAGTGATTTTGGCGGTTGGAAAAGTGTGAAAAACACATGGATTATTTAGTGGCAGCCAAGTGCCCGGCATGGCAGGGGCACGTGGGGCTGGGGTGTCATGCTCAGCAGCAGTTCCTCCCGTGTTATCCTCACACCCATGTTCTGTAGGAGATAGGAAATTTTATTGCAGCCCCTTGACAGGATTTCTTGGGAAACTGGAGTTGCAAGATGGGTTCTGGTCTCCCAGGGTGAACCAGGGCCATCCTGCCTTTCCCAGGGGACCTCTGGCCATGTGGGATCACGTTTATCCCCTTTTCTTGCTCAGCAGCAGAGCAGGACTTTGGCTGGGGTGGTGCACAGAGAGCTGCTGGGATGGGGCATCCCCAGGGATCAAGTGTCAGTGATGCAACATGGGGTCACAAACACACACCCAAGCTCTCAGCATTCTTTCTCTCTCTCCCTCTCTTCATCCCCTGTTTTTACTCCTTCCTCAACCTCTCCCATTCCCCGCTCTCTTACTCAGCCGGTGACACCAGAGCTCCTGGTGAGCCCCAGCAGCCAGGACGGAGACCTGGGCTCTGAGTGTCCAGAAGACAGAGGGAACTGGACAGGGCGGCTGGATTTCCTCCTTTCCTGCATCGGATACTGTGTGGGCCTTGGAAATGTCTGGAGGTTCCCCTACAGGGCTTACACCAATGGAGGAGGTACTTGGGCATCCTTTGGAGTGGCCACAACTCCCCCTCATTGAGCTGGGCTGTTGGAAAATGTCTCTGAAGAGATGCCCCTTTCCCTTCTCAGGGCTGGGAAGTAGCATTCGTTGTTGGAGGGTGAAGCCTCCTCCTGCCCTCCATGCTTGCTGTAGGCCATTAACCACCTGTACCCATGTATGGAAGGGACTCACCATCCCATCTCTGCACTCATGGCCTTGGAGACATCCCCAGCTTCATGCTGGACTGAGTATCATCTAAGCATCCCTCCTGGCTTCCAATAGCTTCTTGGTCTGGTGTCCTCCAGGACTCAGCAGAGTCAGCAAATGCATCCCAGATATCAAAGGAGGGGAGCAGACCTGCAGTGCAAGAACCTGGTATGGTGCTTCAAAGTGCACATCTTGTTCAGCTACTCCCAGAGTAATTCCTTGTCACATGCAATAATAACTGAAGAATTTCATGGTGTTTGTGAAAGATTCAAAGATAAAACAGAGTTGGGAGTGGGAGGAAGCACAGCATCAGGTGAATCCCAGCCCCTTCTTCCTGCATGAGTGGTGAGCTGCTGCTCCTTGCTGTCTTACAGATTTTGGTGTAGCTCTCTCAGGGCTAGAAATGTTGAATGAACTTTATTCCCTTTCACAGACAGGCCTTTGGTGTTTGCTCTGTGTTATTTTTAGGGATTTTTTCTTGTTTCTTGCAGGAGCTTTCTTGGTTCCTTACTTCATCATGCTGGCCATCTGTGGGATCCCTATCTTCTTCATGGAGCTGTCACTTGGCCAGTTCTCCAGCCTGGGGCCACTCGCTGTCTGGAAGATAAGCCCTCTCTTTAAAGGTGCGTGAGTGAAGTCCAGAGCTTCTTCGAGGCCTCTGGAAGAGCTGCTTGCTGAGGACACGGGCGAGCAGCAGCATCCCATGGTCCTCAAAGCTCTTGTTAGAATAAAAGGTTAAATTCTGGGGGAAGATGGAGCAGACTGGACTTCTGGATTAGCTGTTTTAGTAGCTGCAAGATATGTATGAGATCTCTCAGTTTTTGAAGGCTCTGGGTGTCACAACCGGCTCTAAAAATTGTATTAAAATTACTAAGCCAACTAGTGTTCAAAATACAGCAGCAAAGATAAGCACTGACTGAAAGACAAAGGTAAGAATAAAGAGTCCAAAAAAAGGTCCGATAAAATACTTTCACTCTCAGCATTAAGTTGGAGTAAGATCATCTGTATGATGCCATAGATCGTCAATTCAGAGAAGGCGTGTGCAGGGAGTATAATGGCAATAAGAGGCTTCCTCCACCAGGTGAACCTTTGACTGATTAAACATATGGCTGCTGAGATCCATTGTTTGACCCTGGTTTTGGATGTGCTCTGCTCCAGAGAAATGGCTCACTCCTTCTTTACCCTCTCCTTCCTCCAGGCATTGGCATGGGCACAATCCTCATTGTCTCCTTGGTGGCCATTTACTACAATATGATCATTGCTTACGTTCTCTTCTACCTCTTTGCATCCCTCACGAGCAACTTGCCCTGGCAGCACTGCGGCAACTGGTGGAACACCGACCTGTGCCTGGACCACCATGTCATCAAGGCGGGGAACACCACCTTCCCCATCAACATCACCAACACTGTCAGCCCCAGTGAGGAGTACTGGAGGTAAAGAGATCAGCTTGCACTGGCTGTGGGGACATGATTGGCACCCAACTGGGAAGAGCATGAGGGTGGAATGAGGGTTGAAGGTCTGTGCTGCATGTCTCATGGCATGGTGGACACTCATTGTGGGTGTTGTGGGTGCAATGATGGGCTCTTGGAGTCAACTGTGGGCGTTATCTCAGTTTAGCTGGGATGTGGGACATAGACTGGGCTGTGTTAATGGTACAACTCAATGATCTTAAAGGTCTTTTCCAACCCAAACAATTCTATGATTCTATGATCTAGTGCTGCTTTGCCAGCCTAGAGATATGTTAAACTGAAATGGATCCCATGCCTGGACCAGCTGGGAATTTGCTCTCAAGTTGCCAGGCTTCCCCTCTGGGCTCTTTAATGCACGATGCAGAAACCTCACCAACCACTCCCCCTCCCTGGGCAAAGAGCTGCCAGTGCCTTGTCTCTCTCTCACTGCTGGGGTTTTTGGCAAGGTTATTTTTTGGAGCAGAGGCATTGCTAGGTCCAGAGAAGGCCTCTGGAAGAAGGCAGGGGATGCACATGGCTGCTCACTAGCAGTTCTACTTTCACCCTAGCCGATACGTCCTGCACATCCAAGGGAGCTCTGGGATTGGGGATCCTGGGAGGATCCGCTGGAACCTGTGTCTTTGCCTGCTCCTTTCTTGGACTATCGTTTATCTGTGCATCCTAAAGGGAGTCAAATCTTCTGGCAAGGTAAGCGCTGGACAGTCTGTTTTGGGGGATCTACAGTGATGCTCACCAGTGCTTGTGATTCTCTGCACGTTTGGCAAAGTGGGACCCATAAACAACACCAGTTGGACACTGGCCATTTTGGGGGTTGCTTGGACACCCAGATACCAGCAGGGCGAGCACCGCTGGCCCTGCTGCATCCCAAGGACCCCAGCTCTGCAGGGTGATGCTGGGTGATGTGGTGTCCCACTCTGGGGGTCAGGTCTGGGGGGAAACACTCATGCTGTGCTGTCACTCCCAGCTCTCCCAACCGGCTCTGCGTTTCCACAGGTCGTGTACTTCACCGCCACCTTCCCGTACCTCATCCTGGTGATGCTGCTCATTCGTGGTGTGACCCTGGAGGGGGCCTGGAAGGGGATCTGCTTTTACCTCACGCCCCAGTTTGATCACTTGCTGTCTTCCAAGGTGAGCAGGGTCTTGTGTGTTTTGTTCAAGACACAAAAATGAACCTTCTCCTTTCCAGCATGAAAGAGGGGGTGATTCCCTTACTCAGGTGCCTTTTCTGGCCACCCCCCCATCCAAAGTCCTCTCTCTTGATTGCTCCTAGGCCAAAAGTATTTGTCTTTCGGCAATTGGTCTCTGCTCCACACATTGTCTAAGCCACTCTTCCCATCTGGCCCAGCCCCATGCCTGCCTTTCTGGCTCTCCATGCAGGGCATGGAATGCTCACCACCTCCTCTGGGTACCAGGACCATGGGTAGGATTAGCCCAGCCCCTGTGATGAGGTGGGAGGTGGTGATGGGTGCCAGTGGTGGCTTTGCCTATTCTGGTTTTTTTTTTGCATGTGGTGCAAGGAGCTTCCTTGGGTCAGCAGTGTTGGTGGCAGACACCATCCAGTTTTTAAAAAGTGTTTAATGCCATGCTGGGCTAGCTCTGAAACACTTTCATTAGCCCTTTCACTATGAGCAAGGAAGGGCAAAGACCCCATGGGCTTTGCATGCTTGGAGGGCTGCGGAAGATGTGCCAGGGGGGATCTGGGGAAGCATACTTCCAACTCCCTCTTCCTCAAGAGGAGGTTTCCAAACCCCTGCTCTTCTCAACCCTGTTTCCTTCCCCCAGGTGTGGATTGAAGCAGCCCTGCAGATTTTCTACTCCCTTGGGGTAGGCTTTGGAGGCCTCCTCACCTTTGCCTCATACAACACCTTCCATCAGAATATCTACAGGTGGGAGCCTGTTGCTGTCTTGTAAAAATTATGAGTTGAGGGGAGCCATGACAACCTCAGCTGGTGGGTTCAAGGCCAGCAGAAGCACACAGTGCAGCACACTGTAACCCAGTGCTGCTCCTTGCCTGAGCACCTTACAGATACCTGGCAGCTTGTACAGGCTAGAGAGGGACAGAGGGGGTTTGTGGAAGAAAATTCTCCCAAACATCAAGGCACAGCAACGGATTCAGGAGTTTTGGGCTGTAGATACTGAAGGCTGAGGATATTTGAAGCTACAGTTATGCATGTTTGTCCTGTGCACAGCATCCCTTGCAGGTCATCAGCAGAGAGGAGTCTGGGTGTTGGACGTTTGGGATGATCCCCCCCACAGGGGAAGTCAAGCTTGGGAGTAACCCCTACAAAATGACCCATGTCATTAGATACATGCTTCTTTTGCTCCTGGAAAGTACATACCAAGAGAGGTCCCAGAGGAGAATTGCACTGGGTCTCCTTACTGTGGCACCTGGGGCTGGCAGTGCCACCACGCACTGGTGTGGGGTGGGAAGGAGTGGACATGTTCAGAGCATCTTCTTTGTCCTCTGTAGGGACACCTTCATAGTGACCCTGGGCAATGCCGTCACCAGCATCCTGGCAGGGTTTGCCATCTTCTCTGTTTTGGGATACATGTCCCAGGAGCTTGGGGTCCCTGTTAACCAGGTGGCAAAAGCAGGTGAGGCCAAATGAAGACCCTTTCCTCTTCACCCTCTGCCTGAGTGCACTGAGAAGAACCCCTTTTCAGATGGAAGGTGTCTGAGGGTGTCAGCATGAGGGATGAAGATGTGTGCTCAGCTGGACAGGGGGAGGGAAGGGGGAGAAGGTTCTTGCAGTGCAAAACTTGAGCAGCACCAAGTGATGTCTAATAAAGGCCTGAGCAAGGAGCAGGCTGGTTCTCCTGCATCCCTCCATCCTCTGCTGCAGGACCCCTCCTGTCCATCTCGCAAGAGCCCTGACAGATCCTTGCTGCAGAGCCACTCTACTGAGCTCTCCTCCATCCCCCTCTGCCCAGTGCTGTCACCTCCTTTTCACCCTGCTGTCCTTTGCCTCCCCTAGGTCCTGGCTTGGCTTTTGTTGTGTACCCCCAGGCCATGACTATGCTCCCTCTTTCTCCATTCTGGTCTTTCCTCTTCTTCTTCATGCTGTTAACACTGGGCCTGGACAGTCAGGTAAGGACAGAGCCCACTGAGCCAGCGGCAGTGCCCAGGCAGCCTAGGGGCTCAGGGGACCCTTTTCTTTGCGTGCAGTTTGCCTTTATGGAGACCATTGTTACAGCAGTGACAGATGAATTTCCCTACTACCTCCGGCCAAAGAAAGCTTCTTTCTCAGCTGTCATCTGCATCACCCTCTTCCTGATGGGGCTCATCCTCACAACAGAGGTAGGAGTGTGGGGCTGGAGGCATCGTGGAGACCAACTAGGACCTCATTTTAGGGAGAGCTTAGGGTAGGTTCCAAGTTTGCACAGACATGTGTATTCACATCAGCTAACAAGATGGAAGAGAAACAATCAATGAGCTTGGGCTTCCTGGGGATGTGAAGTCCAAAGGGAGCAACACAGCATTATTCCTGTCATTGCACCGGCCTCAGGAGAACGATGACTCCTGAGGGTGCCTGACCACTGTCTTCCCCAGTGCTCCCAAACGGGCTAAGGGGATGTGTCCCCATAAGTGGAAGGACATAGGTGGGGGCTTATTGGGATGCTGATCCTGGGGATGCTGGCCACTCTGCTTTGCCTCCACAGGGTGGGATGTATTGGCTGGTCCTACTGGATGACTACAGCGCTGGCTTTGGTCTCATGGTGGTAGTGATCACTACCTGCCTCGTGGTGACACGTGTCTATGGTAAGGGGGTCTGGCCCTACAGGGGCACAGGGAGGAGTGGGCTGTCTGTATGAAGAGAGGGATTTAGAGGGAGCAGTAGGAACGCCAGTAGCCTCACAATGGAGCAGGGGACACCTCTGCTCCCACCACTTGTTTCTTCTTGACCATGACTGGATTCAACTCTCCAGTGATACTTGGGGTACTGAGACTGGTCCCTCAGACAACACCTTCTGGGCCCCCATTCCTGCATCTCCCAGCTGGGAGGGGAGACACTTTGCTATAGAAGATGCAGGTCAGCACAGGGCAACCTTGTACAGGCACCTGGCTCTGGGGGAGGGATCACAGCTTCTGAGTGCCTCTCCCTCTCCCTCCTCCAGGCATGAAGAGGTTCTGCCGAGATATCCACATGATGCTGGGCTTCAAACCAGGGCCCTACTTCAGAGCCTGCTGGATGTTCCTGTCCCCGACAACAATGATGGTATCTGCTCAGCTTGAGGTGCTGGATAGTGCTGGAGAGCTGCAGTGGTGCCAGCAACCCTGGATGACCTCTGTTTGCAAGAAGTCACTCTGCTGGCGTCTCCTGCCCTAGGGATCTTTCTGGCTCTGCTGGGAGGTCTCCAGGCCTTCTTTGAGCATGAGACCTTCGGAGGGCTCTGGGCTGACCTCACTTTCTTCCCATCCCGCAGGCTCTGCTGGTGTACAACATTGCCAAGTACCAGCCCTCTGTGTACGGCAGCTACTGCTTCCCCACCTGGGCTGAGGTCTTGGGCATCCTCATGGGAGTTCTCTCCTGCCTGATGATTCCTGTGGGAATGGTGGTGGCTGTGCTTCGAGAAGAAGGGACGCTGTGGGAGGTAGGAGGTGTTGGGTCCTGGCATTGCTGGGAAACACCCCAGAAATATGCAGGAGTGACAAAGAGCCCCTGCTGAGTCTGGGTCCTCTGGAAATTGCTGCATCCTCTCTCCTGAAAGTGTGTGTCCTCATCTCTCCATGCTGTCCATGGGGTTTGAGAGACTGCCCATCCCAGGACATTCCCAGCAGTGTCCCGTCCTGTGACACCAGGCAGGCACTGAGTCACTCTGCTTCCCAAGGGGCAGCCCTATGTGCTTGCTTCCCCCAAAACAAGCCTGCTGCACCTTGATCTGTGGGGAAGGGCATTGTCCCTAGTGTGGGGCGGGCACAGGCACTTGGAACTTTGCACCCATTTTGCAGGAGCAATGACAGAGTGAGCAAGGCAGCTGCCAGATGGTGCAGGCAGCACAGGGGGGATCCTTCTGCTGAAAGGTTTTGCCCAGAAGCAGGTTGTGGAGCTGCTGGCTGCTCACAGCCTTCCCAGCCTTGGCTGGGCTTTGCTGCTCTGCCCAGGCTGTTAAAAGCAAGGGCAGCAACTCATCAGCTGGAGCCGTAATGTGGCTGCAACATAGCTTGGCACAGCTGTGGGCATGGTGGCATGGCCAGGAGCTACCTTGGCTGAGGCTAACGTTTTGCTTGGGTGGCTCTAACCCCACACCACAGGGCCATGGCCCTACAATAGTCCTTGCAAGCCCTTCCTACTAGCACCCAGCTTGGACAGGGCTCTGAGCAACATGCTCTAGTTGCAGATGTCCCTGCTCACTGCAGAGATGTTGGACGAGATCACCCTGAAAGGCCCCTGCCAGCCCAAAACATTCTGCAATAACACCTCCCCAGTCCACAGCAGGGCACTTATACAGAATTTCCTTCCTAAAAAGCTTCAGGACAAGCTTTTGGTCCCATCCCATCCTCATTGGTGCTCTTCCGGTCCCTCAGAGCTGGCAGAGCACACCATCCCCTGGGAGGGGTGGGTGAACTGCTGGGTGAGGATGCTGGCGGGGAAGCAGAGTGGGTGCTGGTGCAAGGTGCCTGTGCTCCCTCTGCCTGTCTTCTCACAGCGAGTCCAGCAAGCCAGCCGGCCCGCCATGGACTGGGGCCCATCACTGGAGGAGAACCGGACTGGCATGTATGTGGCGAGCCTGGCAGGCAGCCAGTCCCCCAAGCCACTGATGGTCCACATGCGAAAATATGGGGGCATCACCAGCTATGAGAACACAGCCATCGAGGTGGACAGGGAGATGGAGGAGGAGGAGGAGTCCATGATATGAAGGGATCCAGCACCTCATGAACTGAGGGAGAAGCTCACCCTCCCAATTTAGAGAGGCTGCACTGCAGCACTTCAGGATGACTCAGGGGGAGTCTTTCGGAGAGCAGTGGGGAGCTGCCCATCCTGCCAGCCTCCTCACCACTGTCCTGGCCCCACCAGGACGGAGCAGTTGCCGGTCCTGTGCCTCCAAGGTGTTTCCATTCAGTGTGACAAGGTGTGTGATGAGTCCATGACGGTGTCTGGTGCAAGTGTCTGGGCTACCCTGCTCCCACTTTCAGCCCCAGCCCTTCCCTCCCAACATAGGGATGCTCAGGCTGCAGGGATGCTTGAGTGTGGAAGAGGAGGAGGTCCTCTGCGTTGGTCTGTTCTCTGCTTGTGTGTTTAACTCCAATAATCCACAAACATGTGTGAGAAAGGTCTGTTATAGCCTCCATGCCCTGAGGACAGTGTGTGCCCTTGCGCTCTGCTCACTTGGAGGTAGTCCAGCAAAACCAGCACAATGTCCTGCTGAAGAAATCTAACCTAATAAATGAGCAGTTAAAAACAAATAGAAGGAAAAAAACCCCAGACCTTTATAAACAAACTATCTTGGGCCTTTCCAAGCTTGTAGATCCCTTGGGGAACTCAGTGGGTCAGGATAGCTCTTCCCGATGGTGCCTGGCAGGGCTGGGGCAAGCTGAAGGAAGGAGGAAAGGAAGAGGCTGGGTGGCCCATTCTCCATGTGTGCAGGACGTCAGGGACAGGTCTCAGCTGACCAAGTGCCAAAGGAGGACTCCCTGAGGGAGATCCGAGGGCTGTCTTTAGCCTTGGGTGCTGCTTTTCCCAGGGAAAGGCAAAGGGCTGGGTTTCAGTGCCTACGTGTGACTTTGGAATAGCTCAGCCCAGGACCCGGCTGATCCTGCCGGCCTCGGGGGTACTGGTGAGCTCCTGGACAGGGCTGTTTGGACCAGACGCTGCCAGTCCCCATCACACTGGTGTTGTGTGTGCCTTCTCCTGTGTACTGTCAGCTCGCCATTAAAAAGCGGTGTGTGACATAATGTCTGTGTGGGATGTTTGCGGAGGTCCTCAGCATCCAAGAATGGCACATCTAGGGGAGCTTCCAGAGGTGGGAGGCACAGCCCCTCTGGGCTTTGTATTGCAAATCTCTGTCATGGTCATGTAAAAGCCAAAAACCCAGGATAAACAGAGAAATTAGGGCTTATGTCTGGATTATGTATGTGGCCCCAGAGCACTGGGCCACGCAGCCCTGGGTCCAGCACCGTGGGCTGAGCATCCAGGGTGAATTCTGAGGCTGTGGTTTTCCTGAACAACCCTTCCCTATGGTGGAGGAGATTTAATTGTTGCCTTCACCCCTCTGAGAGTGTAGGGCCACTTTCAACACCTTCTTCTCCCGACCACATGCTTCTCCATGCCCGGAGATTCTGAGCTCCTTCCCCAGCCAGCTCTATCCTCTCTTTTCCCTGTGGGACCACCAATGGCTTTCCATGTCCTCCTTGCCACACCCCACTGTGGCTGCAGCCTGTGGATGTGATGGGGGTCCCCCAGCCTCACCTTCTCTGGGTGCGTTGAGCTCTGACAGCATGACCATGCTGCAAAGCACCTTCATCCGCTAGCCCCTGGGTTAATCATTAGAGGCCAGCCATAAAAGTGTCGCTGATGGAAAGTTCAGGCTGTGGTGGCTGGGGAGCAGGGAGGGCCTGTCATAAACATTTATGGCCCCAATGAATCCCTCGCTCTAACCTTGACACTATTTACCAAGCAGGAGGCCTCAGGAGGTCACGGTGTTGCCCAGCCATTGCTGTGGGTGCTGGCTGGGGAGCCCAGGGTGGGCTGGCCCCAGAAGGGGCACACACGCGAGGTTTGCATGGTGTGATGGAGTGGGTGATGGACTCAGGTGTTTCATGATGTTGTTGCCTGCCACAATGTGCCAGAGCAACCGGGAGAGCCTGACGCCTTCCCATGGCATGGAGATGGAGGTGCCTTGGGTTGGCCAAGGTGGTCCTGTCTCTGCATGTATCTGACCTTTTTCTATCCACATGGGGTCCTGCCACATTCCCTGAATCCCCCCTGTGATCCTCTGGGCTCTCTCTTAGCTGCCATCAATCAGTGCTGCACTACAGAGCGATGGGAAGGACGGAGCAGAGACTACGCTGGGGATGTGGTGGGCACCAAAGCTGGCAGCAGCGAGGTGAAACCAAGGACAAAAGGTGCCAAGGTGGTGGCACAGCCAGAGGACATGTCCCCGAGGCCACGCGTGGCAGTGCACGGGGGCCACGCGGGCGACAGTCCCACCAGCCGTGGAACTGGCTCATGGCAGCACACCCTGCTCCCTGGCGCATCCAGAGCCCGCACCGCAGTGTGGCCTGGGGTCCGGTGCCATCCCCGCCGCGTCCCCAGAGCCTGGCACCCCCTCCCCTCCTGTTCGGCCACCCAGTGTGTCCTGCTCCTCTCCCGGGGAGGCTGGGGCTGCTCTCCCAGGCTTTTCCCAAGACTTTTCGGCACGGGCGGGTGGCGGTGGCCGGGGACAGTGCCGGGGTGTCAGCCCCCTGGTGCCGGGCTGGGGCAGAGGTGGCCGCGGTGACTGCGTGGTGCGGTGCTGACACCTGCTGGGGCCGCGGCACATGGCAGGGCTGGGGAGACCCAACGGGGACACCCCCAGGCAGCAGGCAGCGGGGTGTGCGGGGCAGGGACAGGGGCTGCCGCAGCCCGCCCCCAGCCACACACACAGCCCCCGACACCCCCGGGGTACCAGCCTGCCCTTGGGAGCCCCCCAACCCCATCCCGGGCTCGGCTGGGGGATTCTGTGGCCGCACCCCGCAGCACCACGTGCCCCGCAAAACTCTTGTTGAGTGAAGAAGGGTGACAGCTCTCACCTCCCTGCCAGCCCCGGGCAGCTCAGGGAGTCTCCCAGACACTGCAGCACCCAGAGACCTCTCCCTGGGGAAAGGGCTGGGTTGGGGTGAGCTAGGTCTGGGGGTGACATCGAGCTCTCCCAAAAAGCCCCAGGGATGCTGGTGGCATAGGGCGGGCAGTGCCCAGGGTACCAGCATCCTGCAGCCAGGAGGAAAGCACTGGATCCCAGCCCCGATGCTTTCGAGGACAGAAGCGAGGTGATGGGGGGCCAGGGAAGTGGCAGATGGTCTGAGTCACAGCAGTGACGGAGAATCATCCGTTTCCATGCTCAGAAGTTGGTAGATATTTATTGCACTTGAACACCAAGAATAAAACTGACACTCGCCCTCCCTCCCGCACCCACCCCACACCCGGTCCCCCTGCCACCCTCCCCGAACAGACCATCCGACTTGAGCAGTGATCATTCTGTTCACAGCCACAGGTTCCAAAAAAACAAAGGAAAAGGAAACAAAATCAATCCCCCTCCCCCCCCACTACCCCTCATCAAGCTCCCACCGAACCCAACACGGTCACACTGCTCGGCGGTTCGAGGGCATGTACAAAAAGATAAGAGAAAGGCTTCAGCTGCAACCATACGGACTGACAGACACGAGGGGACAGGCAGCTACCCCTCCCCGGGGCCTGGGAGTTTTGTTACGTGACAAAGCTTGGTATACTCTTAATTATATTATTTTTTTTTTGCAATCATCTTAAATAAATATTTCCATAGAGATTTCCTGTAAGTATATATATTTTTTATATACATATAATATATAAGAGAGAGAGATATCTCATTTTTTTTCCTTAAACCACCATTAACATATTTTCCCTGCTTGTCCAAAAAATGTTACAAAAGCCCTAAAATTGTGCAACAGTTAGAAAAAAGGGATGACAATCCAAAGAAGGAAGGAGCCACTCAGTACAGCCCCCTCTACCACCCCCTCTTCCACTCCCTGTTGACCTGCAGGCAGGAAGGATGTTCAGCTGAGGGGCTGGGAGCCAGTGGGTGGCCTTTGTGGGATGGAGGGCAAAGGGGCCAACAGCCCCTCCTCTGGTATTCACACAGCCTGTTCACATCTGGGTTTCCTTGTTTGGTACGGATGGGCTGGGACCTACACCTTTGGAGATGGTTAACAGCAAGATCCCCACTCTGCTAGCAGGAGGATGGTTGTTGTGTCAATAGAGTGGTGTACACCATGAGATGTGTCCTGTGGTGAGGAAGAAAGGTTAGCCCAGCTCCTGGGATGATCAGAGGAGAAGGTTGTGGGCTCTTCTGCTGGCAGATGCCTCTTGGTCCATGCAGTTATGTGGTTGCCCTTTCAAACATAACATTACTGTTTGCTGGTCCTCTCCAGCAATCCTGCCATGGGCTGAAGAGCAGACCATGAGCTCAAAGCAGGAGCAAATGGCTGCTGCTACATGCTCCATGGGGCTCCATGGGGAGCACCAGCTCATGGGGGACAAAGGGAGGGGAGGTAGGTTTGGGGTCAGATGGAGGTTCAGTGCCTGGCAGAGGGGGCATTTACTTGAGCTGGGGGGGGGAAAGACAGCTCTCCTGACTGTGCCTAGCCAGGGTAAGGAGCAGACCACCCACTTCTTCAGCAAAGACCAGAGGCCCAGGAGTGGCCTTTTCTTCCAGAGCAGATGCGTCAGTAAGACCTGAGAAATTATGATGTTGCAGCTGGACCCTGGCAGCTAGGAAGGGAAAACAGACAACTCCCAAGCTGGGAGCCTGAGACCACCACCGCAAGTGCGTCCACTTGGATGCCCCCTCTGGTGAGAAGTGGAAGAGATTATCAGTTTGAAGGACTTCTGAGTTTGGTTTGACACAGATGGTCAGGTGACCAGGTGAGTCGGGCTCTGTCTGTGTTAGGAAATGAAATGTGCCACAGGAGGGACAGGAGGTCCGTGGTGGTAAACCCCATCCCAACAAGGTGGCCTTGTCCATATTGCTCATTGGGAACATGAACCTTGTCATACCCAGAACCATGGTGGGATTGTTGGGGCAATGTTTGTTAGTGCATGTCAGGGGCAGTGCCTACAGCTTAGAAGTACAGATATAACAGCAGCATCCCTGGCTCTGGGAGCCAAAGAATGATGGTGGCAGTTAACGGTTATTTTTTTCATTTTCCTGCAAGTTTAGGAGAAATCAAGGAATGCGAAGGAAGACAGAAGCTGTTCACCATGGCTACTGAAAGAAAAGGGGGTGGTACATCAGTGCTTGCTCAGAGATGCCCTGGGGATACAGGAATCTGATCTGGAGAAGCATGGTGAGGTGGGGAAGAAAAACCAGGCGGAACAGACCCCTAAAGTGCAGGTGCTTAATGCTGCCAGCGTGGGCAGGTTGAGAAGTTGGGTCTTCCTTGGTCAGGCTTCAGCTTGACTGGAAGACTAGAAGAAATTGAAATCTCAAACTTTGTTTCCCTCGGAAAGGATCGGGAGCATTTTAGGTGTTGCAAGGACATCTAGCTGCCCCTAGAGGAACCTGTCCCTGGAGAGACGATCACAGGGAAACCTCAAGGAGGAGAAACCACCTCCCAGATGACACCTCAAAGCCTTCCTGGAAACCAAGATGTTCCTCCCTAGCAGTGACTGCCCAAACTGGGCTCTCAGTGAAAGGAGATTGTATCTACACCAGCATCTCTTCCATCATCCCCAGCAAATCCCACCACATCCTCTGTCCTAGTTCTTTCTCCAGTAGCAGCTGTTGGAGCAGCTTTACCCTCCCAGCCCACCCAAGATCCACAACTACCAGCAGCTCCAAAACCAGGCTGAAATGGTGTCTGGCCTACAGCCCCCATGCAGAGCCCTGCCTTGACCTCCTCCTTCCTCATCCATCTCATACCAATTTCCCAAAATACTCCTGACACCTGGAAAGCTTGGGCATCAGGAGGTGGATGAGACACTCACCATGGCTGGCTTCAGAGCCAGCTCTGGGGAGGGAGAGAGAGTGAACTGTGAAAGAGCTGAGTCCTTCCTTTATAAAAACAAAAAAACTTCAGCACTACATGACTACAGGAAGAAAAACAGATATATAAAACCACCCAAACTCTACCTTAAAAAGCTAATCCTCTCTCTGCATGGATTTCCCTGCTTTGGGGCCATCTCCTGAGAGCCAAAGCAGCTCCACAGTCAAACAGCATAGGTCCACCAAGGGCATGGGGACACACACTTGCATCTGTGGAGCACCTGTATGATTTGCCCCCAAAAAGGCATCTCCAGCTCACATCGGCAGCAACCATCACACCACCGGCACAGTGCGACACACCAAAACACCCCTCAGGGCCTGTTCACACCCCAGCAGTTTGGGTTTCTTCCCCTCCATCCACTGGGAAAATATTTTTGCAGTCTGCATGGACGCGGTTGCATTTCACACAGCAGCCGCCCTTGCCTCGACAGAGAGCAAAGCATTCAAAACCACAGAAAAGGCAAAATACACGCTCAGAATTTACATGGAGAAAACATTTCCTCTTTTTTTTTTTCTTTTTTTTTTTTTTTTTTTTCTTTTAATGTCCAAAACAAGCGGTTTGTTTTTTTTTTTCATTTCTTTGTTTTTCAACACACGCACCATCTAGAAAGTTAAACGCCATGCAGATGAAGAGAGTGCAGCTAGGAAGTCCCCCGGGGCAGCAGCACTGCAGGAGTCTCACATCAACGAGCAAAGAGGTTCCAGTTGGAAAAAAGAGACCAAGAAACAGAAGAACTGCCGGAAAAATACCCACCCTTAGACCTCTACCTGACAGCGAAGAGGTGAGACCAAAAGTCACCTTCCAGGCCACGTCTCCTGTTCTGAAAGCCACATCCTGGTCTCTCCTCAAGAGCCATTGCCTGGGTTTGCCCTGCAGGAAGACCCGTGGGGTGTGGGAAGGTGCCCCAGGGAGGTGTGTGTCCCTGGGGTGGGTGTCCCTGGAGGTGGGTGCCAGTGTGGTGGGATGGGACGAGCTATCGCGGCATGGGGTGGGGGCTGGCAGCCACAGGACCCCTGGTAGGAGCATCGTGGTGACACAGCCCCTATCCACGTGTAAACGCAATGAAACACAGCAACCCCCAAAACCCCACCCCGCCTCCCCACCCTAAAGAGCTGAATGTTTCTAGTTATTACATAAAGATCCATTTCAGCAAATACTCAAAATCAAGTTACGAAATACACTGTATGTCGGTTTCTTTTCCCTATAAAAACGCATGCGCTCAAAGTAGAAGACAGCTAAAGGCTTGTTTGTTTTCTTTGAAGCACGATCAGATTCTGCAGAGTTTTGTTACTTTATAAAGCTTGCATTCCTCATCATCGCTGGAAGAAGTCATGTGGGCAATGGAGGTTTGCAACCCAAACCGGCGGCCAGCTCAGCTGCCCCCATCCCAGCCTGGGGGAGCACCAGGTGCTGCATGTGAGGTGCAGGGGTGGGTGCTCAGCAGGTCTGGGTGCTGGGATAAAGGATCCCGGCTCGGTGCTGGGTGGGGAGGAGTGATGATAGGTGCAGGAGTGGTGATGCTCCTGGCACGGCTGGGAGACCCCCAGCTCCCAGCTGTGCCAATGTGGTGCTGGGAATCAGTTGCCTTTCTCCTCCTCTCTTCTCCCAGCTTCGCCAGTCCCTGCTCCAAGGGGAGAAGGGAGGAAGGAGGGAGAGCATCCCTCTTGGCACGGTAGATGCCTGGAGCCAGGGCGCAAACCTACTCACTCTCCTGAGAAGAAGCCAGCCTATGGTCCTGGGAAGGGAAAATAAACAGATAGCCTTTACTCACCCCTCCGAACACTGCCCTCCTCACCCAGGGGCACATGGAATATGGACTTTGCAAATGGTTTAAACCATGGTTCCCCAGCCAAGGCTGCTGGGAAGCAGGAGCTTGGGTCTGCAGCAGGTGGGAGCCACAGCAGCAGATGGGTACCTTGATAGCAGCAAAACAAAATCCACCAGCACACAGAGTGTGGCACAGAGCAGCTCAAAACTGTCCCCCTGCCCTCCTCTTCCCCAGAGGGCTTCCAGCAGAGGTGGGGATGGAGGCGGATGATGAGTCCGAGCCCAATTCAGAAGACGTGCTGGGTAGTTGGGGGTCCCACCAATGCCACGCAGCCAAGCAGGGAGGCCTTTACCCTGGCACGTGTCATCTCACTGGCCAGATGCTCGGGTTTAGGTTCGTGGTTTCTCTTTTCTTGGTTCATGCAGAAGAAGGGGGCCCAGCGCCATGGCCCCAGCAGGATGGGGGGGTTCAGTGGGTTCTTGCACGGCGCCGGCAGGGTCATTGAGTGTGTGCAGTGAGAAGCGAGGGGTTATTCCAGCGGGAACCAAGCAGCAGAGCAAACAGCCAAAGTCCCGTAGGTGAAGATGTCGGAGGAGGTGTCCCCTTGGTAGTCAATCAGTGACAAACCTGGCACAGGCTGGACCACACTTCAGCTGCAAAACACAAACCGGGCAGACAGAGAGTTTGCTTTGACCACCCCTTTGGCAGAGCATCCCTCTCCCCATCACCATCTCACTGTTATCAGTCATCTCCTCCCCCCATCCTTGGGGCCTGATCCCAGATGTTTTGGAGCCCGCGCCATGCCCTCCCTGCCCGCTGTGCCCCATCCCTGGAGCCTCACAGGGCTTACTGCGGTAGGACAGAGGGCGCGCCGGATCTGTGGAAGTGGACGATTTGCCATTTGCCATCCCGGCGGTGCCAGATGCGGGTCTCCTCAGACTGGGCCGTGCGGGGGATCCCTCCCGCGTCCACGTACTGCGTGATGCGGATGTAGGCAATGCAGGCGGACTCATCTCCCATCAGGTGGATGTGGGGGTTCAGGATCGTTGTGTGCACGGGCTTGCTGTTCCGCGACCACACTGGTGAGGGGACAAGTACAAGTGGCTTTGGGCAGGGGAAGGACTTTGGGTGGCTCTTTCCCAGGATGGCAGCAATGCGGGAAGGGGAGATGCTTAGGTGAGGCTCTGTGCTTGGAGAGCCTGAGTAAATGCTACACAGGTGGTTTCATGATAGGTCCACCTAGACAGCAGCTAATCAAACAACTCCTCTGCATACAGCTTGGCTCCAGCTGACCTACTAGGCTTGATTCACCTCCTGCTGGGATCTTACAGATCAGCCAGAGATGCTCACAAAGCCACCCTTTCCCTTCTCTCTCCAGCACACTGATGGTCAAGACACAGCCAGGCCCATGGGAGGTGAGCAGGGTCCCTTGAGAGGCAAGAGGACAGCTTACGGTTTTCAAAGTAGAATCGGTGGAAATCCAGGCCTTCCACGAGGTTGCCCAGAGCCTCAGGCTCGAAGGCAGTCATCCCAGGGTCGCACATCTTCCTGGGGAGGCAGGAAGGGGAGAGAAAACGGAGAGGTTATCTCACTGCTGCTGGCATGAGAGCCTGCAAAACCCAAACGGCTGTGCTTGGAATGACTCCCTCAGCCTGAGACTCAGGAGCCTCTGCACCCGCAAGCAATTCAAGCAGAAATCTGACCTTGCCCACCCCCACCTCACCTCCGGCCCCCTGACTGCAGCCAGGACCCCAACAAGGCAGGGTGAATTCTCCATCAGTCACCATCTCTAATTAAACCTCCCAAAACACTGCCGTCTTCGTTGTAAGAAAGAAAAACAGGAGGGAAAACCTCATATTCTCTGCTCTGTATCAAAATATTCCTGCTGTGCTTCTCTGAGGCAGGGATGAAGACCTGCACTTGCTCAGACATTGCTAATTAAACAGGCCTTGGACACAGAAGTGGTGTACTCTGAAGAGCAACAGCTCAGTGAGTAAAAAGCAGCTACGCTGCCAAGCAGCCTGCAGCACTCTGGATATAATGGAAACCACGAATGCGATGTTCCTTCTTCCACCATAAATCACATTTACAGTTATTCACCTTTCTGCAAACCAGAAAATGGGTTCATCCATGACAATGAGATCAGAGACATGTGGTCAGCTTAGTGTGAGAGAAGCATCAGATTTGGAAACTGATGTCTCCTGATTCTCTTAGATGGTCTCCATGCCCCACCACCACGCTAACCTGGTCACCCTGCCCTGGGCAGCAGTAAAACCTCCCGGGCTGTGTTGTCACAGTGAGAGCACCCGCTTCAGGAGGCTGAGCCCCCACCCTGGCCCAAGCCCACACCAGGCACACTCACGTGTAGGACTCAAAGTCACCATTGCTTATTGCTTCGATCAGCTGCTCTGTGACTTTAATGATTTCTTGCTTCCGTACTGTTGGTTTAAAGAGAAAAGGAAGGTAAAAGGAGAAAACAAACCAGAATTGCTGGTGTATATCAGTGAGATATATTTTTCTCATAAGAAACAGACCACAGGACATTGGGGGGACACTGGAAACTGTCCAGGGAAAAAGCAGGAGAGTGACTTGGGAGAGAAATGTGGGGAAGGGCTCTTCACCCCAGAGAGGAAAGATCTCTAAAGTCAGGGCAAAACTGAAAACCCCTGTATTTTCCTAAAGAGCAAAAGAGTTAACCACTGAGTGGTGAGCTGCCCTCAGCCCAAAAGTTGGCACAGGCTGATCTTGACTGCAAAGCCTTGACAAACTGGGACCTTCTACTCTGAGAACTGGCAGCAGGGACCAGCCAGGGCAAGCTGGACCAAGGATGCTTTCGCCTTCCTCTGAGGTGGGAGGAGATGGTCTCCTCTGGGAGGAGGACAAGTGGGTGACGTGGACAGCAACCGTGGGGGACACAGAGGGACCTTGTGAAGGGCATGGCACGGTGCGGCTGCTGCTGGGAAGGGACTGGTCTGTGAGAGCAGGTTTGGCTCCCTGGGATGCAGAAGGAGCTGTCAGAGGTAAGCCTGGGCTTATTAACGAGGATCTACTTCAAATGCAAATTGGTGTCATGCTCGACTTAATTTTTTTTTGGTATTGCGGCTAATGAAAGGAGAGGAAGCACGTTCCTGAGAGCTGTTCAGAAAGGAGCAGAAGACCGCCCTCACTTCCCGAGCACCGCCTGCCTCTGCATCCGCTCACGGAGCCCTTCCCCAGGAGGACAACTGTCCCATTAACTCTTACGTCAGGTCAAAGTCCATCTTGCTTTGTGCTGAGATCATTTCATCGAGAGACTTTACAAATTAGCACTGATAAATTATTCCCTGGGTTATTCTTAGAAAGCTGGCTCTGGCAGGAAGGCGGGAGGGAGGCAGGGATTTCCCCTGGAGGCTTTTCCCAAGGGGCCATTTATTTCGGAGGAGCAGGCAGCCAGGCTGCCATCCCTACAGACTTCTGCCATTTCCATGCCTGCTTTCAGGGAACATCCCTGGTTTTGGGAGCCTCCCCTCCTTGCCAGCAGTGCCCCAGCTGCTCATGGCAGCGACCCAGCAGTGAAACCACCTAATGAGTTACAGCAGCTTTTGAAGGGCCTCAAGGCAGCTCATGGTGGTGGGTTTCACCATCACTAATATCTCATTAGGGGTGAACGGGTTAACGACCCCAAGGAACCCCTCCAAATCAGCCTGCCTGCCTCCCCAGGTGCCCTCAACAGTACCTTTGGTGTCTTCATCCTCAATGGTGGTGTTGGTGCTCTCCGATGATTCCTGAACAAAGAACAGAAAGGGGAGATGGGCCGGTGAGAGGGGTCTTCACCCCACGCCAGACAGAGCTTACGTGTTCAACAGCCCCCCGAGTCCGACCCCACATCACTCAACTGTGCCAACGGACAGAAACCAAGGAAAACACCGGCAGGTCCAACCTGTCCTCAACCACAGCTCTAGGGCAGCACTGGCAGAGCCCTTCCTGACCTCCACTCCTTGTAGCCAAGGGCACAAGAGCTGAGCTGTGGAGGGTCTCGTAGAAACGGCGCTGCCTTTCCTACCGACACTGCCTTTCCTACCAACGCCTGTGGGGACAGAGACGGGGGCAGGTCCAGGGTGGGATTTGGTGGGTTCCTAGGAGTGTTGCTGGAGGGACAAGGAAGGGGGCTGTGCAGGGGTGGAAGACACCATGTTGACTGTACGATAAAGAGAGAGATGTACAAATTAAACAGCGAAAAGGAGCTGGGATGAGAAAGAGGGGACTGTGCAGAAGTGAGAGAGACCACACTGACCGCAGAGTAGGGAGAGAAATGTACAATAAAACAGAGTGCTTCCAAGACCCACATGGACCACTGAAGGCTGAGACACAGCTCTTTCAAGAAACAGCTGAGCACTAGACAGATTTGGGAGGGGTGGAGGGGGGTACTGACCCCCCATCTCTCTGCAGGAGCCCCATCAAGGCGACTCTGCTAGCGGAGCTAGAGCAATGGCTCTGCTAGCTCTTCCCAGCAGAGCCTTGCTTATGTATTACCCATAATACCCCGATGTAGGTTGGCAAGGTGTCCCATGACCATACAGTCCCCGCAGAGGCATGGAAGGTGTTTCTCCAAGGCTCCTTGGACCGATGCAGCCTGCAGACCTGAGTCAGGAGAACTGGGAGAAACGGCATGAGAACCCATCAGCAAGAACCAGGGCTAGCTTCCCACCAGCTGGTGGCCAGCAAGTGCCTGCACCAACCCTGTTAATGGGGTTTGTGGGTGATACGGATTTGAGGATGTTCCCTCCAACCCCGGTGTCCCTTCTTCCCTACCCCGATGTAACTTCCAAAAACAGGGGAAGCTGGAACATGTGGAGAGGCCCAGCAATATCATCATTGAGGAAGACGAAGGACACTCACCATTAACTGAACGCTGGAACTGGACTTTCTTTTCTGGAAAAACAAGGAGAAGAGATGGAACAGGAAGAGACACAGAGTGAGAAAGGCAGAGAGCGGCACATGAGAGGCAGCAGCTCCTGAGCCACCCTTCGTGGTCCTCGTGGAGGGGCAAACGAAAGGCGCAGGGGCAACCTGGTGCTTCTGTTGGGACGTGCCGCTGGCTGTGGTGCTGGTGGTGCTGTTCCAGCTCCCTCCCCCCCTTCCTGCTGGCACCTTTCTCTCCTGATCTGCCACAGTCTCTGGTGTTGCTCATCCCAAGGACCTGACTAGTCCCAGAGGGAGTCCTCTAGGAATCAATGACCACTCTGATGACTTTGTGACCAGGTCAGCAGGCTCACAGGAATAGGAGTGGGATGCTGGAAAGCTAAGTCAGCTCCACCATCTGTACAGCGCTGTGCCCAGTGTGAATGTCGTACTGATGGTTACAGACTCTGGAGCTGTTCTGGGTGCATCTGCCCATGCTGCTGACTAGTGTAGAGATGCTCAATTAGCTTTGGACCCAGACCAGTAATAAGCTGGCTGGTTTAAAGCCAGCATGGCTATTGCTACTCAACCCCACAAGGCAGGCACACTGGATGGAAGCTTTCCTGAGCACAGCTCCAGTGGTTTAAGTCAGGACAAGTCTCCTCCAAAGAGAAGACCTTATGCATGCACACAATGATCTCCATCCTTGACCACTAGCACTAGGCTTTAAGGTTTTTGGGTTGGATGACCCCATAGCCATGCTTCTGGACTTTCCTTCCTGCTGTGCTCTGCTCCCCATCTCCATCTTTAATCTAGACAGGGGGACATGCATGCTGGCCACATGCCCTTTCTCCACCTCCAGCTCCCAGGGGATGAATCACAGTGAGTGACAGGAAACACCCGTTTGCAGGAGTCAGAAGCTGCAGTACCAAAAAACAAAGTGTTTTACCAGAATATTTAAGGAGGCACCATCTCTGCCTGCCCTGCAGAGGGAAAAGCAGCACACACAGTGCAAAGCTCTTGAAAATCTCCACGGAGTGACCCATTGGGGTGCGTGGGTGGGCTGCAGTGTAACAACTGCTGATATCCATTCCCCCTCATAGTTCCTTCCACACCCTGAGTAGCTCCCACCAGCTGAGTTTCCCCCTGTGCCGGTGCAGCTCTCCCCTCCCTCGCTAGGTCCTATGTTAATCCTCTCCCCTCCTTTGCTGGAACAACAAACGTCCTGAAGGGCAGAGTGAGCTGCAGTATTTTGGAAGGAACCTCATGGGAAATGGAGCTGCTGTAGTTGGGCTGTCTGCAGGAAGCACTGACAGCTTCTGCTACCCAAGGACATGAGACGGGGCAGTAAACTGCAGAAATTTCAGACGCAACAGAATGCAACACAAAGCAGTGACCGCATCGAGTCTGGACATACAGTAACAGGATGCAACACGGGGCAGTGAGCTCATTAATTTAGGACGGGACAGGATGCGACACGGGGCAGTGATTTCATTAGTTTACAATGTGACGAGATGTGACATTACACAGGGCAGTGAAGGTATCATAGTTGCTGGGACCAGAAGACCTCCCACAGATCCCAGAGAAGGGCTCAAGGAGGATTTTTGGTCCTATTAATATTTTTAGTAGGGGAAGAACTTCCTCTGGAAGGGGAGTTTCAAGCCCTCTGAGCCTGGGCTAGCACCATCCCAGGGATGGCTGCCTGGGACCTGCCTGCTCTCATGGGGATGGTCAGTTGAGCAGGTTTCTCCAAATGAGGACTCAATTCTTCTGACAATGAACATACCATGTGACCTGATTTACAGCCCTGCTCTGAGCAGGCAGGATTGCTCTCTACCCACCTTCCCACCCACCCAAGGCAGGTTTCCAGGTTCCTGCCTCGCTTTTCCAGCAAGATGGAAAGAGATGAACACTGCCCAGCAATGCCCTGGCACCTGCCAGATGCCCACAGTGGCCATTAAAGGTTCATCCAGAGCACCCAGGCTCCCTGTGCCCCTGTGAGAGGGGGTCACGCTGCAAGTCCCCCTGTGCTGAGCAGGGCAATGAGGGGTGGGAATGGTAACACTGAAGGTGGCCAACACAAGCAACCTGTTGGTAATGAGCTTTCCTTTACTTTGCCTTCTTCTCCTCTGCCTTCCGGCCATCTAGCAAGGCTGTCTCACCTCCACTTGATGGAAAGGGGGTGATAGAAAAGCAAACTCATTTTCCAGTTTGTACACCCTCTGGAGTTGAATGTCAGCTGGTAGACCGCACTGGGGACGAAGCCACACTGGCTGCTCCCCGCCCCCCAGCAAGGGGCTGAGGACTGGAGATACAAACCAGCCTCTCTGATCCCACTTTGAAGCCAGGCCCTCCTTGCTGAGGTTCAGTGATGGGCCAAAAAGCTGTTTACCCAAACTAGCTATTTTGCTATGACAGCAAGTGCCCCTCTTCCCAGGATAATGCCTGCCCTCAAAGCTACTTTGAAGATGAAGAGGAAGCATTGCCAGCAAGTTTGGCTGGCAAATGGTCTTCTACCACCACATCACCCCTGTGATGCTGGAGATGAAAGTCAAGGCCATCCTTTTCTGCTGGAAATTTAGATTCAGGATTGTGCCTGATGAAACCTCTCCATCCTCCAATCCCTCATTTTACAGCTTAAAAATGCATTTCCTGATCGCTCTCGCCTGAGTTCCACCAGGTCATACCAAGTCAGCTCTACCTGTGGTGTCACTTCTCAGGTGACTCCCAGAAGCAGCTGGGACCTCAGAGCAGCACAGGACAGGCCAGCAGTGGCTGGCAGGTGGGTTGCTCCAACTCCTGTGGGACCCATCCCTTTTGTGCCAGCACTGTTGTCCAAAACCAGCAATCCTGTCCTGGAAGGCACGTGATATTCACGTGACACCACGGCCTAAAGCAATGTCCTCTCACAGCAATGCAGGCCATCGGCTTCATGTTGCAGAATAACACTGCGTGGCCAGAATGGTCTTTTGTGGAGCTGAGCCAAGATTTGGAGGGTTGTGCATAGTCTCAAACCTTGCAGGCTTGGCCTGTCCCAGCCACTGCATCTCTAAGGAGTAGGATTAAAACAAGCCATCCCCAGACCTCTGGCTCTGCTGACCATTTGGACTGAGGAGGGAAGAAGCCAGCTGAGGGCTCTGCTCTTCCAAAACCCTGAGCCCCTCTGCCCAACAGCTGGGTCCCTATGAAAAGGCCAGAGGAAGAGGAGTGGCCGTGCTGCAGTCAGGCTCCCAAAGCTCTGCCTGCCCAGCACCTTGCCCAGCGATGGGCAATGTGATCACACCAACTCTCCCCTGCTGAAAAGGTAAGAGAGGAATACCCTCACATGGGCCATTCCTTCCTGCAGGAGGAGTTTGACAGACCTTGCTAACCAGCACATCTCTGTATCATCACAAGAAGCTGCTCAGCAGTAGGATTTTGCTGCCTCCAGAAGCCACCTTGTCCTGGAGGAGAGCTGTGGCCTCACCTTGGATGGGCAGGTGAACATGAGGGCTCTGCAGCTCAAGAAAGAAGGTCCTCCGAGCACTAGATTGTTTTTAGAGTGTCACCAAGACATTTGCTCTGTCAAGCCTCACCAGGTTCCTTTGCTCTGTCTGCACTGGGCACAGGAGGCCAGAAGTGCTGCTGAGAGGGTTAAAGGCACCCATGTGCTGCCCAGCAGCACATCAGCCCTTGAGGATGGGATGGGACAGGAGCCGGGGGACAAGCCCAGCCCCACCAGCTGCAGCGGGAGGTGTGTTGGGGTGAGCAGGAAATGCAGCCGCCCATCTCCACTGGATGGCTGCTGCCAGGCTGAAGTCGTGGCTCTGGGCTGCGAAGCTGCCTGCCCATATCCCCTATCCTGGTCCAACCTCTCCCCCTTGCTGGGGGCAGCAAGGAGTGAGTGCATTTTGCAGGCAATGAAACAGCAGTGAATTCCCCCCATGCACCCTTTCCAGCACCAGCCGCTCCCCTCGCTCACAGCCCTGCAAAGCCTCCTGGGCACTGCCTGTCCCGGCAGGAGCTGAGCTGGTGGCACAGGAACACACCAGGACAGTCAGACCAACAGCTGCCCTGCTCAGGGTGTTGTGGGGACCGCCAGCACGGCATGGAGACCCCCACCACAGCGGTGCCCTGAGGGGCAGGCAGGAGAGGGCAGTGGGGAGGGGGCTTACCTTCACGCCGTCATTCTTCTTGTTGCCACCACTTTTGCCTCCTGGAGAGAGGAGGAAGGACGTTAGGAGAGCCAGGCAGGGCACCAAGACCAGGAGGCCAAGGATCAGCAGCATGGTGCCAGGCGTCAGAGCGGCAAGACCCCGCGGGACCAGCCAGTGGGTTTCGTCCTCTCTCAAGCAACCCTCGGTACAAGCCCCAGAAGTTCAGGGGCAATCTTGCCGTCACCGTCCTGTCCTGCCCCTCTTGGCCAGGGGCATGACCTATCTCCTAATGTCACGCCAAGACCTCGGGGCAGCTTGGAGGGGGCCAGTGGGGCCGTCCAGCAGTAGGCGGGCTCTGGCCGGGGGGTTCTGGTGACCGAGCACGGCGCAGCGCGGTGGAATGGGCTGCCCGCCTGCCACCCTCTAATTTTAGCCCCATGCTGCTGGGATCATGTGCTGCCGGCCCGTCAGCCCGACAGCTGCAGCCCACATTTTGACAATGATGAAGAGCAGACGCCTTCCCTGGTGCCCACCCACCGCTGCCGGCACTGCCCCAGCCCCCCAGGCTGCACAAGCCACCCTGCTCCCCTTGCACCCCCGAAGCAGGGTGGCATCTGGGGGCTCAGTCCCACACGGGACCCCATCACCCCCTGGCTCCTGGGCTGGGGGGACCAGCGAGCCCCTAGGCTGTGCGTGGGTCGGGCAGTGCTGTGAGAGATGCTTTTGAATTTCCTGCCCTTTGATGCTTCATGTCCCAGCACAGGGCCCGACACCGGATCCCCCCAGCTGTTGGTCTCCTCCAGCCCTGCCACACACTTCCCGCAAGTGCTAAATGTGTCAGCATGATCCCCCCACGACAAATGCAGATACTAGCCCCGGCCACGATCCTCTCCCCTGGCACCTGCTTGGGCCAGCAGCCACCATCTTGACTCTGCCCATCTGCTACACTTGACTCCCGAGGTGCCTTGGTGTAGCACCCCAAAATACCCATCTAATCAAACACCAAACAGCTGCCACCAGCCCATTCAGCGAGCGTGCTGGGCTTGGCTGGCTTGTCTCACCACTGCAGCACCTCTGTCAGAGCCATCTCCAGGGCTGGGGAGGGCTGGAGGTGACAGCGAGCAGATGAGCTCTGCAGTCACCTGGCTTCTTTTTGGTTTGGTGCCTGGGACTCAGTGATTCCCTGCCTGTGAAATCCCAGCTGCAAGGCTTGCTCCCAGACAGGCAAGGCAGGAGGGACCTGAGGGACCCTGTTGCCGTCTGGCTGCAGTTGTCCCCAGGGACCTTTCTGACACTTTCCTGGTGAGGAGGATGCTCTCCCTGAGGCACAAATATCTCCAGAAGGGCACAAAAACAGCTACCTTGAGCTCTGGCTGGCCCTAGCACCTGCATCCCCACCCCAGCACAAGCCAGATGGTTGGGTGCATACAACCCCCAAAAATCTAAACTTCTGGGAGCTACTGTGCCTCAGCCAGGCCTCTTTTCTCTTGCATCCCAAGCCAGCAGCCAGCCTGGAGGTGCCAGGTGACTTGGCCTGGACCACCACCCAGTGCTACACATCCCCAGGCTGCAACCCCAGCCCCCCTGTGACACCCAAGGCACAGCCAACTCTCTAGGGATCCTATGGATTTGTCCTGGGCACCCTGTAAGATAAGGAGATGAAACCTGGAGATGGCACCTACCAGAGAAGTTCCTGGTGGCCAGCATGGTGGTGAGGATGGCTCCCTGAAAGACACAGAAAGCAGAAGGAAAGGGCGTGCTGGGCTCCAGCCCCCCCCACACCACCCCTGTTGCTCCTCCCAGCCCCAGAGGAGGAAAGCCCCGCTCATCTCCTCTCCTCGGCCACCTCACTGGAAGGAAACTGGCCCACGGGCTGATCCGCTCCTCCTGCCATGAAAAGCAGCCCTTGGTACCTGATTCTGCATCCCCAGCACCAGGGCATTGAGTTGCAGTCTCCAAAACTGCCTTCTCTCCAAGATTAAAGGGATATTAAATATCCCTGGGGAGTGTTTCAGTCTCATTCTACCCTGCTCTAGATGTAGCATGACTCCCCTGACTGGGGCCAGCAGCTGGCGGCATGGGAAGCCACCGGGAGCGGAACTGGATTTAATTGCAATTAAAGCCATGCCAGCTAAGAGCAGCAGGGCAGGGATTTTTTTCCTGGGAGCCATGCAAAGATCATCACTGCAAAATAACATTCGTAAAAATGCCTCCCCTTTTCCAGCTGACTCTACTAACTAGTTGCTCAGCGTGTAATGAGATTACTTTGGACTAATTGCTTACAATAATGGATTACTGTTTTGAAGTGTATGCCTGAACTAATTTGATTACTTGTCTAGCTCAAAAGTAATAACAGTTTATAGCCAGTTTCTTTTCTTGATAATCTTGTTAGTAGCCTGCAGCTGCACTGCTCTGTGCCACATTGCGCTCAGGCCTGGAGCGCTGATGGCTCCGACTGTGGCACAGATCAGAGCCATCCCATTCCATGTCTCCAGTTCTGGGGGAGGCATCGTGGTTTCCAGAGCACCTTCCCAGTGCTGTGCTGTCAGCTGAAGCTGAGCAGCACCCAGGAGATGGGTGCTTCATGAGGTGCTCCAGCTCCACAGTGAAGCCTGGGGAGATGGTGATTTCAGAGTGGGTCCAGGCTGTGGCACACAGCAGCATCCAGGAAGGGAAAGCCTGTGGGGCTGCTGGTGTGGGTGAGCCGGAGCTTTTTGCCTGTCTATGGATCACTTTGTTCCTTGGCTGCAAAGTGGTTTGGTCATCAGGCAAACGGGTCCCACTGCGCCTCTTAGATCCATGTCATGCGGCAAAGAGACCTTTCTTGACACTGACTCCACTGGGAAAGTCCTCACCCTAGTGTCGAGGGTAACGGCGTGATTCAGTGCTTGCTTTCACCTTGGCTTGGGAACTCCAGCCAGATGCAGCCACCACCTCACTCTTTTCTCTTCTTCACAATAGGGATCCCCATATGTCCATCACCCCCATACTGCTGGCCCAGAGACACCACCCTCTCCTTTCCCACATGGGGGACAAACCCACCAATGATCTGATCATGCATTTTGCAGCCAGCTTGGAGACTATGAGAGTTACCTTCAGCTTCCTCCGGGCATTGAACTTCTTCAGACAGTCCACTGTCTCCTGCCTGTGCATGCATGATGCCACGGTAGCACGGTGCTGAGAGGAGAGAGATCAGGCTCAGAGCAGGCACCAAGGGGGAAGGGGCTCCCCCGGCCCCACTCTCACATGCATGCACACGTGTGTGGTCTCCTGCGGCCAAGGCATGGGCCAGAGCTGCCTGCAGCAGCAGATAAAACTTTAATGGGCAGCAGGAGATCACAGCTCTGGAGTCAGCAGGATCTGCTCTGGCAGTGGGGGGGTTTGCAGGGAGAGCCGGCTGCCCCCTGAGTTAACCCCTTGACTGGCTGGCCACGTTTAGCAGTGTGCTCAGGGTTGGCACGTGGCATGTGGTCCCAGGGCTAAGCCCACAGACAACTCCTGTATTTAGGAGCTGATTCAGAGCAAGATCCAGCAGCTGGTGCAGCAGGGTGTAGCGAGGGGCAGGGGGATTGCAGATGGTGTGCATGGATGGATATACACGAGCCTGCTCCCACCATCCCTGTGAAAGGCCCTCCCAGAGCAGCGTGACACCAGGAAACCAGCCTGTCCCCACAGGGGCTGGGAATATGTGTCCCCCATCACCAGCTCCCCCAGGACATGTTGTTTGCATTCACACTCCAGGCTTTCCTTTGCTCTAAGGCCTTGGGGAAAGGCTGCTCTGAGAGCACTGGGAGGAACCATGCCAAGAAACCATCTTCCCAGGATGGAGAAAAGAGATGCTCTCCCCTTGCAAACCCCCACATCTCTAGACCTTCAACCCCAACCGGTGAGTGCCACTAAACTCACTGATATCCAGGGGTGCTTCAAAGCCTCTGCTGCCGTGATGCGCTTCGATGGGTTTATGGTCAACATCTTGTTGATGAGATCTTTTGCTTCAGGAGTGACTGTGTCCCACTCAGGGGAGGGGAACTGCCAAAACAAAGGGACTGGGTGAGACATTGCAGAAAGCAATAGCAGAAGCTGAAGTCCCTTTGCACTTGGGTTGGTTCTTCTGCAATCCTTTGCTCCTGCTCATGGGACAGATTGGAGAGAGAGTAGGAACTGGAAAGAGCTGCCAGCTGAAGAAGTGCAGAGCAGGGGTGGAGGGAGAATGGTGGAAGGCCCAGGACAAGACCCATCTGTCCTGCAAAGTGGACCTGAAACATGCCAGTGTGTGCACCCAGGCATGGCAGCTTAGCCAGCCCTATGTGACCAGAGGAGAGGAGAGAAACTTGCTCCCATCTGTCTTATTTTGTCCTGGTTGCTCTTCAGGACCAGTGGGCTGCAATGTGGGGACAGCAGGAGAGAGGAGAGACAGTGACAGCGGGGAGCAAGACAAACTCACATCATAAGCCCCAGCTTTGATTTGCTGGTAGAGTCGGTGCTGGTCTTCATCCCAAAAGGGTGGGTACCCCACCAGCAGGATGTAGAGGATGACGCCTGCCCAGGAAAGGAGACATGGGGTCAGTGGGAGAGAGTTCATTGCTGGAGGTATGAGCAGACCCAAGCTCGGGACTGGCCCAACTCAAGCAGAGAAACTGAGAAATTAGGAAAATGGAAGGATTTGCTCCATGATTAAAAAGCAAAATCCCTATTGGTGGGTCTAGCTCCATGCTGATGTGCTCAGTGGCTGGGGAGATACGTGGCTCTGGCAGCCACCATGCACAGCCTCAAGCTGAGTGCCGCAGCAGGGCTGGGTGATGCCTCTGCCACATCATGGGTGGAAGAAGGATCCCCTATGGCTGCAGCTGCGTGGAGCCATTGCCTGACTCCATCAGCACTGCAGAGGAAAGGAGTTGGCACCTCCTCTGCCTTGGGGCTTTGGGTGCTTAGCAAGGCAGCTGATCCTTCTGAGGGGGGTACCACTGGACTGGGAAAGAGGGTGCTGCTCTGGAAACAGCCCAGGGTAATGTGCCACCTTTTGGGTAAATTCTCCACCCTGACCTCCCCAAGACATGTTCAGCAACTGTGACTCAGGACATAAAATCACAGAATGACAGAATAGTTTGGCTTGGAAAGGACCTTAAAGATCATCTACTTCCAAACTCCCTGCCATTAGCAGGGATACCTTCCACTAGACCAGGTTGCTCAAAGCCACATCCAACCTGGCCTTGATCACTTCCAGGTAGGGGGCAACATGATGGATGAACAGCCTTCCTCATCCTGTGCAGCCCAGCCCAGCCCATTCCCACCATTTCAGCCCCAATTTGACTTACCGCAAGCCCACAGGTCCACAGCTTTGCCATAGGGGTCCTTCCGGAGCACCTCGGGGGAGAGGTATCCCGGGGTGCCAGCGAAACCTGGGACAGATAGCCTGTCACACACCACTGGCAGGCAGCCTCCATCCTCACACAGCTCACCATCAGTGTCTGCTGCCTGGCCAGGCACCACAAGCGTCAAGAGCCCTGTCCCTCGCACATGATGACCTGGTAGGGCAGGCACCCTCCCTCCAGAAACCCCTGTGATTCCCAAGAGCAGAGCAAACACTGGCTTTCTGCCAGTGGTAGCAGCTAAACCCCAGCATGGTGCATAAGGCTCTGACATGCATGTCCAGCACTTGGAAGAGGCTCGCCTCCCCAGAGGTCTGCCCCTGTTGCCAGCTTGTCCAGCTCACCAGGATATCTTGATGACTCACTGAGTCCCTGTGGAGCTGTTTGCCTGTGCCTTGAATCAATACTGGGCTGTTTCCAGGGGCACAGCTGGAGCCATCAGCCTCCTCATCCACTGTACCTCCAAGGCTGGTGCTGCTGGGATGCTCCCATAAGCTGGAGTTCAGGTCTTCGGGATGTGTGTCCCTCCTGGATCCCCCCCTGACCAAACATGCCAATGAGGGCTGGATGATATCCCACCTTGAGCCAGTCCTACTCACCAAACCACGCTTGCTGGTCCCCCTCCACCTCGATGGCAAGGCCAAAGTCAGCCAGCTTGACAGCGGCACCCTTCAGCTTGGATGCCAGCAGCAGGTTCTCAGGCTGCAGGAGGAGATGGGGTTGGAGAGGAGCAAAAGCTCCCAGGGGTTCTGCTGTCATGGCAAGGGAAGCTTTGCAGAAGAGCATGGAGGAAGGTCAGGGCTCTGGATGTGGTCCCCAACTGCTTTGTCCTTCTGTGTGTCCCAGCGTCCCTAGATCCTTAGAGGACCTTGGACTACAAGGACCTCCCTACACCCTCCAGTGTTGTTTCATCCTGGAGCTCGGAGCTCATCTTTGCTCTGTGGCCCTGGAGGATGCTGGGCATTGCTCCACAAGGTTTTGCATCATAGATTGGGTCCCCAGTCCTCCCACAGGCACTTTCCCTGCAGCTCCTACCTTCAGATCCCGGTGGACCACCCCCATTTGGTGGCAGTGCAGGACAGCCTCCAGGATCTGCTGGATGCAGTGGCTATGGGAGAGAGGAAAAAGCTCACAGTTGTTGGAGAAGCAGAGTTTCCTTAGACACTTCTAGTTGCCTGAATTTAATCCCTTTGCCCCTCCCTCCATCGTGCTTCCCACCAGCAGCCCTGCAGCACAGCTCAGGGTCCCCTTCCACCAAAAGCCACATACCCATGGAGAGCAGTTGTAACCAAGTAAGACCCCACCAGAGCTGCTGGACACAAAGTTGTGGTGAGCAGGAGCACAGGGGCTAC
The DNA here is from genome assembly GCA_013400335.1 of Eurystomus gularis. Lineage (NCBI taxonomy): Eukaryota > Metazoa > Chordata > Aves > Coraciiformes > Coraciidae > Eurystomus > Eurystomus gularis. The sequence goes on along the minus strand of VZZY01022076.1, from coordinate 70,343 downwards.
CCACAGAAGCAACAGCAGGGAGCTGGGGACAGGCAGTGGAGATGGAATGCCAGGCTAGCTTTGGTCTCCAGCCCAGGCAGAGAAGATGTGCTCCTCAGACTTAGCCCTAACCTTCACTTCAGCCCTGTTTCCCTGGCCTCCTCTAACGTGGATGGCTTTTGTGGCGTCTGTTCACTCTGTATCTAGTTCATTAAAGCCCAGCTCTGCTGCGTGCATGAGAAAGGGAAAAAGACTGAGGTGATGATCACTTCTGCTCCAAAACAGCTGCGTGCAAGGCAGAAGGTCATTATTTACATCCATTTTATTTTATTTGTATGACACTAATAAGTGGATGGGTTGTAAGTGGACTCAGTGCAGGCAGCCCATTAAACAAGATTGCTTTCTGCCTAGAAATAAGGGCTATTTCCATGCAGACAGAGGTAGCAGCAGCAAGCTTACCACCACCTCCTTAGACATTTCTGGGGGCTACGCTTATCCTGGGGGCAAAGCCTAGGGGCACAGTGATATCTGAAGACTATCATGTCCCCTCAAAAAAATGAGGCTAGTGCTGTTCCCTGGCTGAGCTGCAAGGACCAAAGTGTGGCTGAAACGCCTCCCAGTCCCCTGCTTCTGCTGCAGGGTACCTGGAAAGCACCAGCAGGAGCGTGGGAGGGAGCGGAGCTCCAGCACATCCTCCCACCCAGCCTGTCTTGACTGCTCCTCCTTAGTGCTTTCAAGTGGTAAATGCCAGAGAAACGCTTGCAAATGACTGTAATGCAGCTGCAAGGGGAAAGGGTGAGGACTGTGGGATGTCTGTGCTGTCACACTCCTGGCTGGGGCACCAGACTGATGCTGGGCTTCCTCCCTGCCAGCCTGAGGAGCCTGATGTCCCCAGCCCAGGGAGCCTCAATGGCACCAGCTCAGGGGTTCCAAGTGCTCACAGGTCCCAGGGAGCCTCAACGGCATCAGCTCAGGGGGTCCCAGTGCTCACAGGTCCCAGGGAGCCCCGATGCCCCAGCCCAGGGAGCCCTGCTGGCCTCAGCCCTGGGAGTCCTCATGCTTTACTCCTTTCCAGGGAGCTCAGATGTGGGCTGTGCTATCAGCCCAGGGAAGGAGGATGCTGAACCATGGCTGGCAGCTGCCTGGTTCGAAGTGGGGACCAGCCTGCTGGTAACACACACATTTCTTGGCACTGGAGCCGAGTGAGTTAAAAAGAGCTTTTTGCTTTTTTTCCTTTTGCATTACACATCTGGTTTATGAGTACATGCTTTGGAGTGGCTGTAAAACACCTCCCAGCATGGAAGGAGCTTATGCTGCAGAAAGCCAGATGCACAGAACACTGGGAAGGAGCAGCTCGTGGGAGAAGGGGACAACTGCTGTCCCCTCCATGGCCTGGCATGTGTCTGTGCTCACCTGGCATCGGCTTCGCTGTAGTACTCCCTGGCGACAATGTCCTCAAATAACTCCCCGCCGGTGACCCTGTGAGAAAACAGGGGGAGTCACACTTGGTCATCTCAGCGTGGAGATGATTCATGGCATACTCAGCCCTGGCAAATCCCCCCCGAAATGCCACTGCACTGTCTCTCGACGGGAGAGTGTTGGGGGTGCAGGGCAGGGACTTGCCTTCTGCCCAGCTTGGGTCACCCAAGCATGGTTCAAACTCAGCCTGTGGGAAGGGCTTGGGTGAGGTGGAGGATGGGGAGAAGTTCTGGGGGGGGCTGCGGGTGTGCAGGGTGCGTCACCTCGGGGTGGAAGCATGCAGCTGCTGGTGGATTAAGAGATGGATTTAACCATTACTCACAGGTCAAATATCAGGTAGTGGTGGCCCTCTTCAGAGATGCTGTCATGGAGTCTCACTGCGGCAGAGAATAGAAGGGTTATAGGGTACGGCTGGCTCCCACCCTGCTCTCCAAGAATGCCTTTCATCCCTTTTAGGCACAAGCAGGAGCTGGGAACAGGAAGAGTGGGGCTATTCCTCCTCCTTCCTCTTGCTATCACCACTGGCTGGGTGGGGGGTCCCCGCTCAACAGGGGACCCCAGCCATGGCTCCAGCATTGGGCAGTGGTGCAAGGCTCAAAGGTCACATCCAAATCAGGGACTGCCCGCAGCTGGTGCCTGGCTGAGGTCCCGGGCAGCTGCTGGGCTATCTTGGGCGCTGAGCAGGCTGCAGGCATGGGTGCCCCCAGCCCAGCCCTCTGCCCCATCAGGAGAGGTGCCCAGGCACAAGGAGAGCTCAGCCAGGGCACTGGGCTGCCAACAGTGGCAATGACAGGGCTTTTTCTATATTCTGTTCATGACCTTCCTCTTCTCCTTGGGAGCTCTCAGTCTGCTGGTCCAGCATCCTCTGGGCCACCCATCACGTTTGGTTATGATTCCCTTGAGGTTGTAAATATTTAACCCTTCCCCTCTGCTCACTTGGTTTTAGCCTGATACAACTTCCAACGTCTTTGAGATCTTTCAAAACCAGGGAGGAAATGGAAATGTTCAGGTGAATGATTTGGGAGGAATTTTTGCTCCTAGCCCACTTTATCACAGATAAATCAGCTGAGCTCTGTATGGAAACATCCTCCAGACTCAAGTCTGAGCCAGGGGAGATAACACATCCAACAGAGATGCGCTGCATCAACTGTTATCTCCCAGGCCAGCAAATGTTGCTGGTCCTACCCAACCCTCCAAGCTCAGCTGGCAGATCCAGCCACTGCTAAGAGCAAGCTGCCAGCAGCACTGCCTCACCCCAACCAGGGCAGGGGCAGAGGAAGGCTGCTGAGCTGGACAGTGTCTTTCCTCTTGGTCTTTCTCATGGTCTCGTCTATGGAAACAATTTTCTCAGCTTATTCCCTGGTTATCCTTCCCCACTGCTGGTCTCCACAGACATCCCCTGTGCTCCGACGCCACTACTTGCTCCCTGCTTTTCTCTGACACATAATCCCTGCTTTTCTGCCTTCTGCCAGAAGAAACACATTGCCTTCCATTTCATCTCACTTGAGAGGGATTGGAGGTATTGTGCCCGGGATCTTGAAGAAGCCAAAGTGTTCAAAGGGGGATTAGGGGAGTTCAGTGTGGATATGGACAGCCTAACTATAAGCAGATGGTCCAGATACATCCCCAGCTTGGGGAAGTCCCCATGTCTGTGGATGCCAGGAGCCAAGAAGGTATAAGAAGGAGCAACCACTCTAAATATAGCCTGGTCCTGCAAGTATCTGTTACTGACTATAGTCAGGGAGAGATGCAGCAGCCAGACCGCTCAGCTCAGTGCTGAGAGCCAAGGGAGGAGTGGAACACAGCTTCGGGACCAAGGGTCAGAAGATGATGGATACCTGAAGTTAAAACGCCAGGGCTGGGTGCAGCCAAAGTTTCCCTGATAAAGCAAGACTTCCTCATGGACATGCAGCTTTGGGAAACAGCAGCTCTTCCAAATCACCCAGTGCTGTGGACGTGTTGCAGGGTCCTGGACCTGCCCTCGACCACCTGTGCATGGCTTTCTATGCAAGGCATGGTGCAAAGCACAGGTTGGTTCCTCCAGGATCACAGCTGCTGCATGATATTCTCATGGGAGATGGAGGGAAGAGTGAGGAGCCAGCTAGGATGCTCGGCAGCTGGCCTGCTTCTCCCAGGGAAATGGAGAGGGGGTTTCTTCCTTGTCTTCCCCATAGCCCTGGCAGCAGTGGCTCTTCACACTCTGTTAGGGCAGGTCTGCAGTGGCACAGCTCGTTCCAGCGCCTGGGTGGGTAATTAGCCGGGTTGTGCTGCATGCAAGGGAAGCTGCAAGCCCAAGTTTCCAGGCAGCAGGAGCAGTGGCGGGGTGAGGGTGTGGGGTACCGGGGTGGAGGAGAGTCTCTTGGGTATAAATAGCAGCAAGATTGGGCTTGTTAGCATCTCATGCTGTTAACCCCTTCCAGGCCAGTACAGACCTACCATCTCTGCAGGTCACAGCCAAACAGCAAAGCCATGGTACAGGGAAGGGGTAGAAGGCACAGTGGGGCTGAGGTGTTTCTGTCCTTGGAGACCCCACCAGCTCCTCAGGCAGGTCATGGAGAAGGAAGGGAGGAACACAGTGGTAGGGAGAAGCTGGGGCCAGGCTGGGAATCCAGGGAGCTCCAGCTGCATGGCCCAACTACTCTCCTGCAAGTCCTCCTGGGGTGGATTCCTCCGTCATTAGCATTTCTTGCTATTCCCACACTTTCCTTCTGGTCTCAGCAATCCCCATGTGTGTTTTGGTGCAGAGGAATGGCCTCAGCTGCTGCTCTGACTGGGGGGAGGCTGGACACCCCACCAGGACCCTCAGCTGTGTAGCTCCTGTCCAGGGCCTTGGTCCATCTGGAGCAGAGGCAGGGGAAAGGACAGTGGCTGGATCCTGCAGGGTCCAGCAGCTCAGCAATACAGAGGAGACCTGCCACACTGTGGGTGCCTGAGACAGATGGAAGCTGACAGGCTTTTTCCTGAACTGAAATATTTATGGTGCAGGAGCCGCTTGGCTGGTCCCAATGGCCCTGGGTCTGCTGCAGCAGTTCCTGGGAAGGATGGATCCAGGCACCAGGAGCAGCGAGGGGGCCAGGGAGGAGCTCAGCTGAAGGGGAAACCTCCCAGCTCCTGACTGTGGGATACAAGGGCTGCAGAGCTCCTGCCCTACCTGCAGATGCTTTCCCAAGAGCTGCAGCATCCCGTTGGGATCAGCACATCCCAGCACGCAGCGGAGAGGAGAGAGCATTCATTCCCACTCCTGCTGCTGGACCATCCCCACGGATGGACAGCCTGCATCAGCATCGCTCTTAAAGCTGGAATTTAGGGCTTTTTTTTTTTTTACTGCAGTTTTTTCCCCTCCCCTCTCTCTCTTCTTCTGGCCTATTTTTGTCTTTTGCAGGGGCTCGGGAGTTTTCCTGAAACAGCTTTTCCGAAGGAGGCTACTCTCAGATGGACGGCCGGTGGGAAAGTCTTCGCTTCCCCCCGCCATCGCTCCTCCTACACGCCCCGCGCTGCTGCTGCTGCTCTGAGCTGCAGCCACTTTTTGGAGCGTGCAGAGGAACACAGCACCCGAGGGAGGGGGAGAGGAGTAAAAATAGTCCCTTGTAGCCTACCGGGGCCCCACTTCTCCCTGAGGGAGCTATGGCCAAGTGGGTTAGGTAGGACCTGCTTCAATCCCCCTGTGCTCGGTTGACACCTTTCTTCCCATGACCCCGTTTGAAGATCATAGAATCATTTAGGTTGGAAAAGGCCGTTAAGATCATCCAGTCCACCAGTGCTGCCTCCCGTGAGGAAGAGAAGGGACGGCTCTGCAGATCAGCAGGGCAGGCTGTCTCCAAGCCCCCTCTCCATCTCCAGGGTGGTGGCCAGTTCATGAGGGAAGGACAAACCGCCCATGCTGCCACAGGCAGGGCTGAACCATTGATGGGGACCCCCCAGCCCTGGGGGGACATAGGGGGGCAGGTGGGCAGTGGAGCTGGGTGTGGAGCACTAACAGATTCGCCTGGCTCCTCACCTGGCACGTGGCAGGAAGCAGAGTGCGCTTACCAATGTTGGGGTGCTTCAGGAGGCGGCAGATCCGAGCTTCTCGTTCCAGTTTCTGGTGATCTGAAAGAGGCAATGGCACTAAATTAGGTTCTGGAGAAGGGAATAAACCATTCTTGGCTTCTGCTATGCTCTCTCAGAGAAGCTGTCAGTGCGGGAAAGCTGAGGACATGGAGCAGCTGGCAAGGAGCAAACCTGTCCTTTTTTTTTTTTTTTTTTTTTTCCCCCTAAAGAATAGTGGGTTTGGGGACACGGTCAGCAGCGGGTCCTGATGGACAGTATCCCAGCACAGATGCAGCCCTGAGGTAATCCCCCAGGCACCAATGCCATGGGCAGTCCTGGGCTTTGGATGATTCCTTATCCTCCTCTCCCTTCATTTTTCTCCTAAAAAACCCTGGAGCTGCCCACAGCCAGCAGCACCTGCTTGGTTTTCTCTTATTCAGCCAAGCACAGGTTATCAGCAAGGACATTTCTGGCCCCAAATGGTACAGTTTGAACAGAGATTGAACCGGCCAATGAGAGATGTCATGCTGAAACAGGGCTATCAGCTCCCCTCCACCTCCAGCCATTTCACACCGGTTCTTTGCTCTCCTACATCATAAAAGCCTGGCTCTGAAAATTTGCTTTGCTCCTGTGCCCATTGCCAAATGGGAGGCACGAGTCCCTCTGCCCAGCTTTTGCCAGGGGATGTGAGACAATGTAGCTCTGGGTAAAAAGAGTTGAGCTGAGCCAAAAAAGCCTCCACCCTACGGGAGCCTGGAATAAATTTTCAAATTTTTTTTTTCTTTTTCCCTGCCTCAGCATTTTTCTGCCTTCTTATCCCTGACCCAGCCACCTTGCACAGAGGTGCCTTGTCTGGAGGCATTTCATGCGAGCAGGATCTCAGCAGCCGGGAGAAGAGAGGATATAATTAGGGCTGCTCGTCTCTCAGCACTGTGGCTGTTACCTTGCAGCTTCACACCCCAGAGTCTCGCTCTGCATCAAACCAAACCTGGGTGTCTCAGACTCTTGAGACATGAAGGTGATGTAGCCCCTTCCCTGTGGGGACTGGAGCCTTCCCCAGGGCTCAGCATCCCCTGGCCAGCGAACACAGGGCTCAGCACTGGTGAGTCGCTTCAGGGCTTGGGGCGAGTTTTGCAGCCTGGGCTGAGATATGCAAGCCAAAGGCTGGGACAGCCTCGGTGGCCTCGTTCAGCTCTCCGTGGCATTCCCACCAGAGGGAGACTATCTCCCCGGGGTGGGATGGGGCAACAGGGAGAGGCTGGGGTTTAGGCTGCTGCTTTTCACAACCAAAATCTGTTGTGTGGTGGAGGGCAGGGATGGGTTAGAGGGAAAATGGTCACATTCACATCTCTGGGGAACGGAGGAGCTGCCTTCTGCCCCCTTTTCTGCTCCTACCTGACAGTGATCTTAGGTGATCACTGATTGTCACTCTGCCTCAGTTTCCCCATCTGCAGGCTAGAGGCTGGGACCAAATGACCCATGGGGAAGCCTAACATTGCTGATGTCCAATAAAGCTCCTTTGCTTGCTCAGAAGAGACCAGAGATCATAGGAAAGGGCAGCGAATGTGACCCCAAATATGGAGCAGATCCCAGCACTGTTCCGTGTGTCTGCACGCCGCTGTCAGCCGAGCCTTTGGTTGCACTGGGACAAGGGCAAGTGTGGCCACTGTCGAGGAGCAGGAGGTTGCCCCATCACTTCCCCACCACAAGCTGCCCGACTTGGCTCCATCTCCCTGGCTGAGCCACAGCAGCAGCACCGTGCAGCCCCCCCAGCCATTGCCTCCTCTTTGTACCCTCACAATCTGTCACCACCAAAATGCCTGCGAAGTCAAAGCCCGGCACAGGCAGCTTGGCAGGGAGGGCTGGGAGGCTGGTGGGGCTTAATAAACCACAAACAGCATAAGGAGGGAGTGGGACACCAGCATCCTCCCACTCCATGGAACTTCCACCATGCAGTGAGCTGCTGCTGGGGGCAGTGGGCCACAGCCCCTCTCCCAGGCCACAAACCCAGCTGCTGCCTGCCCAAATCCCATTTCTCCTCCAAAACCTCCACTTTCTCTCCTTCTGACTCCCTGAGTCAGCAGCTGGGAGGACATCTGAAAGAGAGCATGGGGATGTTTCGCAGCTCCTCTCACCTTCCCCCAGAAGAGGATGGAGAGGGGCAAACTGTGGGAGTAGGGGAGCAGAGGCAGGAAGAAGCAGAGGCAAGGCGGCCCAATCTGCTCCTTCAGGCAGCCCTGCAAACTGGGAGGCATTTGCTGCCTGCTCTGCTGCCAGCTGGGGAACGTGGGCAGGAGCCCAGTGCCAAGGGCAGCACCGCACACCCTGCCCACAGCCCAGCCGGCTGCCCCACGCTGAGACCCTTCGGCCTCAGAGGAAGGGAATGGCCCACATCCCCCAGAAGGGGCAGGAGCCAGAGCTGGGGTTACTGGGAGGCTCATCATCAGTGCTGTGTCACTTCAGCAGCACTGCAGGAGGGAGACTGCAAAACACTGGTTTAATTTGAGGTCAGAAAGGAGTTTGTCACCGTTTTCTGTGTTTCAGTTTTGCCTTTGGATGTGAGCAGTGGCATCAGGGACAGAAACCAAGGGAGGGAGTTAATTAAACCCTCCTGGCAGGGTGCTTGCTCCCTGCACCCATCCTGCACTCAAGATGCTTGGCCAGGAGAAGCCAGAGCTAGGGACATGGCAGCTGCTGTGGCATTCTCTCCACCCTCTTCATCGCAGCTCCTCTGCTGGATTCCTGGGGGCAGAGGGGTCCCTGACTCGAGGGGGGAGCTGACTGAAGTTTTTCTGTGCAGGCTCAGCTCAGCTTTGTCCCGAGGAGCAGCCAGGACAGACTCGCCAGCACCTTTTCCAGCAGCAAAGCAGCCAATGTGCTCCACCAGAGCAAATAATTAGATGACAGTGAGGGGTGAGGGCCCATCTCCAGGTAGAAATGAAATCAACCCCCCACTTGAAGGACTTTCCTGTTTTATTGATGTAAGTACATGAGTAAGGAAACCCACAGCCCCTGAAAGCATGGACGGGAGGGTCAGTGGGGGCTCTCTCAGGGAAGAGTGATGCTCCCGAAATAACTGTGCTACCCATCACCTGAGGCTGGCAGCTGTTTGACTTGCTGCAAGGCTGTAACCACCATTTTGCCACAACATGCTGTGCAGGGTTATAATGGGGTCTCAGGGAGAGAAATGGGGTCCTACAGCTCCCTGAGCAGGCTGGGGTCTGGGAGCCCCCCAGAGCCCTGCACAGCCAAGGGATGGTTGGATGGGATGCAGCGAGCAGCCACCAAGATGTCTCCTTGGGACATTGGCTCCAAGCATCAAGGAGCTTCATGCGTATCACTGTGGAGACAGGGATATGGCAATACTCCACCGCACATCAAACACCCTCCACCGCACCGCACATCAAAGGTATCATCCTGGTGCTGTGCAGAGGGGACAAATTCCCCTCTCTGCAAACCCTGTTCACCTACCCAAAACCTGCCCCAGCACCTACCTCGAGCAGACAGCTTCTTGGTGTTGATGATCTTGGCTGCATACTCTTGTCCTGCCAACACCTTCACGCATCTCCGGACGATGGAGAAAGCGCCCCTGGGAAGAGAAGAAGCCAGAGGGAGAGGTGAAGGGCTTGGAATGGGCAAGAGCACAGCTCAGCCTTGACGTGCCTAGGGAGTGAGGGGCAGCACAGGCATGGGGTTGGGTGCTGGCTGGGCTTTGCAGAAAACATGGAGGGCTCTCGGTTGGCTTCTCGGCATCGCTGTCCTTGGGGAATGATGGGTCAGGCACAGGTAGGCCTGGGATGAATGCAGGATTCACCCCTCTATGCTCCCCTGGGACACCCCAGGCACCACGCGCCTTTCTCCCTCTCGCCCCCAGGCTCTGCCCTACATGTCCCCGAGGAGGGAAGGGGCAGTGATTTACCAGGGCTCTGGGCTCCCAAGGGACACCAGAATGGCTGCAGCTGCCACGCAGAACTCGGCCACTTTGCTTGAGTCTGTGTGTGTAGCTTTGCATGCTCTAGACCTTGCAGCCACAGCAGCACTTTGCTGAAGTGGGTGAGAGCACCAGCCCTGAGCGCAGGTGAGAGATGCAGGGTTTCCCCAGCTGCAAAACTGTCACACAGGCAGGGACCGCCCAGGGAACTCTGCGAGCAAGGACAACTGGAGCCGAGCTGGACAGGGACTGATGCTACTGTGGCTTTCACACATGCAAGGTTCTCCTGGGACCTGGCAGGCAAATGAACATGGGTGCTTGGGATGGTCCAAAGAAGCTCATCTGCTCCGATACCCCACAACCCGAGCCCTGCCAGCTCACTGCACTAAAAGCACACCGGTGATGCTAGGAGCTGCGGCATTGCGCACACATACACGCACTCTCCAGCCCTGCTGAACACAACCTTTGTACCAGGTTGCCTTTCCTGCCAAACCCCTCCAGTCGCTAAAATAACAACTATCAAAAGCAAACCCACCTCCCACTCCACCTTCCCCTCGCTCCCCATCATCCTGCTCCTGCTCCCTGCTGAGGAATAAAAGGCCGCAGGCTGGCGAGCAGCGGCAGATAATTGGTTTTACCAGTGGGGGCGGGTGGAGACGGGCAATTTGGGTTTGCATGTGATCTTTAGGAGAGCAGGCAAGCAGCGGGGTGTGGAGCGATGAAGCTGGAGCCCCAGCGGAGCCAGCAGCCCACGCACCCAGCCGAGCATCGCTCATGGCACGTGCCAAGCGGGAGCCAGGGGAAAAGCATCCTGGTGCTTCCCAGCCTCCTCGGCCTGCCATTTAATCCTGGCTGCTAGAAGAGCTGAGCTGTTAATATCCCTGTAGTCTTGAGGGGGGATTAATTGGAGAGGGGGAGCAATTTACTTCATACGCAGTCTGCCATGGGTGGGGGAGACCGGAGCCATTGCCAGCCCTGTGGTGCCACTTTCCTTATCCTGCTGGGAACCCCACACTTCCCAGGGTTTTGGGACTGCTGTCCATCCTTGTGACCAATCTTTCCTCATTTTTTCCTAAAGACACATGTGCTGGTTTTTAGCACCAGGAAAGTCTGCAGCAAGTGAGCATAGCAAGTAGGGAAGCCCTCATGCCTGCTGCCCCCGCTCAGGGTCTCTGCTCCAGCTGCAGATTTCTCTGTAGGACCTGATGTGGGCTTGGAGGGATGTAGGTGTCCTGGACCCCTTAGAGCCTGGGGGCACCCGGCCACTTCTGGTCCCAGTGCCTACAGCAACTCACTCAACCATTTATTCAAGTTAAACCGAATGGTGGGAAGGGGGAGCCATGGCAAGCAGGATGCAGCGGCCAGTGACGGGATGTGCTGCACCAGCAGAGCTCAGGGTTTCACACTTCTGGCTGCATTTGTGGGTTTTGGCTCCCCTGGGCCTTTTTAACAGAAACCAAATGTCTATTTGTGCTCCATGAAGCACAAGCGAGACCCTGTGAGCCTGGCGGGCAGGGGACAAACAAGGAGCTGGGTGTGGATGCAGAAGCCCCAGGGGCACGGCACATTTGTCATAGCCCCATCCCAGTCCCAGTAGGGTCCTTCTGGGGGTCTGCGCTGGCCAGGACTCCTCCACATCAGGTGAATGACCCTTCTGGGTGTTTCACAGCAGCTGGGCTCTGCTCTCTGTGTGAGGCTGCTCCTATGCTTCCCAGCCCCATGTGGGCTCTTCCCAGGCTGGGGTAAAAATCCCTCCTTGGCTCCATCTAAATCCAGTACCTCCTTCCCTGCAAATGCAGGCATCCCACCCTGCACCGGGGGCTTATGGGGCAGTGTGGGAAGTGCAGGAGGTGCCAGGCGGGGAGCTCAGCCCCATCTTGGTGCAAGAAGCCCCTTTGGAAGGAGACATGTCCTGTTGCTTGGTCGTGGGCAGCAATGTGGATCCCTTCCCTCCCGGGGTGCTGGCTTTTTGGATGGGGCTGACCCCAACCCACCTGACAGCCAGACACCCCCATCTCTTCCTGGCCTTCATCCCAGAGGAGACAGCATGTCCCAGTTGTAGCACTAGACGGATACATCACCTGCAGGGCCATGGGTAGGGGTTGTGTCCATGTCCCCCTGCCAACAGCTGCCATTTCAGGGTGATCCTGGACCCAGCAGCCAGCCTTGTCCCTCCAGCCCTGGGCCCTGGCACTGCTGGTGCCAGCCCTGCAGCCCTGTCCCTTGGTCCCTCTGAGCCAAGCATGACCCCCATGCCTCGTCTCCACGTTCTCCCCCCAGCAGCCAAGCAGTGGCTCTGCCACAGGGATGCTCCGCTTCTCCCTTTTTCACACCTTCCCTGCCAGCGCCCGACTGCGCTGCTGCCGCCCTCCCTCTCTTCAACACCTCCTCCTCCTCCGAGGCATTTTATCTCCTTTCTAGAGAGAAGAGTGTGGGCTGGGGATTTTTTGTTCCTCTGTATTTTACTTTTTGTTTTGTTCCTTTTTAATAAAACCCCTCTCCTGCAGCTCTGGGAGCAGAGGGGCTGATCACACTGCTTGGCATGGTAATTGTTTCCAGCATCTCCCTGAACCTGCCGTGGGGGTGGATTTGGAGCCACCGATGGAGCTGCACTTCGTGTTTGTCCTACTCGGGGGGCCGTGGGCAGGATCTTCTCCCCATCCCCCCATCATGTTGCCCTGTCCCCTCCTGCAAGTGTGGGGCAGTGGGAGGGATCAGAGCAGCCCCTCACTCGCTTGGCTTTGCGGGGGCTGATGCAGGAACAGGTTTTTCCCAGCTTGGTATCTCTGGCTCTGGGCAGATGCCCTCCCCATGCGTGGGAGGTGTAGGGACATGCTAACTGCTCAGACCCCACAGGGCAGGCTCTGCAGACCTCCTCCCCATCTCTGCGCCCACATGAAGCCTACTCGTGGTGCTACCATTAGGTGTGTGGCATCTCAGACACCTGGCATGCTTGGGTGTCAGGATGGGTGACAGCCAAGCAGATGTCAAAGGAGCACAGTGGGTGCAGCAGCCTGGTACCCAACACCTCCTCTCCTACCCGGTAGGCTTGGGGACACACTGTGTCCCCCCTTACAGACCATTCCAGTCCCTTGGGGACACCAAACTCAAGATAGACCCTTTCTGCTCCGAGCCCCTGCCGGACGCTGCTCCCTTTCAGAATCTGGATGGGGGTGAGCCATGCTGCCCACCCTGTCTTGCCTCCATGCTGACCAGCACCAGGAGCATCTCAGCGGAGGAGGAACATTGGCATCTTCCCACCATGAGCAGCTGCCGCAGCAGAGCAAAGGTGCAGTGCTTTGTCCTGGTTTCCCTCTCTAAGCCCACGAAGCAGAAATTTCCCCATGGGAAACCACTGATTTTTGAATGTGCCAGGATGAGCTGGAAACCATCCCTGTGGAAAATCCCCAACCAGCTCCAAGGCGCCTTGACCAGCCTGGTGAAGCCCCTAACTGGGGAACACGTCTCAGGGCTGCAGTGGTACCTGCCCCCTGGAGCGGAGGGGAAAACTGTGGGATGTTCCAAGCTGCCCCTGCATCACCCCGGGAGGTCAGGTGGGCCAAGGTGCAATGCTCACAGGGGGCTGCAAGCCACTGCACCAGCTTTGCTCCTTTATTCATAAATGTGTTAAAATGCATCGTTGAGGTGGTTTTACACTGTGGTATTGGGCAGTGTGGGCAGTCCCCAAGTCTGGGTGCTCAGTCCTATGTGTTGGCACCCACCTAGCAAAGCATCGCACCCTCTGGGAGCTCTTCTGGTCCTCCCCCATCATGCCTGGCCTTCAAGCTCCCCTCCACATCCCTGCAGCCACATCTGCCCAGCTAGGGCCCAGCAGCCTCCCTGCAGGCACCCAGTAGCTGCTGCCTCTCCTGCCCACCCCCTGCCAGAGCCTCAGAAAAGCCCCAGAAAAGCCAAGAAACCTCTGGAAAAAGCAGGTCCCAAACTTTACTTTGCCACCAGCTCTCCAGCAGGTGCCCATTCCCTGCCCACAGTGCCAGCTGGGACTGTCACCACTGCAGGGACCTGCTGCCTGACCCACTGCTCCCTGCCAGCCCCTCACAGCCACCCCAATGCCAAGGGGAAGGATGTGCATGTCCTGGGACCAGGGGTTCCACTCCCTTCCACTTTGTAGCAGCAACCTAGTCCCCCTGTTTGGCTGGGGAATATTGACAGCACTCAGCCTGGCACAAAGTCCTCCCCTGTTTCAGGCTCTCGGTTTCTCCATCTTTGTCCTCTCCATTCTCCCTCGCCCCCCATTCCACACGCCCACACGGGTGCGGACACACATGGAGGTGCAGGCTGCCCTGCGATGCGGGGCTGCCGGGCTGGAGCAAGCGCTCATGCCCAGGGATGGACCCAGCTGAAGGACAGGCACCAGCCACCTGGCACAGGCACCCTGAGCTCACCACCATGCCACTGAGCCGCTCTGAGGCGAGCGTGGCCACATGCCTCACATTTACACACCAGCTCCGAAAAAGGGCGCAGAAACCAAAACACAGGCACACACCCGCTCACTTCTGCACCCATTTTACAGCCATACGCTTGTCGAGACGCAGAGCATCTCTTTGTCCCGCACAGAGAACCCAAAACCTCCTGCTCCACCCTGGGGTGCTCAGCCTCCCCAGGATCGTCTCGCTGTGCACGGGCTTCTCTGTTCACACACACATGCACACACACATGCACCGTGATCCAGGCACACGCAATGACACCTGGACCTGCCAAGTCAAGCCCTCCCCAGCAGGACAGCTGGCTTGGCTGAGATGCACAGGGTGCGGATGGGAGAAACCCTGGGTCTGTCCAAGAGCCGCTGGGATTCTCCAGGGGCTGCCAGGCAAGCTGGGTTTCCTGCAGGACTAGCCAAGCCCCGGTGAAGCCACACAGAGAAATTCCCTAAAGAAATGTGAGGGGTGCCCGCCGTTTTGCCTTTCCTCTTCAGCTGTCCCATACCTTCTCCTGGCTGGATAAGTTCTCGGGGGAACAGCATTTCCATAAGAGGGGCAGTTGCCCCCTCCCTGGGCAGTTCCAGCCCCCTGGGGTGACCCACGCCCAAGACTGAGCACCCATCAGCAGCCACCCTAACTCGGGAAGGGATGGAGTGGGCAGGGCTGGGGCTTGCAGCTCCCATCCTAACCCAAGTCCCCCCCACTGCTCCCCGTGCCCGTCTCCTTTTCCCCATCTCCAGCGGCTCCCAGGTCTGCTGAGGCTCTTCCCCAGCCAGGGCACAGCCCCACTCTGAGCATTCCAGCCCCGTCTCCAACTTACTTGCCCAGTTCCTCGAAAAGCTGGTACTCCTCGGTGAAACGATTGCAGGTGATGGTGGCCATCCCGAGGGGCTGAAAATGCTCCCTCCCCAGCACAGTGTTTGGGGCAAGCAGCTCTCCTCTCGCTCCCTCCCTCTCCGTGTGCTCCTGGGGCTCTCTCCTTGCCGAGGTAAATAAGGGAATATGTTTGATTGACAAGCCTGGAGATAATGATGAGGGCAATTTGTCTTCTCAGCTTCACAAGCCTTCGTCAGCATCCCCGTCCCCATGGCGACCACCGCTGCCAGAAACGCCCTGTTTCTGTTGCCGGGGCAACTGCTTCCCAAACCCATTGCCTGCCTGTGGGGACCAGGGCCCTGCTGGGCACCCAGCCTCGGGGGCTGCCCGAGGGTCGCCCAGCTGCTTCAGGGAGGGGGGAAAGTCTAAAATGCAAATATTATAGGCAAATTAAAGGGCATAGCAGTGGTAGAATAATTGGGGCAAAAAAGGTTTCCATGGAAACCGTGGTTTCCATGTTGCAGGAGGATGCTGTCGCCTGGGCAACTGCTTCCCCCCCCAAATACAGGCCTGGCTGGTGCTCTCAGCAGCATCCCTCCACGATCTGGGGGACTGTGGGATGGGGGACATGCTGGGGCAGATTGGGAGCAGATGGAGCAGAAGCGCGTCAGGAGAAGCTGGAGAAACCATGGCAGGTTCCCAGGTCCCCAGACTGGCCCGCCATCAGCCAGGGGAGCTGCCTGGATCTCCCTGCAGGGGAGGGCTGGCCGCTCCCTTTGCCCACTGGCTCTCCCAATGGGCCCTGGGGCTACCAGGGGAGCAGGTCCCGTGGGTCGCCCCCATTGTGGGGCAAGCTTTTTGGTCTAAAGCCCAGCTGAAGGGAGAGCAAAAAGGTTGTGTCCAGGGCTTCTGTTTCCCTGAGGTGCCCAAGGCAGGGTGGAAGGGGAGGTATTTCAGAGTGGGGGTAGGAGCAAGGTCTGCCCCTCTCCTCCTCAGGCTTTTTGCCATTGAGTTAGTTTTCTGCTGTGTTTAACATAAAAAAGCACAAAACTGGCAATACAAGTAGAGTAACAAGGTCCAAGACTGCAGGGGAGAGGTTTCCCTCTTAAGCAAATCTTGCTGCTGGGCACCCAGCACCCTCTGCTCCACCTACACTACCCCTTGCAACTTCCTACCTTCTGACCCCCCCAGCAGAGCTTTCTTCTAAGCTTTTGTCCCATTTCTGGATGATTTTGCTGCAGAAGGAGCCCCTCCACCCTGGGAGAAGGGGCTTCCACCACCAGCTTTGAGAGCATTGCCTTTGGCAGCTGAGATGGATGGAGTTCTCTTCAGGCTGCCACGAAAGGGTTAAAAGGAAAAGAAAAGGCTCTAACCAGGCAAAAATAGGGAGAGATCTTTGAGAGGAGAAAAAGAAGGAGGAGCAGAGAGAGGGAGAGAAGAAAGGAGGTGGAAGTGGAGGAGGACAGCAAGTGGCGGAGTGAGGAAGAAGAGGGGGAGGAGGAGAAAGGTCTAATGGCTTTTCCATTAATTGCACCATTACCCACCTTTATCCCCACCTTGCATCCCTGCATCCAGCCTCCCATTGGAGGGCCCCTCTGTGGCCCTGGGATCTGATTCCCACCCATGGGCACAGGGTCAGGGCCACAGTCCCCAAGGGCTGGTAGCCTCTGGACCCACGCTGGCCATGCCACCATGCAGGCAGAGCGCACTGGGCACCCTCCCTGGGGTGAGGGCGATGCACGTACAGGATCTGTGCCCTGGAGATCATCAGATCCTGATGATCAGGTCCCCAAAACGCCTCCCTGCCTGTGCACATCTCCTCCCCATCCCGCTCCCACACCCGGGGCTGCCGCGGTGGCCAGTGAAGCCAGATACCTGGAGGAGCGCCCCAGGTTTTTGCAGCCAGCCCCCAGCAGCCCTCGGAGTCAAGGGGCAAGAGGAAGAGGCCTCCAAGCGAGAGACCCACAGATGCCCATGCTGTGTGCCCCCACTTTGCTCCCACCTGCACTAACTACATGTTCTCATGGGTGCCGTAATGTGACCTGCCCCCCTCCCCGTGCCCACCCCCACACTGGCACGCATGTTCAGCCCCACATGCGTGACTCGGTGTGCTCCCGTAGCAGGGAGGCGGGATTTGTCCCTTCCTTCCCCCCCAGACCCCCTCCCTGCACCCCTGACCCTGAGCCCTGAACCCCTCGCCCAGGGAAGGGGGTGATGGCAAAGCCCCCTCCCCAGGTTTCTCCTGCCTGGCAGAGACATGGATCTCCAGGAAGAGCTTCTCCCTTCCTGTTCTCCTCTCTGCTCATTTTTTTTCCCTTTCCCTCAGCATTTTTCCCTCTCTGAGGGTGAGGGGGTGTCAGGCTTCTGGGTGCTGAGCACACTCTGTTTTGCCAATGATGTTCTCCCAAGTGGGAACTGCTGCATGGCTCCGCACCCCAGTGTTTGGGGACAACACAACCCAAGGGGAGCAGTAGCTCTGGGTGGGACCTTCCCCCTCCAGGCGGGGGGTTCTCCCAGGAGAGGGGAGCAATCCCAGCCCTCTCCCAGAGGCCTCAGGATCCTCCTCAGATGTTTCTCCTTGACTGATATCTCCGTTCCCAGCCACCCCAAGATTTGCTCTTGCAGGGCTTTGGAAAGCCCAGCTGCTCTCCTGCTGCCGTGCTTGGGTCTGGCCGCCTGATGGAGACCTTCATCCCCAGCAGCTCCTCTTCATCACCCAGCTGCCTCTCCAGAAATGCCTCCTTCTCCCCTACACCTGCTCTAGCTCTATCTACAGATATTTAGTTTCTGCATCCCAGCATGGGACTGCCCCAGGATGGGCACTTGAAGTCTGATGCTAGACCCCAAAGGCATTGGACAGGCAGCTGCCCCATGGAGCTCAAGGAGGATCAATGTGTCCCTGGGGGGCTGCAGCAGGTCCCTCTCCTCTTCCCAGGGACAGGGCTTGCATGGACCTCAGGCAGCTTGCAGCAGTGCCTCACAGGCAGAACCAGTGGGGCTGAGAATTACATATTGCAGAGATCCCAAAATTACTGGGACAGTTTCACACGCAAGCTGGGGTCTGGGGGATGCTCAGTTGCTGTCCTCTGGGAAGCTGAATTTGAGGTTATTTTTAGATGGAGATTATAAATACCACGGTAAGGAGAGCTGATTTACATATCGGGTTGTGTTTGCAAATGTGCCCTGTCCCCACAGGCTCCAGCGCTTGCTCCTGTGGCCACATGAAACTGCTTTCGGCCGGGACAGGCTGTCCCCAGGGCCACCTTCTCCCTAACATCAGGGTGTCTCCAGAGCCACCCTCTTTCTGACACCAGGGTCCATGGGCAGAGACCCTCCTGTGGACATGGCTGTGGATACTTGGGGACCCCCAGCAGGTGCCATGTGGTTCCCTGGGGCCATTACATGCTGGCTCTGGGTAGGGAAAAACCTCTGCAAAACCACACCTCCTTGGATCCCTGGAAGAAGACAGGATGTGAATGCCTGGTGTGGGATACAGCCCCTGGCCCAGAGCACCCCCTTCCTGTCACGACGTGCCCAGGGTGTCCTGCCACCCTCCCACCATGGCAGTTTGCCAAGATACTCATTCCCTTTCCTGCCACTGGGCTTCTTCCCTTCCCTCTCTCAGGTGGAAGATGCCTGTGGGGTTGGAAAGGTTCTGAGGTACCCTCAATCCTGCCTGACCCACCTCATCCCCATTCTCATCTCCATCTCATCCCACATCCATCCCACCTGCATCCCCATGCCCACCCTGTTCCTTCCCATCTCCACTCCATTCTCTTATCCCCCTCTCCATCCCCATCCCAACTCCATCCATCCCCTTCCGCACTTCCCATCCCTATCCTAACTCCCTCCAGCTGGCAGGGTGGAAGCAGCCAGTCCATCCCAAAGGAGCAGAGGCAGACACTATCCCTCTATCTCACACTGTGCTCACCTCCTCCCAGCCCAAATCCCCATGGCCTCAGGCACATCCCCCTGTCCCATCCCCTCCACAGGGTCCCATCCTGCACACAGCTCCTGCCTGGGGTCCAGAGCAGCCTTGGGCCCGTCCAGCTCTTTGAAGGGTGGTTGGGAAGGTGGGCACAGCATCAGGCCCGGGCAGGGAGCTCCACTGCCTGAGCATCTCATCAGCTGCATTAACCCCTTGGCAGCCAGAATGCAGAGGCGCCCCCAAGGGGGCTTGAACTGTGTGAAAACACAGGATTTTGGCACATTGCTGCATTCTTCCCCACAGAGACCATTAATAAGCAGTGGTGGGATGGGGAGCCCCTGCAGCAGCCACTGCTTGCCCCTTCCCAGCCCAGCATTCAGATACAGCAGGACTGGAAACAGTGGTGAAGGACAACTGCTGTCCTCAGGCTGGAGGCTCTGGACTCTCCAAGCACACAGAGATCCTCCTGCCTACTTTTCCACTTTGTTTTTGGAGACTAAGAATTTCCTCCAACTGTTTTCTTTTTGTAAAAATTCAGAATGCAACTTTATTTAACTAAAAAGAAGAACGCAGACCCAACGCTATGGCCAGGCTGACTGCGCGAACCCGGCATCAGCCCAGCAGATCAAAAGCTGGAAATGAAGCAAGACCAGATGACGTTTTTCACAAGGTTATTAGTAAAAGTGAAGGGAGAAAAATTGAACATGTTTTAATGGAAATTTCCATTTTTGAAGGGGGAAAAAAAAATAAAAGAAGGACTAAACTTGGGTGTGTTTATATAAATATGGAAATGAAAGTAGTTTCCCGAGCCTTGTCGCCGCCCCATGGCCAGCCCTGCTCTCCCGCTCCCTCAAGCACCAGTTCCCCCTTTGCCGTGACTTGTGCCCAAACCCCCGCAGCCATCACCCCCTGCCCTCCTCTGGCTCCGGCTCCAGCCTCCTCTTCTTCAGCAGAGCGTTGCTTTATATGCAACCAGTTGGCTTTGCCAAATGGCAGCAGGCACCGCAGCCCTGCCTCCGATGGGCACACCGGTGGTGTGGGTGCCAGGGGGCCAGGCTGGCCAGTTGAGGTAGTTGGAGGGTGTGCAGCATCCTCCCGGGGCTCACCTTGGCCAGGGGGATACCACAGGGACTATCCCCATGGAGCAATGCAGGTGGAGATGGCGTTGATGGAGGAGCTGAGTTCCCCTCTGAAACCTGTCCTGGACGCCCCTGGATGCCACTGCAGGGGACATGCCCGTAGGGATGCAGGGGGCTGATGGGATGGTGCCACGATGGGTGTGCACAGAGCAGCTGGGACCAGTGCACACACTGCCATGCTCTGGCTTTGCAAACTCCTTCCCATCTCCACAAGAAGAGGCCTCCTCTATTCTGCCTTGCTGTCAGCTTTTTTTTCTTTCTTTGTTTCTGTAGAAAATCCCAATTCCCCCAAATAATCCAGCTAAGAGTAAGAAAAAAAAAATACAAATGTGTCATTGCATTCTCTTCCCATCCCTGTCCCTCTCTCACACATAGGGCTTGAAAGCACACTGAAAGGTATTCAGCGTGCACGCTGCCAATTGTCACATCTTTCAATGACAGATTTTAAATGAATGTTATTTTGCAAGGCAGAGAGAGAGAGGGGAAAAAAAAAATTAACAAAAAAAAAAGAAAGCCCACACTGCTCATCCAAGAGCTGACAAGTCCTAACGGGCCTCATTTTCCAGAGACAAAAATAACTATTTTCAAAATTCACAGCAGGGCCTTCGCCTACACACACTGCACCAAGAGAAACCTGTGGGGAGAAATGTAAAACACATTGTGTAAATGGAAATGCACCATGCATCCAAAATGCTTTTAAAGCTATTTACCCTCTTTCATCCTCGCCAGCTCTCCTCCGAGCACATGTATGCGCGCTCACACCCCGCCGAAGGCGCGGGGGCACAGCACTTTACCGGCTGCCCCGGCTCCCGAGCTGCTGGGCCCTTGGCCATCCCTCGCCTGGGCTGGCTCCCCATGGCAGGAGGATGATAGGGAGATGTTTCCCCCCCGATTCATGTGCTGCTGGGAAAGTGGCGCCATCTGCAGTGAGGGGACATGGTGTGGTGCTTGCAGGAGGGAGCTGTCCCCATCCTCCGTCATGGCTTCAAAGTCCTGCAGCTACAGAGCAGCACATCAGCCTCTGCAGAGATCTTCTTGAGATCTTCCTTCCGACCTAGGTTCAGCAGCAGGGATGTGGGGATGGGCACAGCCCCAGCACTGGGAAGGAGCAGCCAGCCAGGGGTGGTTGGCTAGTTGAATGCATAGGATGCTTGGGAAGGAAGGTGGGCGCCCATAGCCATGCACATGGGGTGTGCGCAGACAGAACTGTGCATGAAACGTCTTCTGGATGGCTGACCCATGTGAAGTCCACTAGAGCTTGGGGCAAACCTGCCTCCCAAATGTGGGGCCATAGAGAACCATCTGTTACAGAATCACAGAATGGAAGGGTTTGAAAGGGACCTCTGGAGATCATCTCATCCAACTCCCCTGCTAAAGCAGGGTCACCTAGAGCAGGTTGCACAAGAACACATCCATGTGGGTTTTGAAAGTCTCCAGAGAAGGAGACTCCACAACCTCTCTGGGCAGCCTGGTCCAAGGCTCTGTAACCCTCAAAGTCAGTTTTTCTTCACGTTTTTCCTTATGTTCCTGTGAGACGTAGTTCCTCACTGGGGCTGCTCCTGTCCCCCCAAGCCAGTGGAGAGGAGAAGCCATGGCCCCATGTGAGGTCCCTGTAGTATCAAGGCTGAGTCCAGCCTCAGTAGTCTCAGGTCTGACAGGTCAAGGAATTTGTCGTTCCACAAAAAAGAATATTAGGGAAGTACCGTGGCCTTGGGTTTGGAGAAGGTCCTTGAGGTCCCAGAGCAAGAGCAAAGAAGACAGCAGCCTGGCAGCAGGCAGAAAGTCAGGAGCACGTATATAGCGGGAGATGATGAGGGACAACCTGCAGGCAGAGCCACCAAGGCTGGGCAGCCCCTCTGCATTCCAGCCCCAGGGTCCTGGGCTTCCTCCTGCTGTTGCAATGGCCAACACTTAAAGCTTATGGTTGCCTGCAGAGTCCTTCAGAAAAGAGTCTCTGTTTGGAAGGGGTTGTGGACAGGCCAGCCCTGCTCAGCAGGTTTGTACACCACTGCCAAGCAGCACGGCTGAGCCCACATTGCCCTCCCTCACCCACCAGGACCACCTCCCTACAGTCGCCGGTCCAGCCAGAGAGAAGGGTTGTTTTGGGGTGAACCCTGGGGCAAGGGAAAGCAAGAGGATGCTGGTCACCTCCCCATCTGTCCCTCTCCCTCGCTCCCATCCCATAGCACTGCTGTCCAGAGCCCCACCCTGGCCAGGCTGGGTCGATGCTGGGGGAGTCTCCCGTCAGATACGATTGGACATGAGCCTGGTGTTCAGCTTGCGGAAGAAGGAGCGCAGCTTGCAGATCTTGCATTTCTTCTTCTTGTTCCTGCTCTTCAAGGGCTCTCCAATGCCTTCCCACTCCTCTACATCATCCTCACTGGCCCAAGGTCCCCAGGCACCGCCGTTGAAGTCCGGGTGAGCCCGGGGATTCTCTGCGGGGTACCTCACCGGGATAGCTGTCCGGTTGTAGTGTACCAACCTCATCAAGAGGGTCCTGACCACATCTGGGCGCTCATCTGAGAGGTCATAGCGCTCATAGGGGTCAGCAGTGATGTTGAAGAGCCAAACAGACTTCCTCAAGCCACCAGTGAGACGCTCCAGGTTCCACCAGCTCCCTGGGAAGTTGGTCAGGGTCTGCGGAGGGATCCAGTCGCTGTACCCTGGGTCACCAGTAAGGAGCTTCCACTCTCCAACCCGGATGGAGGCTTGCACGGCTGTGTTCCAGATGCCGAAGCCATCCTCCAAGGAGCCGTACTTGGCGTGGTTGTACAGGGGATCAATGTTGTGCAGGATTTCAGTTCGTGGTGATTCCTTGCCCTCACTGATGGCAGGCCAAACGTTGTAGCCATCCAAGCCTGAGACGTTGCTCAGGTTGCCCCTGGCCAGGCTGACCAGAGTTGGGTACCAGTCCGTGATGTGAACCAGTGCCCAGCTGGTTCGGCGCTTGTGCTTGATCAGAGGACTGTGGACGAAACCAATGCCACGGACTCCTCCTTCCCAGTATGTCCCTTTACGGCCCCTTAGTGGCCAGTTGCTTCCCCCAGAGAAGGTCTGCCCACCATTGTCGGTGGAGAACACGATCACGCTGTTATCGTAGTAACCATACTTCTTGAGGGCCCAGGTGATGTTCTTCACCGCCTCATCCATGCATGTCACCATGGCAGCGTACTTGCGGCGAGCAACATTGCCCATGGAGCGGTAGCGGTAGATGTATTCCTTGGGTGACTGCAGAGGTGTGTGGACAGCTTGGAATGCCACGTAGATGAAGATGGGCTCTTTGGGGCTGTGGGACGCCAGGATCTTGCTGACGCGCTGGGCATAGAGGAAGGTGGAGTACTTCCCACTCTGGTCCCAAGCCACGTCCTCCCCTTCATGCAGGTCGTAGCCACAGACGCCTGGCCCGTCGCAGTTGTCATAGGTGTAGTAGTCCACATTGCCTGTCAGGGAGCCCAGGAAGGTGTCAAAACCCCGACGGGTGGGCAAGCACTCCTTCTTGTAGAAGCCAAGGTGCCACTTGCCCACCATGTGCGTGGAGTAGCCAGCTTCCTGAAGCTTCTGGGGCAGGGTGACCTGGTCAAGGGGCAGGCAGTTGGGCTGCCGAGGGCGGATGATGGAGTGCTGCAGCCCTGTGTGGATCTGGTACCTGCCAGGGAAGGAACCAGGAGGAATCAGTGGTGATGGGGAGCAGCATTGGGTGGGGAAGTGATGGCACTTTATGTACCAGAGACCCCAAATGTATACAGCTCTCTGTGTCATTCAGCCTAACCCCATGGAACAAGCTCCATGCCAGAGACAGGGAGCTCCTCATCCATCCAAAAGTACCGAAAAAAAGAGAGGGGGCTCAGCAGACATCTCAAAAGCACACTGGGCTGCTCTCCCAGGATGCCCCAGCAGCTAGCCCTTCTGCGGCCAGCCCAGGGTGAGCTGGCTGGGCTCCAACAGGGCTGGGCAGGACAAGCAAGAGTTGCCGGTTGCAGTGTCCCACCTGGGTGCCCTCCTCTGCTTTGCACACCCTGGAGATGCCTAGGATACCTCTAGAGCCTTCAGGAGAGAAAAGAGGCCATTTCATGGACCCTGGTGGGCTCCAACACCCGCAGGCAGTAGATTACTATATCCATAGGCACATCCCTGGGGCTCACTCCTCAGCAGGAGATGATCTGATGAAATCTGCTGCCTACAGTGAGTGCTGACCTCCTAGCACTGCTCCAGAGAAAGTCCCATCTGTCCCAGGAGGCAGAAGAGCCCAGGATCAGGGGACATTGGGCTATGCCTCCGCGGAAGAGGGTGATGGACCAGCTTCCAGCCTGCCCTGGCCAGTCCACGGGACATGCAGATGCAGCAGAGAATGATCCTTCAACCTCAGAGCCCAGCAGCAAACCCCCAAGGGCCAGTGTGACAGCAGTGCAGGACTGCCCTGGGCACAGAGCTCTTCCTCAGAGACCACCCTCTATCAATGACGTCCACTACTCAATGGCATCCACATTTTTGGCCTTGCCATGTGCTGCTATTTATCTCATGCGAAAATCAACCATTTACACAAGGAACCTTCTAGAGAAAGCCGGCAAGATGCCCTTCTCTTGAGGATCTCCATCATCTGCCAATACACTGGGGCATCTGTCCAGAGGCAGGTTAAGCCCTGCAGAGATAAGGAAGGGGCAGAATGGGGGACGCGAGTGGGGTGTGAGCAGGTGCTGGCTTACCTGCCAGTTATCAGCTGGCTCCGCGACGGGGTGCAGATGGGCTGGATATAGTAGTTCTCCAGCTTAACACCCTCAGCTGCCAGCCTGTCCAGCGTTGGTGTTTGGATATCTGAGCCATGATACCCGACGTCATGGTAGCCCTGGTCATCAGTCAGAATAAAGATGATGTGAGGTGGCCTGGAGAAGGTGGGAGGCAGCGATTTCTCCATGGGGTCTGTGGCCACATCGGCCACCAAACTGGGCTTCATCCAGTCCCAGGATAAATAGCCAAAGCTGAGCAGGCTGACGAGCGAGAAGCCTGTGAGGGCATAGACAGCCATCCTGGAGCACTCTGTGCTGCCTGCAAAGGGAGCTACTGTCCCAGCATCGCCTTAGAGCCACGGAAGCAGGAGGTCTCCCCCTCCTTCAGAAGAGTCCCCTCAACCTAGGGGATGGTCCCCGAAAGCCCAGCAGCCAGTTTTGCGGGAGCAGCTCCCATGAAGGCACACTCGCGCGCACACAAAGAGCTTAATCCGCCGGGGCTGGGTTGCCTTCAGTCAAAAGAAAATAACCCTCGCGCCGCTCCAATCAAACACATCTGCACGGCAGGACGGGCTCCTCGCAGCAACTAACGGCAGCCCCAGAGCCGCTCACCAAGCATCCCGACTGCCAGAAACACTTCCTGGCTTCTCGGCGTTTTCTTGCCAGTGTTATTTCTTTATGAAGAACCCCGTAAAAACCTCACCAGAGAAAGTAGCTGGCTTGTCCTCCGCTCCAGCCCCATGCCTGCCTGGCTATCCAGACGGTTTGCTCAGGACACGATGATCCTTTTCTTTAAACTCCTGCGGAAGAGGGTGCTAAAGTTCAAGTCCAGGGGTGCCGAGCTCTCCTCCTCGCTCTCTCCTTTTCCCACTCTCCACCCCAAGGCAGAGAAGTCCCAACATCTGCCCGGGACGTGGGCTCCGCCAGGTTTATGGGGAGCCGAAGGCTCGGCCCCTCCCAGCTCAGCAGCTCCAGGAAAAAGCTGGGAAGCCCCAGAGTGTGCAGGGTCCTAAGCGTGGCATTCCCTGAGCTGCCGACACTTCCCTCCCCGGTTGCCCTGAGATGTGTGACATGTGGGCCAGGGCCCTAGTGGGATGCTCTGCTGAAGCCCCCGCAGCAGGGCAGGGCTGGGTGTCCGGGAAGAATTGCTGGGCCCAGCTGCCTGCACCACCAGAATCACCATCCAAACAAATCCTGGACAAGAGGAAGTTTCAACTTCAACTCTGGGACACCCCCAGAGTTGAATAAAACCACCCAGGGGCCTGCAGAGCAGTACAGAGTGGGGTGGCTGCTGCTGCGCCCATTTTCCGGGTGGGGAAACTGAGGCAAGGAGGGGCCATTCGTACCGACCATGGCCACAGCCAGCGAGGGGCAAGGTTCAGTGTGAACTAGAGACCTCTGCCAATGCAGGGGTACTGGTCTGAGGTTGGGGTACTGGGACAAGGGGCCTAGTCAGAGCCCTGATGCTTCAGGGGAACTTTTGGGAGAGACGAATGATGGTCCCTTGTAACTCTGTCCACAGGGCCAGCATTCATCAGGCATCAGGAAGCCATCATGTCCAGCATGCATCTCATCCCCTCGAATTTCCCCAAGGCAGGACTTGGTGCAGGAGGCGGGATTTTGATAGCACAAACTCACCTGTATTACACAGGCTCTGATAGCACAAGCTCACTCACAGAGCTGGGAGCCCTGTGGCTGTCTGGGCACAGTGCCAACCCTTGCAGTGTACCGATGAGGACCTGGGGGGACCCCAACACAGCCCCTCCACCCCGCACACCTGCCTGCCTTTAGGACTGCAGGGCCACAGTGATGGGGGCTCACTGGGGGCTTTGGGAAGGCTTGGGCAAGGGCTGGCTCAGAGAAGCATCTGAGCCAGATGGCTCCTGGCCCCTGCTCTGGGCTCCCCAACCATGCCCCCAGGCCCACACTTCCCTCTCCTAAGTCCCCTCCATGTCTCCTCCCTGGGTTCTCCCCACACTCTCTGCCCCAGGCACCGCCCTTCCTCTGACACCTCCAGCCTCCCCACACACCAGACCTCCCCACTGCCCCACACCAGCCTGCCCCATGGACCCCAGGCACTGTGGAGGAGGGGGCAGGAGGGAGCATAAGGCTCTTCCTCTCCCAGGGATAGGTGTGACACCCAGGAAAGGCAAAGGGAGCGTGGGCTTCTCCCTCCTGGCTTTAGACACAAGCAGAAGGGACAGGGATGGAGACAGGGACAGGTAGAGAGCCCATTTCAGCCGGGGTCGGGGGTTTGCAGGAGTGCAGGGAGGGGTGCATGGGGACGGGAGCGGGAGGCAGGGATGGATTAGCCATTTTTTGCACCTTTCCCTGCTGGCAGAACCCCCTGCTCACTCAAAGGAGCATGGTGGGGCTGGGTCAAGCCCTTTACCAAGGTCTGATTAATCCCTAGAGGTTCATCACTCCTTTCTTCTCTCGCTCTTCTTCTCCCTTCCCACCACTCACCTGTCTCCTACATGTGTCTGTCTTCTCCCCTGACATCTTTATTTTTGAACAATTTCCTCCTTTTGGAAAAAAATGGACCTGACTGATAACAAATAGAAGTGGAGGGTGGTTCAGGACTCCCAACTCCTGGGTCTTGTGTGCTCCTTCACTGTACCCAATGGACCCCAGCACCCCGAGGAGACCTCTCTGGACCTCTCTTGAGCTACATGGGGCTGCAAGACTCCCCAGGTATCCCGACCTGCAGCCCCGTACACATGGCTCCACGCACACCTCGTATCAGAGACAGAGATATCACCAGGGATTACAATCATAGCTCTTTCCATAAAATAAATAATAGTCAGTTTGGGTGAATATTACAGATTAGAGAGGAAATGGAGATGTCAGGGCTGAGATGTGGCAGAGAAAGCGTGTTTATGGCAGCACAGACCGTGATAAATTGAGTCTTGTTTGGGGCTGGAGGACTGAGCATGGAGGGAGGTGCAGGCGGGGGCCAGAAAGGATAGAGCAGGGCTGGAGCCCACCTCTGAGAAGCAAGAGAGAGCTGAGTGCTTCCCGTGTGTGTGGATTTGCTGCTGTAGTGGCTCCTGCAGCCAGTGGTGGGTCACATCCTGCTCATACCTTCGGCAGAGGAGGCACAGGCGGGGAGAGTTGCCCTGAATTTAATTTGCTGTCGGTGGCCGGAGCTCAGAGGGTTGAAAGGAGGGAAGAAGCCAATAGCAGAGATGTGGTCTCATGCTGGCATGGAGAGGAGACCTTCTGTGTCCGGCCAGGGCAGCCGGCTCAGGGAAATCAGTGGTGGGTCCAGGCTGGCACCAGGTCTGGGAAGGAAACAGCGGGGTTAACTCAGCTCAGGGAGCTTTTCCAAGAGTCAAAGGGTGAGTAAATAGTGAATTTGTTGGCAGTGACCCTGCTCTAAAGGTTCAGGGACAGCTGGCTGGGTCCCAGCAGCACATGGACACCTCCTGGGGAAGGAGGCTGCACAGCCTAGGTTCTCCAGGAAATGATAAGAAGGTGAAAAGCAGTTGGGGTTATAGGGAAATTGCTCTAGATCCCAGGAGAAATGGGGTGCAATGGGACCCTCAAACCAGCCCTGCTGAAATAATGTGACAGGGAGGCAGGAGACAGGAGCAGCTGGGAGGGAAGGGGAGGAGGAGGAAGAAGAAGAACTGACAACTGTGGAATTTCAGGGTCAGGACAATTTAAGCCGGCTGCATGGCTGCTCTGAGGGTGATTAATGCATCACAAGGTCTAGGGATGGAAAAAGTACTCAGGGTCTGCAGCCACCCCCCCAACCACTCTTAATTCAATGCAGTCACTCGTCCAGCCTCACTCAAAGATGTCTCAAGAGCCAGGAGCTTCCTTGGAGAGCTCCACCTTGTTGCACAACGGGGAGGTTTCCCTTGGCAGCTGGCCTGGCCATGGGTGCTGAGACAGCCAGCGGACCCTGCCTGCTTCAGTTCTGCATCTGCCCAGCTCCTTCCCGTCACATCAGCTGCTGCAACAAAAGATACCGAACCTCCTTCCCAGCCTGATCTATGGTGGTTTTACCTGTTCAAGGTGATGGGGAGGCCCACTGGGTGAACTGGGTTCTGGCTGCAGGGCTGACAGTGGCTCTGTGGGCAGAGTATCACCCACCTGCACCCCAACCGACCTTCTCAGACTGAGAGCATCACTTACCCACACCCCAACTGAGCTTCTTCAACTCAGAGCATCACCCACCCACACCCCAGCCCTGTACTTCCACATGCCTGCAGACCTGTTCCAGCTGGGACCTAGACCCCAGGCTGAGAAATCCTGCAGCAGTCAGGGTAAAGCCATCAACTAAAGCCTAATACACTCCTTTCTGGTTCTTTTTCAGCCTGGCAGCATGACCAACGAGGCAGCAAATTCTGACCAGTGCCTGGGCCAGGTCCCTCCATGTCCCTGCAGCTGGCACAGCTCCTTGCATTTGAACAGCTGGTTCTCTAACAAAATATTTGAATATTGCCTCTTTTTTTTTTGTTATTAATTTATGTGGCCTGGGGCAAGAATGAAAATAATCACAACCCTTCCTGCTTTTTTCTCCCCACCACCCCCCGGCTCCGGCTGCACTTGCGTTTTGGCTCCAAAAGCGCTTGCTGCAAGCGGGGTTATGCAAACAGGCTCCACATATTTCTCAGTGCCTGCGATCTGCCATGAGGGCCACACAGAAAAGTTTAAAACTAAGCCTCAAATCTTTTTTTTTACTTTCCCCTCTTTTCTTTATTTTTTAACCCTTCCTGGGGACAGAGCCCCTTCAGCCCTCAATACTGCCTTTCTCTTGCCATCAATGGGGCATTATGGAATAGGGAATTATTGAAAGCAGAACTCCCAGGCTTTACAATGGGAGCTCTGTGCAAGGCAAATATTGCACAATCTGTTTGCACGCCACCGGCTCACTGCCTTTCCCCCTCGGCAGCCCCACTCACGCCTCGGCCTCCGGCCTGTTGAAATGGGACCTCAAAAATAAGAAATATGAAAGGTTTTTAATAAATCCCCTCTCTCCCTCTTCAGAGCAAGATATTTGGCCTAACAGGGCATCGGGGAGCCGAGCCTGGCCTCAAAAAAACACAGCACGTCGCTCTCGCCTCTCAGATGTTTAAGGGTTTCCGCTTTCCCCAGCCAATGTGCGATGCATTTACTTTTTTATTGGCACGATGAAAGAGCCTAGGCAAGTCTGGAAAAGAAGGGAGCAGTCCTGGGAATGGAGAGAGCTTGTTATTTTGTCTAGAAGGGGGAAAAAAGGCTGAGAGGAGGGGGTGGCCAGGCAATTCATGGAGAAGGAAGGAGCTGGAGGCATCGCTGGTCCCAAGCCTGGCAGAATCATAGAATTGTTTAGGTTGAAAAAGACCTTTAAGATCCTCAAGTCCAACCATTAATCCAGCACTGTTAAGTCCACCACTAAACCACGTCACTAAGCGTCATATCTACATGTCTTTTAAATACCTCCAGAAAAGATGGGGCTGGAGGTGAATGCCTCTCCATTGACTTTGGGAGCCTCCAAGAGGTCCCAGCCATCGTGCCCTTGGCCTGGGGATGGATCATGGTCCTATCCTGGTCTTCTCCCTGCCATGAGAGCTCTTTGCTTCCCTGGTATCTTTTTCTCTAGGGATATCCCCAGGGACCATGTCCCTTCTTCAGTGCACAGCAGGCAGGCAGCATTACTTCCAGGTAGCACCAGGACCCACCTCCACTCCACCAGCTCCCCAGATCACATTTTCCCACTCCAGGACCTCATTTTCCCCACCCTGAGCCCAGCACCTCCCTGCCTCCAGCTGCATGGACTCTGTGGGTAGAAGCCAATTTTCTAGCAGCAAGTGCTCGCGGCGAGACCTCAACCAGATCACAGGGATGGGGCTTGGTCTGGGGAAACCTGGAGGTTTTAGAACACACCATAATTCACTCTCTGGAAGATAGAGCCAGGGGAGGATAAAACAGCAAACCTGCCTCAGTTCCTGCTTGTGCAACCCTCATCATTGTTGAAGGAATGAGGAGCACTGGAGCAGCAGCCATGATGTAGGATGCCAAAGCCATGGGGGGTAGTGCATTATGGAAGCAGAGAGGGGAGCATCAACCATCCCTCTGACAAGGGCTCGCCAGCACTGATGGATGTTGTTCTTGGACCCAAACGGTCTTTTTTTTCAATACCCTGCCTGTAGTTAAGGCCATTTGCGTAGTTGAAAATAATTGCCATCATCAAAACATCACTTAGAAGCCGCAGCACAATATTAGAGTCTTTTCTAATGTAAACCATAGCCTCTAATAACACATACTGGGCTTGGCCAAGGTTTGCTCCCAATTAAAACACTGCTGCTCCCCCCCCTCCTCTCCCAGTCTCCCAGCACTAGCAAAATACAAAATAAAGGCCCTAAATAAGAGCAGTTAATTTCTTATGCTAATAAATTTTTCTGCCGTTTTTGGTCACTGATGACACATCTTGATGATTCTGCAAATTCTCCTGTGAAACAACATCTACGTCTTCTTGCTCACGTTTGGTTTCTTCCTTCCCCTTCATTCAGGAGACTTTAGTCCATCGGCTCCCCTTCCTTCATATAATATTCCTCCCCTTGCCTTTCCCCCCCTCCCGGGAAACTGCAGCTCACCGCCTTCTCTCCTCTCTCTAACGACTGGCGTGCTTGCTTTGAAGAGCTGGAGAGGAGCCCATGGGTTTGGCACAGCTCCTTTCTTCCCATGCCTTATGGCAAGCTTTCCACATCACCCGGCTACTCTCCCTCCTCATCCTGCCCCCTCTTCCCAAGCCCAAAATCCAGTCCCCCTCCTGGAAGTGAGGCTTCCCAGCAGAGCCCTGGCAATTGCGTGATGGCTGGCAATCTGGCTGGAGAGTTCCTGGTTGATGTGAACCAGAGATGTGTTAGGACATGGATCCTCACAGGACTTGGGGAGGATGTCAGGGAGAGTAACTCAAGCCTGGCTTTGCAGGCAGGACAGGCTGGAGGCAAGGAACCCACCTGCATGCAGCAGCATTTGATAGAAGGCTCAAGAGCACACTGAGTGTGTGGGATTGTGCCTGGTCCCATTAGGATCTCAAGGCTCAAGCTCCTGGGATGGACACAGCTCTGCTCCTCAACACACACACCCCTTCCAGAAGGACTGACCTTTGCTAAAGAAAACATATATAAAAAAAGAGCCAGTGGTTCACCAGCCTCCAAGGGCTCTCTTTGAAGCAGAGAAGGTCCCAAGGTGGCGGAAGGAAGGATTTAAGCTTTTAGCATAGCTGTTTTCTGGCAGTGCTGCCATGTGACCCTGACATTGGCTTCTCCAGCCTATTGCTCTTGGACTCTCCCACTTTCATTCCTGACACGACTTATCCTGGGATACACAGAAACTCCTCAATCTTCGAAGTATGCAAGATGCTGGCATCACCTCCAGCCTCATCCAGGCTGGGGAAGAAAAAGCAGTTCTTCCTAGCACCTGCCTGGCAAACGTCCCTCCATCCCATAGCCACACCGAGCTGCACCCCAGCCTTCAGCAGAGCCTCCCAGACAGGTAAGGGCTCTTCCTCTTGCCATGAGACAAGCACCGTCATTGCCCTTGGGAAGGCTGCTCTCCTCCTGGGAGCATCTATGCCAGGCAGGTACCCAGGGACCCAGCATGCTCATGGGTCCAGGGGAGCAGCTCCAGCCCCACCACCTCCCCCTGACACCGCACTGGTGTCCTGGCTCCCCTCCCAAGCCACAGCACAGTAGGGGACTGGCTACTGGCTCCCCAGGGCTGGGCAGCCTCCTGGCTCCTGTCTGCCCTTAGCTTCCATCTCCCCTTTCAGGTGCAACCTCTTCAAAGGCAGCCAGTGGGTTTTGGCTGGCAGGAGATGCGAAGGCTGGTGGGCAGGACGTCTGCCCGCCGCCCCAAGCCAAGGCATGGAGAAGGAGGAGGATGAAGCCTGGCTCTCCCTGGCTTGGCTCGACTGCCTGCCCCAGACAAGGAGCCCTTTCTCACCGAGGGAGCTTGCAGCAGGGCAGGGCAGGATGGCCTGTGCACCCGGCTTGTTTGTAACCCCAGTTCAGCACAAGGAAAACACACCTGCCCATGCCAGCCAGGCTCGCACCTGTGAACAGCCATGGGATGTGTACCTGGGACATGTTTCCCCAGCACCCTGGGGGGCTGGTGTGGAGGGGTTGCTTCTCCCCCAGCATCAAGGGTTGTTTTCCATCCTGGCAGGAGAGGAAGGCGGAAAGCTCTGGAAGGGCAGTTCACAGGGTTTTGCATCAAAGCTGGCCACAACGGAGCGGCTGGAGCAGGAAGAGGGTAGGTAGCATGGCCGGCCAGACCCCAGGCACCTGTGACTCTGCCCTGCCCACCCCATCTCAGCAGGCAGCGGTGAGCCCCAGGCATGGGTGCTGGCAGCAGCCACTCCTGCTCTCTCAAAAGGTCTCTGTTCTGTTGAGTGCTGGCTGCGGAGCGGTTCAGAAGAGGCAAAGAGTCCAATTAGACATTGCATTACTTGATACAAAAGGTGTCAATAATCTAGCAGGAGAGATGAGAGCTCTCCCTCGCTGAGGATGCCAAGCACACAAATTGCCTTCTTGTAAGAGAAAGGCTTCATTTCCATAGAACATGACAGATTAAAGCACAAGTGGGTGGGTCCACTCTATTATTCATCAGCCTTCATTGCTAACAGGAGAGGGTATGCTGCCGCCTTCGACATTTCTTCAAAGGCCCAGGGTGCCCACAGACAGTGTGAAAGCAGGATACGAAGGGATGGAGCTTCGAACGCTCAGCGCTCATGTTCCCCTCTTCCCTGGGTTTGTAACTCACCAACCTTGCTGCTATTGCTTCCCAAGATGAGTCAAACCAGAAGGTCCTTGTTTCAACCAAAAGACTTACTTCTGGATCTAAACTTGAAGAGAAGAGCTGCAGGATGACCATGCTGCTGCATCAGTTGTGCCCCAAACCTTCCAGAGCTTCCTTTCCTAGCTGTGCAATGAGCTCTGCAAGCAGAGAAATCTAGGATTAAATTTTGGAGCTTGGATTTTTCTCTCTCAAATGGGAAACAAACCAAAATCATAATAAGAAGAAACACTTTCAGTCAGCTGAATTTTCTGGGAGCACACTGGAGTATTTCACTTGAACGGAAAACTCCAGGAGTGATTCTTTGGTGGCAGCATGTTGCATTTGCAGCTAAAATCTGCAGGGTGAGATTGATACATGGTAATAACTTCATTTCAAAGCAGAGGGGCCTGTAGCAGCCTCCTCACAGAGCCATGGGTCAGGGCAAGCTGTATTCACTCCGTTGCAGGCAGCTGCCCACCAGCCACCAGACCAAGCAAAGAAATGTGCTTACTCAAACAGTAAGCACCAAACCCAGTGCTGGGGGACCCTACAGGGAAACGTGGGCACCAAGCAGGAAAAGTGTGGGGAAAGGATTGGAAGGGGCTGGAAGCAAAGTTCTGGGCTGGTGCTGGGACCTGGAGCTGAGCCACGGCACATGCACCATAACTCCTGTCACACACAAGGATGGTAGATAAATGTGCTCTGCAGATGCCGTATCTGGAGCGCTGTCCCCGTACTTCAAGCCCACCCGTTACCATCGAGGGTTTTCTGTTCTCAGTCACAGGCATAACTTACAGTGTGGTTGTTGGGAGGCTTTGAGTACCTATATCAATACTGCAGAGGGTGATTCATGATTATCTGCAGTAATCCAGAAGCTATACAAAATTGCTAATAATAGGTCTTGAAAACCGACATTTTAGTCAAAATGAAAAATGACTGGAACAAAATCCAATCATGCTTTGCTAAAACTATAAATGGAAAGGTATAACCCATATTCATCTCCCCTAAACACCGAGCTAAATGAAAGCAGGGGATGTAGAACATCCCCAGGATCCAAGTCAAAGTGGGGTTGGGATCCCGCCCTGGGAGAAGTTGATTCTTGAACAGGCTGAAAGTGACTTCCAATGCATCGCGTGCCACAGGACTGGCTTACATCCAGGATAATGGGGGGGATTTGGGAAGAGGGAAGCATGAACATGGATTATGTAGCTGTCCTGGCAGCATGTGATGGGCTGCGGGCTGGCAACCGCAGAGCTGTCAGAGCCAGCCTCCAGCGGAGGGGATGCGGATGCGGGGCCAGGCAGGGTTCATGGTCCTATTTAATGCTGCCGTGCAATCCAACGCACAGTTACTAGGTGACCAAAGCCCAGGGCTGCAAGGATAACATGGGAACAGCTGCACAGGTCAGTCCTGGTCCAGCTCATCAGCATTGTGTAGCTGAGATGCAGCAGGTCACAGTTCCACATCCAGGGAAGCGGCACAAGGAATGGGGCAAATATGGAGCTTGTCCAGGCATGGCTGGAGAGCCTGGCTGGGTCTGCGCAGTCCTGCCCCATAGCCCAGGATCTCTGCAGGCAGGGAGGGCACAGAACCTTCCCCAGCCCCAGGTCCCCAAACTTCCTCTCCCTTGCAGTTCCCACACTCCTCCTGCCTCCAAATGCCTGCTTACCCTGTTGGGAAATCTCTTCTCACCCCCCCTGACTTGTACTGTTTCATCTGCCTACGGATCGGATAAGCTGATAAAATGTGCTGAACGCACCAAACGGAGCCTGTTCCCTCCATCCGCTCCCCGCCGCTGGCTCATCCAAACCAGCACCACCGTGTCCAAGGCCTTGAAAACCTCTTTTGCCATTAACACTGCAACAGAGCGCAGCGTTCACACAGCCAAAGACAACACAGAATTTGCAGGGATTTTTGTGGTATTGAGGGCAACTTAACGACTGAAGCCTGAGGCAGATTTACTGCCACAGTTTTCACCGAGGACTGTAAAATTCAGCATGTTCCAAGCCCCTCGTTAACATTGGCTTCAGGCTTTCACAGTTCAGGCTTGGGAAGGGGCCGCAAACATTTCTGCGTGTTGCTGTGGGACTGTAGGCAAGCACGGGGTCTGCTGTTCCCCACCAAACTCCATGGCTCCCTTGGTTTCGGCAAAACCAGCTCCTTTTCCTTCCCAAGGTGAAGTTTTCTCCCCCCTCCCTTGGAGAGGTCTTCACAGGCGAGGGAAGGTGGGGTTTAACACCACAGCAGTTCCTGGAAGCCTGAGAGAAAATGAGTCTTCCTTTTTTCCCTACCAAATCATGAGGCATTTCATACTGACCACTTAAATGAAACCAGACTGTTTAGTACAAGCAATTAGTCATAAGCAGCATCTAATTACTTCTAGTATTTAAAGAGAAAATAAAAGAATCTCCTTGGAGTATAAACTTCAGTAAAGAAGCTGAAGCTGCAAGGAGAGAGCCTGTGTTATCCAGACACCCACCCTCCTTCACATCACACAGCACCCCATGTCCCTGGCCCACGGGCACCCCCAAAGCACCCAGGGGTGCAATCGCCCTGTTGTCCCCTCATCCTTCTATCAATAACAGCATAAGAAACAGATGAGAGTGAAAGGTTTTGCAAATATACACCCAAATATACCACACCCATACATGCACTGGTGCGCACACATGTTCCTGTGACAGAACGAGGGGGAAAACAAAGCCACACTCTGTGGGAAAGTAGCATCCATCTCTCCAGCCAGGCAGCCTGTCCTTCCCAGGGAGGCTTCCCCAGCCAGCTCCCCGCCCAACAGCCCGCTCTCATCAGCAGATAAGATCAGCGGTTGGCAGAGCCACTCTCCTGTCTGCTGCGCTGCAGGCTCTTCTCATCCCGATGCAGATGAAGTTACAAGGGAGCTGGCTGGAGCTCACGGCCGGAGATGCTGTCAAGCCCACACCCGCTGCCCCGGTCTCTTGGGATGGAGGGAGGATGAAACTCTGGCCTGGAAACCTCCCAGAGCACTTTAATCTTCTGTCTTGGACAATGCCTTGGGCGGCTGTTCAGAAACAGGGGTTGTCCCTCCAGCAGCAGAATTGCAAAGACCATCTTGCGAGATACCGGGTGCTCTCTGCCCATGTGAGGGGCACGCTGCAGCCTGGGAGGCAGGTGGGAGAAGGAAGGGGCAGTGAGGACCAATGCTTTTCCCCAGGGACAGCCACAGGGGGTGGGATCTGCAACAGGTTCCCCACGGGGCCAGAAGACAACCAGCAGCTCAAATGCACAGCCATGGAGGAGGATGCAGCCTGTGTGGGGTGACGTGCCCAGAGCCACCACCTGTTGACACTGTGGGGACATCCCAGGCAGAGGAAGGGTTGCTGGAGCAGGAGCAGGAGCACGTTCCCTGCATCCCAGGTGGCACAGATGCTCCTAGAGCATCCTTGGCAGTGGCACCAAGCTGCCTCCACCCATGTCTGTATCTGGGCGGCTCCTTCACCAACCCATGTCCCCAAGCCCTGGCATCTTTGGAGCACAGAGGTGCAGGGGCAGCTGGCCAGGCAGCTCCCCAGTAAGCAGAAAGACAGCAGTTAGAGGGCAGCTCTGAATTTTTTTCCCAAAGTACCTTAAAACATGGGTTTTGAATTAAACCACCAACAGGGAGCAAGAGCAAGGTTTCTTTCCCTGCCTGCTACAGCAGTTTTGGGGAGTTCCCCCCTCTTTTGGCAACAGGGACTATTAGCTGATGCCAACACCAATGTTAACTAAAGCCAGGCAGAAAAAAAAGAAGTCCCCAACTCCTCAGTATCAGGATCCCATTTCCAGCCAGTGCTCTTTCCCATCTAGGACTTCAGTAAGGACATTCCAAGAGCCTCTCGTTGCCCAGCCCACCTTAGTCTCCAAGGGACACTGCTGTCCTTTGGTAGTCAGGGACATCTCTGGGTTTGGCCAGGGCCACCACGGCACAAGATGGGACTCTGTCACCCTCTTGTGGCTTACAAGGGCTGGCAGACCTGCTGTGGGCTTTGAGGTGGCCACATCCAGGCCTCCAGCTCCAGGGAAGGCAGGAGAGTGCCTTCAGCCTGCTCCTTGCCCCAGCCTCCCCCTGCTTTGGCCTTTCACTCCGAGGGGCTTCAGGAAGGCTGTTCCCCTCCTGGGGATCAGCACTCCCGGTTCTCCTGCCCTATGAGTCATGTGTCTCAAGTGCAAATTCTTGCCCACCTTGTTCAATACTGGCCAAGGAAGAACTTCCCTCCACTGGAACACCCCTGCTTGCCCCATGCTCCCAGCAAGCCACTGAAAGCATCTGCGAGTCATTCAGATTGGGTTGCTTTAAGGCACCCTCCCCCTCCCAGTTTAGGTGGCTGGAAATCTCCTACCCAATTCCCAACCCACCCAAAGCTCAGCTAGGAAATTAAGCCACACCAGCCTCTAGGACAGAAGGAGATTCATTCAGCTTTATCTGAAAGCCATTTCATGTATGTCCAGATTCCTAATGAAACTTGGATAAACCCCCAAGGATTAATAACAGTGTGGGGCTTTTTGGGATAATTTTTTTTTCTGTTTCCAAGAGAAACATATATGTATGTGCTTTGCTGGAATCTCTGCTTCCATTTTTTGGCAGAAAAGCCAAAATAAATCCCTTTACTGTAATAACCCTCGAGCAAGATAAGACAAGAATCTGTTTGCAATTCCCGCGTATTGTTGTTGTCAAACATGGATAAACAGGCATCTCTGTCTGTGCTGTCCCCTTGGCAAGGCAGTGAGGACAGGGACTAACATTGCTGCAGGAGTCCATCTCTGGTGCCCACATCAGTGCACATTCAAGTCTGGTCCTCTCCCATGTTACTTCTACACAAGCACACGTGTCCGTGTTGTTCCTGCGTGAAATTTGAGGTTTTCTGGTACATCGAAGTCACATCAATCTGGAGAATGCGGCTGGAGCCAGCATGGGGCTGTGTCCCACCCAAGCAGAGGCAGAGAGCTCTACAACTCACACAGGAAGTCCAGGAGGTGACAGGTTTGGGTACCAGGAGCACAAGCTTTCCATCCTGACCACTCCTTGTTTGGCAGAGAGCAGGCACAGTGGTCAGGTAATGACTCAAGAGCGGTTTACTGGGTGCCCACTCAGAGAAGGACCTCCTTGTGCTGGGAAGAGTGGCGCATCACCCACTGCTCTGCTTGAGTTGGCTCCCCCTCCATGCACATGTGGTATCACCTCACAGGAAAATCCCCCATCATGAGAAGAAAAGCAACCTAGAAAAGGACCCAGGAGGGATGTCACTGCAGGCACCAACAGGCATCTGCCTGCGCTAGGTGAACCATCTCCCCTGCTATGGCTGCTTGTCCCAGGCAGGGCCATGGTCTTTGGTTTGCAGCTGACCAGGCTGGCTTGGCACTCATGCTTTTGGAGGATGAGGGTGCTCTAAGCAGGACCATCACCCCAGCCTTGGTTGTTCATGTTGCAAGTATCAGGAAGGGCTGGCACCACCATGGCACGAAGCAAGGGCCGTGCTGGATGTGCTCGCCCTGCCTTCAGATTGAGCCCTGCCAAATGAGGGTCGACCCTTCTGGGGTGTTGTGTCCCTTGCAGGGTCTACCCTCAACCTGCAGCCACTTGGACAAGGGGTGCAGGTCTCAAGGAAGCTGTGCTTTTCACAACCTTCCTCCTTCTGAGACAAAGCACCTTACCAACAGGCCCTTCATGATTGCCCAGAGCACTAATGTATCTGGCATCTGTCCACTCCCCTTCCTTAATCGCTGTGGGTTTTTCCATCTTTATAAGCAGGGAAAGCAATCACTGTAATGAACGTCTCTAAAGCTCTCACCACGGCACTCAGGATGTGCTCAACGAAATAAACACATATCAAGAGCCCATTAATGGTGCTCCCCTTGTGCCCAGCAGCCATAGTCAGGCGTGAGGGGGACCAGGAAGGGACACTAATGTGCAAAGCAGAAACCCTTGGAAAGAGAGGACTGAATTCTTACCGATTTTGCCTCTTTTTTCCCCTGTTTTCACATTGCTACATCTCCAGCACCGGGACATGGCTGTGCCCAAACCAGGATGGTGCTGGCAGAGGAGGGTGGTGGGACACACTGTCACACAGCGATGCTCCTCACAGTGTACCCCACCCTAGGTGATCCATTCTGCCAACCATCCTGCCCTGGCACGCCTTCCTCTCTTTCCAAGCCTTCCAGACACAATGCACAGAGGGATTTCAGGGCAAACAGGCTGGCTGTAGGTGGTGATTATGGTCGCGGACTGTGGGGCAGAGAGCCCCAGGCCAGGGGCTAAATGTTCCTGGTTTGTGTGGGAGCACAAGCAGAAGCCAGCTCTCCCAGGTTAAAGGATACAGCCATGCTACCTGGGCATCTCACTGCTGAAAAACAAGGGGTCGTTCCTCCTCTCTAAGACTCATATTGGGCCAATTAAGCAGGAGCAAGAGTTTTGCTCTGGTCAGAACTGAGCTGAGAAAGCTCAGGATGCTGGAAAGGCACAAGCCATGGCACAGGTCCGCAGCATGACCCCATTGTGAGCTCCTCCTGCCTCTGCCCACTCCCTCCTTTCCGTCCTTTTCCTGTCACAGACCTTTTGACTTAAAGCAGCAAAGGATGCCCAATGGGAGAAAAATAATACCCCAGATCTCTGGCTTTGGGAATGCAAACACAGCCCCCTTACCCTCCCCTCCCAGGTAGAGCTGCTGAAACCTAGATAAACAGCGTGGAGCTGTTGTGGCTGTTGGTGTTGGCCATGCTGTACTGTGAGGCTGCCAGGCCTTTTAACAGGGCTACGAGAGCAAGATCCTGGGGGAAAGCAGGGCTGGGATGGGGGCTGGTTTATAATAACAGTCCTTCTGGTCGCTGCATCGATGTATATTAGATTTACTACCAAAAAAAGAGAGAAACTAAATGGCTTAATGCTACTAGCTCTTCAGTGCCAGCACTGAATAACTGCCATGTCAGTAGACACACAGGCAGTTAGACACAGCCAGAGATACACTTCCAATCTAGACTGTTAAAATTAAGCATATTGCAACCAAATTTTAATGTCACGTCTTCATGTTGCAGTTCTCTAATCTGTTCTTTCAGCTACCAAAATTAAAAGGCTGCTTTATATTCTGCTGGCTTAGAGGTGACTTTTTTTCCCCACAATTAATTAGTTTGAAACTAACAGGGCAGGGTTGCTATGAGTTTCAGTGATGGAGCTGTTGGGATATGTGTATAAATATATATTTCAATGGGTTTTTTTCCACCTCAGAGCTGCTCCTTCTCATCTGGCAGCAGGCTGCCAGCAACTGAGTCAGTATTATTCAGTGCCTGCCTGACAGCTTAGACGAAATGAACTGATCACCCCAAGCAAGGCCCCAGCAGCAAGTGGCTATATCACAGAAGCTCCCCTCAGCCTTGGCTGCCTGGATCCATCCTGGCCATGCGGCCAAAGAGAAGCAGGCGTGGGGACACAGCCCAGCTTTCTGGAGGTCCCAAAGAGCTGGAGATGGCACGGAGGGCTGTGCTGCACCAGGTCGGGTTCTCTTGATCCTGTTCTTCCACCTTGTGTGGAAATCCTGCAAACATAACATGGGAATTGAGTACAATTTATAACCCCCACATCCCCAAAGGCAGCGTGGACCAGATGTTTCAAAGCTGGCTTCTGGTTTTGCCACTGATGAAGCACTGTGGGCTCGATTTTGCCTCCATACATGTGGCTGGTTAATTAATTAACGTGACTTGGACACCCAGGCCCTGAAGGGCACCTGCCACTGGGCTGGTGCGAACACCTAACTACCCTCAATGTACTTGCAAAATCATAGGCAGAGAGCTGCCCGAGTGAGGCCGAGCCACAGTGGGGCCATGTACACAAAACAATGCCATGATTCATCCGAGATTGCCATAACCCATCGCGTTTCATCAGGATGCTGTGGCATTTAAAATGGCATTTCCTCCCCATCTGCTGTGCATTAGCAGACAAAGAAAAAGGAGGAGGGGGGGAAAGAACAGCAAAACAAAGTGGGGGAGAAAAAAAACGGGATTCCTGAGTCAGCCTGTTCCCAAAGCCGCTCCTTGTCCTTGCACAGCCCGAGCCCACTCGCCAGGCAGAGGGCAGCGGAACTGGCTCCGGCCCCAGCACTGGCCAGGGCCTGGCTGCAGCCCAGGACAGGTTCGGTTCCCCTGGCACGTGGTGAAAGATGCTGATACCGGCAGTGACTCAAAGCCCCACAGAGCAGCACCTGGCAAACCTCCCTCCGCACACCCAGCACTGTAAAACCAGCGGTACCAGTGAACAACCCAACCCCGCCCCAAGCTAACCACTGCAGTGGCTTTCTTCTTCCTTGGCCATTTTGTCTGCTTCTCCATCCCTCCTCAATTTTCCTTTGCTTCCTTCTTCCCTTCCCTGCCTCATCTTCCCTTGGAAATGAGAACCCTTTCCCTTTACCGCTCTCCCTCTCCTCTCTGCCTGTGCTCCCACGTCCTCTCCTCACTGTCCCTCAACACCTTTCATCTCCATCTATCTTCTGCACTGCCTCTGCCCAGACTCATCCCCACCTCCTCCTCCATTCAGCCTAGGTGGCATCCCCAGTGTGCTATCCAGGAGGGAGAGAGCTCCA
This sequence comes from Eurystomus gularis, assembly GCA_013400335.1. Classification (NCBI taxonomy): domain Eukaryota; kingdom Metazoa; phylum Chordata; class Aves; order Coraciiformes; family Coraciidae; genus Eurystomus; species Eurystomus gularis. Next base: position 28,522 of record VZZY01022076.1, on the reverse strand, counting down.
AGCCCTCTTGGTGGGGTACTCAGAACAGGGAAATTCAGCTCAGCTACTGAACTGAACCATGAAGACGATCCTCCTAAACATGGCTTGCACTTTCAGCCAACAGTCTGGCTTGTGAGACATGTCAGAGTTACCTGCTGGGGGTAAGAAGGGTCCTGTCCCTGGCTACCCTTCCCACCCCTTGGCCGGAGGATCTCACTCTGGAGCAGAGGCAGAAGGAGTAACGTGCCTGCAGCTTACACTGGCTGGTGTCAGCAGCCATGAAATGGGTCAGGTGAGGAGCTGCACTGGCTGAGAATCAGGCAGAGCGCCTTTTCTGTTGTCTCTGCTCCACCACTGTGGTGTAAGGATCAGCAGCCAGAGGAACTTCCTTGGGCAAGCAGCTTGGGATCCTCCAATATCTAGACCCCATAGGTGCTTACACACTACCCTGGCATCCCTACAGATCATGCACGGTCCCTTCATTCTGCAACCTCCAAACATGCCTAAGTGACTCCACACACACGAAACAAAAAGCTTGGACCGCAACAGGAGATGTGTCCCCCACTGATAAAATGCACTATATGCCAGGAACTCATGGGTAAACACATTAAACTGAAGCTTGCAGAGCAGCAAAGTGTCCCTGCAAGCCCAAGGGTCCAGCAGATGTGCCTTGAGGCTATTGGCTCCCATG